>ML402391.1:28922-39055 GCA_005239525.1 Nicotiana knightiana | reverse complement strand
TGTGGGGTGTGGAGAGGTAGTGTTTTTTTTTTTTTTTTTTTTATATAAAGAAAAAAAAAAAAAAAAAAAAAAAAAAAAAAAAAAAAAAAGAAAGTGAATAAATGGAAGATTTGAAGGTATTCAAAGAAAAATAATGATGCAAAGAACGGAGAAATAAAAGAGAGAGAAATGAATGCCATGATCAAGAAAAAGTAATTTTAAGTCTCTTAGTTCCCCCAAGGAAAATAAAATGCCTCATAGAATTGGAAAAGCATGAGTCGAGACCAGAAAATGGAGTGCTTAAGGAAAGATGAACCCGCTCTATCATAGCATATCCAACCTTAGTTCAAAAGCCTTCATTGCATCCCAAAAAATCCCTGCGTGATTTAAAGCCAAGTGAGCTTACATTAATGGCGATCTACATGAGGGGCAAGCCTATGGTACTTAAAGTCATACTTGCGACATTCTCTTGAGAGAGATGAGTGAATCTTTCGCAAATCTTTGGATTCAGTGCTAAAATTCTTAATTGAGATAGGAAAATGGAGAGTACAGGAGAAGGAATTTGGGATCCACAATGACCTACATGAAAGAGCAAGCTTCCTTGATGAATAAAGTCAACTCGTGATGCTCAAGTGTCACAGAACTATATATGCCTAAAAATTTAACTTGTTGCCTTGTTGATAATACATAAGTGTTGTGGATAATTGTTGGTCCCAATTGATGTGTTAATGATTCACCTTTGATTAGCTGGAATGGCCCTTAACTTTTGGTGGTGGGAACCAATTTATTTTCTTGAGGACAAGTAAAAACTTAAGTTTGAGGGAGTTGATAAGTGGGGATTTTGACTACTTATTAGCACCTTTTAGCTTTTGTTTTAGTCTATAAGCATAGAATTGTGTTCCCGAAACTGATTAAATGTGCTAAATTGCAGTAATACTCAGAGATTGACTCTCGAGATGAAATCCAACTCAAAAAGGTGTAATCTAAACTCAAGGCCATAAAAGGCACAGAAGCTCACAAAGTGCGGACCGCAGAGTTTCATTTGTGGCCACCGATGATGGAGGAAAGTCCAGCAGACTTTTGTGCAAAGTGCGGACTGCACATGAATTGTGCGGCCGCAAAAGATGGGCTAGGAACAAAGTTCAGAGGATGAGAAAATCCCCAAGTTTCCAAGCCCTCAGAATGTGGACCGCACAGGAATTGTGCGTCGTAGAAGAAGTGCCTTGCGACCGTAGACATAAAAGTGCAAACCGTAGAAAATCAAGTTGCGACCGCAGTTATAAATTTTTGGATCGTACAAAGACTACCTTGCGGTCGCAGACCTCCAGTTCATGACAAGTAAAGAAATCTGCGGACCGCACATTGAATTATGCGGCCGCAGAACATCCCGAAGGGCATTTTTGTTCGAAATTTCCAGCCCTTTATAAATTTACGAGTTTAACAGATTATGTCAACTTTTGATATCAGCAGCTACAGTAGTCGTTTCTCTTTACTTCTTTTAGTAGTTTTTCATATTTCGGGATACTTTAACATAGATTTTACCATTTTGATTTCACAATATAATTTTAATTATCATTTCTTCTTTTATTTCTTCAATTTCAAGCATGAGTAACTAGATTTTTACTAGGGTTGTGACCCAATCCTGGTGTGTAAACCTTATGGGTGTCTAATATAATGCTTGTTTATGGTTGGGTGTTTATTATTTAGCCTTGTTCGTGCTTTAATTTGTGGAATTGATGGTTGCAAATATTAGTTCATGCCTATTTGACTTAGTCTCTACTTGAGAAAGAGAGACTTAGTCTAGGAAAACTTGGCTAACAAGAAATTGGTTCAATCGAGAGATTGATAATCCCAATAAAAAGGTTCAAGATAGAGATAGCAATAACCCGACTTGAGCATTTATCAACCATTTTGTGCAATACCCATTTGGACTTGAGAAAGCCAAATTGGGCAAAATCACTCTTTGACCGAGAGGTATTGAGTGAGTATTTGAGAGTTGATAGCTATAATACACCCTGATCAATAAAACAAGCATTAAGGTTTATATCCCGTTAGGCAAACACCTAGGTGATGGTCATAGCCCTAGGCTTTTTACAAAACTTTAAAAACAACAAAAACAATTCGGTTAGTTTTATTTCTTAACTTTGCAATCTTAGTTTTAAATTATACATAGAAACAACCCAATTTTGTTGAAGTATAAATTAAGATAGTCAAATTCGCATAGTGCAATATATACTCCTAACTCCAATATATAGCTCCTTGTGGAAATCGACTCCGACTCTTGTTGGGTACTATTATTGCAATTGACTGTTTCGTAACCTTGATTTGAGGTGTGGAATTGGACGAGATCAGAAAACACTCAAGATTTGAGCCAATGCCTTCTTTCGTAACCTTGATTGAGGTGTGGAATTGGACGAGATCAGCACACACTCAAGATCTGAGCCAATGCCTCCTGAAGACCAGGTATAATAATAGGTATCATCGGTGTCTGAGTTGGTCCCATCGGCTTAACATTATCCATAACCTGCTCCTCCACTAGAGCAACTAGTGGATCCACAAGTGCTGCTCTAGTTGTAGTGTGAGACATAACTCGGCCTCTACCTCGGTCCCGGCCTCTCGCGGCCCTAACTGGTAGTACTAGTGCATGTCCGCTTGATCCAGCTGCATGTATCCTAACAAACTATGAGAGAATATAAGAGTAAAGGTTCAAACTCCGGAAATAACAAATATGCACGGCAAGAATGTAAGAAAGTGAAGTTTTTTAATAGTTCGGTAGCCTCTCGAAGATAAGTACATACGTCACCACACCGATCCGCAAGACTCTCCTAAACTTTCTCATGACTCGTGTGACTTAGGCAACCTAGTGCTCTAATACCAACTTGTCACAACCCACCCATCTGAGCTGCGACGACACCTAACACTACTTGCTAGGCAAGCCAACAGTTTCAGAATAACAATAAACTTAATAAACAGAGATTGAGAAATCTCATCAGTGGAAAAAACATGGAATACCCTATGCAAACAATGATAGTACTACAATAATCATTCCAATGATCTAGTTCCAACGAGTACATAAGCACTACTGAATATCAAGATACAACGCCAAATCCTCAATACAATTGTCTGAACAATAGAACAATAATAATAGAAATAAATGAAAGAGAACTTCAAGGTTTGGGGACGACATGAAAGCTACATCGTAGTCTCCCAAAAGGTTGTACCAACACAACTCTAGCAATCACCGTGTCCAAAAGTACCTTGATCTGCACATGAAGTGCAGAGTGTAGTATGAGCACAACTGACTCCATGTACTCAATAAGTAACAAACCTAATCTTGGGCTGAAAGTAGTGACGAGCTTAGAAGAAACAGGTAGTGACCAACATCAATAATCAATAACAACTCTGAATATAAGGAAAACAATAAAAATAAATAATTCAATGATGTCAGGTTCAACTCGTGCACAATTTACATGAATGTAGACATGATTTCCAAATATAACAGTCAAATCCCAACACAGATATGACATATCATTTACCAGCTAGCATGAGGAAAGTACATCTTTATGCCTACATGTCAAGTATACATGACATGTACAATTCCATATCGTCACGATGAAACTATCAAGAATAACCACACTCAGCATGCCCACGGTGCATGTCACAATGCCCCTCACCATCTCACACAACTACACTCAGCATTATATGGATGCCTAGCATAAATTCCCCTCAGCAAAGCACGTATATATCATTTTTCCTACGTTTATTGTAATATCAGACTCCGGAGGGGCGGATCCTAGCCCAAAAGCTAATCAATATCATATAGTCCAATAGTGGGTTCTGGTGCACATGTCGTCCCTAATCGATGCTAATTAGCCCAATATGGGCCTAGTGTACGCGCCACCTCAAACTTAATACCACATCGGCTCTATGGCCCAACTTAGTCATCAACCGCTTAAGTCTTAGTTAACCACATCACACAGTACTCAATTCAACAGTGTTATACATATGAGGCACAAACAGCATGTGAGAAATCAAAATAAGAAAATATTGAGACGAAGATATCATACACGGATATAGCATCAAAACTGAGAGTATGTGTACAATTAAGGAAAATAGCTCAAAACAACAAGAATAGCCCTATTATAACTCAAACGAATAAGCACATAGCCTGGACATGATTCCTAACATGAATCATATCTCAAATAACCATACAAGTATCGAAAAAATGATTGTAACGAGACATGATAGCAAAACAAGTCTCATGATAGACAAAAATCCACCCGGATCACAAATACCCGGTGCACGCGCACGCGCTCATCACCTAGCATGTGTATCACTCCCAAAGCATCGCAATTATATTGTTCTCATGGATATTTACCCTCAATTCCAAGTTTAGATATGTTACTTACCTCAAAACGCGTGAATCAATACTCCAAAAATCCCTTCCCACGCGAATCGGCCTCCAAACAACTCGAGCTAGTCAAAAATAACTTAATATCATCAAATGATGCCGTAGAAAACAACCCCAAATAATAAAGCTTTGATCTTTATCAAAATGAAAAAGTCAACCCAAAAAGTCAAGCCAGGGGTTGCATCCCGAAACCCGACAAAACTCATAACTTACGAACACCCATTCAAATAAGAGTCCAACCATAAATTTTATCCAATCCAACCTCAAAGCGACCTTCAAATCATCAATGTCATTTAAGAAACTAAAATCCCTAATTTCTTCACTTAAATTCAACAATTAAATACTAAAAACAAGGATGGAATCATGGATAATGGATGATCCGAGTAAAAAATACTTACCTCAATCCAAATTGTAAAAATCCTCTCTAAGATCGCCCAAATCCGAGCTCTCTAACTCAAAATTTGATAAAATAACTAAAACCCTTGAAATAGAGTACTAATATATTTTGCCCAAGCATATGCATCGCGATCGCGGAACCATCTTTGCGATCGTGAAGAACAAACGTACAGCTCCTCCAAAAGACCCTATGTGAAAATGAGGCCAAGGACACAAACACGAAGCACAACACACTCCAGACCCTACACGAACGCAGGCAGAACATCACGATCGCAAAGGCTTACAGCCAGACGCCCCCAGGCGTACTCCCTTCTACGCGAATATGTCGACATTTACGTGATCGCTAAATCCACTGCCCTCCTCCCCCAGTATCACGAACGTAAAGAAAAAGACGTATGCCATCAAAATACCCTACGCGATCGCGACAAATCCTCCACGATCACGAAAAGGAAACCAAACATCAGAAATCAGCAATGTCAAAACATGGAGAAATGGTCTGAAACACACCCAAGGCCCTCGAGACCCCGTCCAATCACACCAACCAATCCCAAAATATACCACGAACCTACTCGAGGCCTCAAATCACACCAAACAACATCAAAACCAAGAATAGTACCACAATTCAAGCCTAAGAAACTAAACCAAATTTTTGAATTCAAAACTTACGCCGAACAAGTCTAAACAACTCGGAATGACCTCAAATTTTGCGTACAGGTTTTGAATGACATAATGGGCGTATTCTAACTCTAGGAACTAAAATGCGATTTCGATATCATAAAATTCAACTCTCAATAAAATCTATCAACCTTCCAAACCTTCAACTTTTCAACTTTCTCCAAAAAGCATCAAATCAACCTACGGACCTCCAAATATATATCCGGACATATTCCTAAATCCAAAATTACCATAAGAAACTATTGAAACCATCAAAATATCATTTTGGAGTCGTCTACACAAAAGTCAAATAACTTTTACAACTTAAGCTTCCAACCTTGGGATTAAGTGTCTCAATTCACTCCATAACCTCCTTGAAACCAAACCAACTTGCACCCCCACAAATCACATAACCACAATTACATATATGTAAACTATCAAATATGGGAAACAGGGTTAAAATATTCAAATGACCGCCTGGGTTATTACACTCAAATACCTCTCTAAGGATAAATGGTAGCAAATCCAATATCTTATGTGCCAATATGGAAGACCAATGTATTAAGGACTTATTCTTGATGAGGGGACATCAAAGGGGAACCTTGACCTTCAAATACTTAGGAGTACCTGTTTCAGCAAAGAAGATCTCAGTTATAGATTGTGAAATGCTAGTCCCGAAACTAACAACTAGAATCGGAGGTGATCAAGGAATTTGTCCTATGCCGGAAGAGTGCAGTTGATTAACTCAATATTAATACATATACATACATACATACATATTGGGCATTTATATTTTTATCTCCCTAAGACAATCTTGAAGAGAATAATAGTTATTTACAAAAATTTCTTATGAGATGGAAAAGTGGAGAAAAACAGAACTCCTTTGGTGGCATTGGACTTGGTGACCAGACCAACAAAGAAAGGAGGATTAGGGATCAAGGACCGTGTGATGTGAAATGAAGCAGCAAATGCTAAATATGTGTAGAATATAGCTCAGAAAGAGGCTAACATGTGGGTAAAATTGATTGACCACATATACTTGAAGGGTGGGGATTGGTGGACACACATGCCCTCAAGATAGTTGTTGGTATTGGAAGAAGATATGTGACTGGAAATTATAATTGAGATAGGATACACTCAAAATGGATGGTTAAAACACAATGAAAAGTATACAATTACAAGTGGATACAACTGGATGAAAGGTAATAACTAGTTGAAAAGTAACTCTAAAGACTTTCCAGGTAGAAGATGGATACAGAATAACATGAATATACCAAAACATAGCTTAATTTGGTGGTTAGCTATGTACATGAAGCTATTGACTAAGGAAATACTAGGCAAAAGAGGTATATGCTAAGACACAGAATGCCTCATGCGTGGAAGTCAGAATGAAACAGTCTCACTTGATGTTTGAATGTAATTTTTCCAAGACATGCTTCCAGGAAAATTTGAAAACGTTGAAGACAAAGGTAAGGAACACATAAATGCGGAGATTGTGGAGGAGAGTAACATGAAATGTTAAAGGGAAAATTAAAAGATCTTTTGTACTAGCAGTAGTAGCAGCTTTGGTATATGGCATATAGAGGATTCAAAATAAAGCCTTATGGTATAGGAAAGTCTTCGGACCACAACTTCTCATCAAGAAAATTAAGCAGGAATGTAGATATTGAGTTATGGAGAGAGTATATAGAGGCAGACTACACAAAGATAGAACATGGATAGAGGAACTTTACAAGTAAAGGTGTAGGGATATGTACATTCTAGAGCAGATAGGAGAGTGATTGTAATTTCTTTCCTTTTTAGATATACTTTGTTCTTTGTGGTGATTAATAATATTTTTTTATTTTCCCCAAAAGAAAATCTATTGACGAATATTAATTCGTAATCTGGTAAAAAATAATGACTAACATACTATCATCTGTTAAAATTTATGATAATGTAAGATATATTTATATTAGTTAGAAAGATCTTAATTAACTTGTTCATAACTTATATTTTTAACAATTTTCAAGTTGATGGTCATCTCGAGACAAACCTTATAAAGTATATTATTTCCTATTAACTTATCATAGCAACAAGATAATGTTGGACGAAAAGTTACACCTATTTGGTGTGCGAACAAAAGTTTCATATTTACATTATTCGTTATTACACCATATTAAAAGTATTTTTGGATTACTTTAGATTTAAAACTGATATTAGATCTTATGTGTAACGACCCGACCGGTCGTTTTGCGTTATCGAACCCCATTCCCCTAAATAAAACTTCACATAACGGCTTATTATGATTTATGACTTGCTGGGGCGGGTGGTCCGGGTTTCGGAAGTGTTTAGAGCGATATTGGAACACTTGGTTCCTTCAGGTTGGCCTTTAAGGCTAAGTTTGACTTCGGTCAACATTTTTAGTAAACGACCTTGGAATCGAGTTTCGACGGTTCTGGTAGCTTCGTATGATGATTTTGGACTTGGGCGTATGTTCGGAATGGATTTCGGATGACCCGGGAGCGTTTCGGTGCCCAATATTGAAATAAGAGTTCATTTAAGTTCATATTGTGGTTTGGGACGTGTTTTTGTGTTATCGAGGTCCGAAGGGAATTCCGAGATCAGGAATAGTTTCGTTATGTCATTTATGAGTTGCTTGCAAAATTTGGTGTCATTCCGAGTAGCATAGGTCGGTTCGGCGCATTGTTAGCCAATTCAAGAAATCTTAAAGTTCCTAAGTTTGGTTCTAGGGGTTTTGAGGTGTGATTTTGAGTTTTAGCGTTGTTGCGGGTGTTCTGAAGGCTCGGGCGAGTCCGTATTATGATTTGGAACTTGTTGGTATATTTGGACGGGGCTCGGGTGGGACCAGGTGCCTCTTGGGCACCAAACGAGGCCAAAAACCAGCTGAAGCAGTTGCTGGTGCACCTGATCTGGTGTGACCGCAGGTGCGGTCCAGACCTCGCAGGTGCGACCCCTAGGTTGAAACGACCCGACCGGTCATTTTGAGCTCTAGCGCGTCGTTCAGAGGTTTGAAGTCGTGAGCAGCTCTATTTCAGGTATTATGACTTGTAGGTGGGGTCGGAATTGGATTTCGGGAAGTTTAGAGTTGATTTGGAAAGAAAACTCTCATTTCAGAAGCCTTAAGTTGGAAGAATCAACTAAGATTGGAATCTTGAGTAAACAACCTCGAAATCAGGATTTGAAGGTTCCTGCAGGTTCGTATGATGATTTCGGACTTGAGCATATGTCCGGATCGGGTTTTGGATAACCCGGGAGCATTTCGGTGCATATTGTGGAAGTGAGGAGGAGGCGGACCCTGGAAGGGTTATGGTGGCATAGACTAATACTTAAGGATTTTCATGATTGGGTGATAATGGGAATTCACTCGTGTGTTGAGATGGTACTCTTGAATTTAGTCAAGTAAGAAGTTTCTATATGATGAAGTGTTCACCCTATTGGTGGTTCGGAAGTTATGATGGAATTTTTGTGCTACCTCATGTTGGTATGTTAGGTGCAGGAAGCAGTATGTAACTGGGAGTAAGAATCTAGATTGAGGTCCGATGTTTATAAGGATGTCATGAGCTCGGAAGAGCAAGATAAAGTGATTTGAAAGTTCAGAGTAAGCTGGTGTTATCTTCAGTGTCACCTGAGATTGATATTCGGTGAAAGAGGCTTTGTACCCTGGTCATGGGTTCTTGATGTATTTTGCGGCCTTAGTGTGGTCGGTATTATGGATGGGAAGACTTCTTGCTTTGTGTGGAAGGTCGTGGAAGCATGATCGCGAAAAGATTGTATAAAGTCTGACATGTAGTCACTTGATGGATTTCAGATTTGGACTGAGTATAAAGAAGTGCAATATTGCTTAATTGAGAATTTACACCTGGAGGGCGTTCGGTTAAGTTGATTATGGATTATGGGGTGTTAGTCCCGGTGATGATGGTTGTTCTCGTGTATTGTGAGAGAAGGTGGGCTAATATGGACCCAGACAAAAGCTATTAGCTTAGTTGGTGCGAGCAAGGTGGCTCGATGTTTGTGGATGGATTTAAATATGACTATTAACTCGTATGAGCCAGGCATGTTCCTTCAGTAGAGCGTTTTTCATGGAAAGGTATTAGAACAGCGGGTGTTGTTCTGTCTTCGTCAAATTCATGTGTTATTGTGATTGTGCCGTGTGAGTTGTGAAATGGCTTTGATAATTTCTTATGTGTTGAGGTCCCGCGTAGTGGGCATGTTATGTGTGTAGGATAGCTCTCAAGATCCAGAGTGTATATATATATATCGCACCTCAGTTTTTGTTGCATACGGCTCTATCAGTCTCCCCAGGATGGTATTATGCACTAAACGTGCTTGTGATCGATATTCAGTAATTTGTAATAGTGAGCGATTTAGCTCCGTGTATATTTCCTTATGAGAGTTTTATGATGGGATCGGGTGGCACGCTGCCACGAGTATGTTATTTGGATCGGGTTGCACGCCGCAATAGTGTGATGATGAGAAGGGTTAATATGTATTTATTTTCTTGTGTTTTATTTCCTATTTTCTGGTAAGAATTCATATTAGTTGCGTGAGATGAATAGTTCCGTCCTGAGTCGTTTCTTATTATCATGTTCGAGTTATGGTCTATTGGCGCGATGTGGTATCATGTGAGGTTGTTGGCCATGTTTGGGGTAAATTTGTTGTCTGAGCAGTTCATACTGGGTGAGACGAGATT
>ML402391.1:3782-26724 GCA_005239525.1 Nicotiana knightiana | reverse complement strand
ATTGTCATTTGATTAAATCACCATGTTGATTAATTGTTATTAATATGACGAAGATATAAAGTGTCAAACGTTAACGGAGTCGAAAATGTTTATTCTTGATTTTAATGAATTGCCTATGATAATCATGCTTAGTGTCACTCTTAAATATTTTAAATTGACCTTTAGTAAGTGTCTAATTTGACCTCTCGTCAATACCTCTCTGAGGTTAGGCGGGTGACTTACTGAGTACACGTTGTTTTTGTACTCATGCTACACTTGTTGTGCATTTTTATTGCACAGGTACTTTCATAGCAATGTGGAGGATTCGGAGACTTAGGTGAGCTGCATCATCCGAGGGCGATCCGCAGCTGACAGAGTCTCCTTCATTTAAATTTCCTTGTCCAGTTGTATTTCAGACATGCTTGTGATGATTGTTGAATTCTTAGAAATTTCTCATGTACTTGTGACACCAGGTTCTGGGATATGTATTGGAATATAATTGCTTAAGTGTAATCCTTAAACAATTTTTTTAATTAACAGACTTTTATTTGGTTATTACGTAATGAAGTGAAAGGAAGTGTTTTCATAAATGTTTTAAAACAGAAAGTTATTTCAATTAATTAATGTTTTGGCTTGCCTGACCTTGATGTCTGTCGCATCACGACCTTAGGGATTTTGGGTCGTGAAACTAAGAGAGTAAAGAAGAGTTAGAGACGATGTGATGTCTCACTTGATGTTCCAGAAAATACATGGAACTAATTGCAAGCTAAAATATGATAGTACGGCAAGGTCTTAGAAAGACAATAGTAAGGATAAGGAGAAGGCAAGTGAGAAGGTGACGAATATGGATAAGTCCTCATGATTAAGCCTGTAAAAACAAAGGAGCTGATGGTTCCTCTAAGTTATAGAAAGCTCAATATAGCCTGAATGAACTCAAAGGAGTCGAAGACTAATAGCATTTAGAAGAGATGGAATGTTGTAGAATGGGGGTGTGATTATGATAGATAAAGGATGACGTTTGGGCCTTCGATTGAGTAATGATCTGACGAAGAAAAGAATGGGAGATGATGAATTTGACATGATTAAAATACCCACGTAAGGTGAATAACATTGGGATGCGCTGAAATACGGTTATCGAAGTGTAATATCGTATCACCAAGGTGGATCAAAAAAAAATCACTCCATATATTTCATGATGCAACATAAGACCTAGTGGCAATATATTACGTGAGAAATTTCAAGTTATCAATGGATGGTTGTAGATCAACATTGAGTTGAATCAACAATGGATGGGTAAGAATTCCAAAGTACGAGATGAGATTGGGTCATCAGTCTTAGGATGAATAGCAATGAAGAACATTAAAGGATTTAGCGTTATGCATATAAGATAAGCAACGAGAGTAACCTGGAGTTTGGTAGTAGACCTCGGTATCGATGGATCGATGTAAGAATTTTGGTATAATATGGCCTACTTAGAGGTAGTAAAGCTAATGACGCCCAGATGTACAGCTTGACATAATTTTGTATATGTTCACAAAGTGAATCCTAGAGATTGGCTAAAAGCTGGAAAAGAAGAAAAGAGTCGGGCGCTTATACAAAGTTAGAGTCGTAAAGGCTGCATGATAGTATGTAGAAACAATTATGAGATTATAAAGATTCCAACTACAAGTCGTGGTGTGACAAAGAGTCTTAAAGAGGGGCATGCCCTGGCCTTTGGGATTCATTCACAGAACAGACGCCTAGATGGCAAGACGAGTACTAAAGTATTTGCAAGACCTATGGGTTATGAGAATGATAAGAGCATCAGTCAACATTCGAGGACGAATGTTCCAAAGGGGGGAATGATGTTACGCTCCGCAATATTACGTCGATATTATGTCCCACGGTATTATATTACGATGATGCTACGTATTGCAGTATTAAATTACGACGATGTTGCACCCTGTAGTATTGTACATTGAATTTATCGTAAGGTAATTGACATTAGTCTAAGGAAAGATATTATTTGGAGATTATATGGATTATGCAATTTTAAGAAAATGATGAGTAAATTCGTGAAGGTGAGAGGGGAAGCAAGTCCAAGAAAAGGAATTTTTCGTCCAAGTTTGACATATTGAGATAAAATACGGGTCGAACGCTAATACTCGATATTTATGGACTTGTTCCATTACAAGGTACTACATGACCATGCTAGTAAGGTGTACAAAGTATATTAAAAAGAGAGTAGTATTTTAAGTAAGTTGAGACAATTCTTAATTATGCGGGCAATTGGTTAATTACCGCGTAGCGGGATATTACCTAATTAAATTAATTAAAAACTTTGGATAATTATCAAGGGAGTAATGTGACAACACAAGCTAAGCACATAAAATGACTAAGTAGTCATATAATCTTAGGTGGAAACTTATGAAAGCCCTCGACATAAGTCAAAATGTCAAAAAGTATCGGAAAAGAAAGGTTGGAACTTTCAAAGACAAAAAAATAAGAAAAACAGAATGGTGGGAAACATAAATGAAAAAAATGAATAAGGTGTAGGAATGGGTTTTTTCCCGCATCAATATTTTTGACAACTTATCTTAGTGCACTTCCTTTGAAAGCTTAGATGGATGAGAAAGGAAGACATGAAAATTTATTTGTTTGGAATTTTAATATTATACCGTACAGGATAATATGAATAGGCTCCACTATATCTTTTTCTCGTTTTCTACTTAAGATTCTGAGGTTGGACAAACCTCGTTGTCGTTGATGTAATATAGTCATATAATCTTGCTACATATGACTAAGTAGTCATATGACAAATTCAATGTTCTAGACAAATGGATCACTACATTTTCTAACGTTTTGAAGAATACACTTAGAAAGGAGGTTTGGTACAAAAGCTATGAATTTTCCTACAAAGTTCCTACAACCAGAGACATTAGCGTTCTTGAAAATCCAAAACGTTAGCCATTAAGGCGTGAAGAAAGATTTCTTGGCACAGTAGCAACGTATAATTTTGCGATTCTAAAGGAGTACGGTGCAACCTTTTCCAAAAATATAATACGGATTTTTCTCTACTCCAGGTATGTTAAGGCTATTCCTTCTTACTTTTGGCATGTTCTATACGAAACGAGCAAATGCACAACTTCCATAAATTACTCTATTCGTAGAAATGCTAGAGATGTATATATTCTTATTCTCCCATGTATCATATTATTCTATCATCTATTCATGGGTCTCAAAAATATGTAAATTGCTAAAGTTTACTTCATGATGTTATTCAGAGGCATAATGGTCTTATGATATACCGAGAGATTTTATTAACATATTTCATATGCATTTCATGCATTTATACATGCATATTGACCCATGGCCAGACGGAATTATATACGCGTATATATTTATGTATATATATGTATATGGGATATGGGAAAGGTTATGGCGTTATATACGCACCACCACCTGATCAGCTGGTATACGTTGATGATTTTCCCACAGTGGTCGAGATGATATGATAGGATGCCCTTAGAGGATTTATGATGTTATGAACACATGTACCTATGCACCACATGATATTCATATGCATATACATGACACTGTAAGTACTTCATGATTTACGAAGTTATCCAGACTTACAGGTTGGGTCATTTACTTTATATTTCTTCCATGTCTGTTATGTACTTATTTATGTTCCTTAAATACTCGGTGTATTATTCGTACTGACGTCCCTTTTGCTCGGGGATGCTGCGCTTCATGCCCGCAGGTCTCAATAGACAGATCGAGAGCCCTCCAAGTAGGCTATCAGCTCAGCGGAAGATGTTGGTGCGCTCCATTTGCTTCGAAGTTGCTCGTTTGGTTAGTATGATTTAGACGTGTATTATTTTATGTCGGGACATTGTCCCCGCCTTTGTGTAAATTATGTATTCTTAGAGGCTTGTAAACAGATGTCATGTACGTAAAAGATTGTATGGCCTTGTCGGCCTATGTTCAGTATACGAGTGGATATTTGGTCTTATAGGCCCGTATGTCTTATGCATAAGTTGGTATCTCACGTTGTATTCTACTTATCTCACGGCAGCCTTCCAGCTCAGTTATCAACGATAGTATGATACATTATGTTGGTACTCAGTTGAGTAAGGTACCGGATGCCCGTTGCGGCCAATCGGTTTGGGTCGTGACAGGGTCCTCACCATCTATGAGAAAGAATAAAATAGATTTTTAGAATTTTTTATGTCAATAACTCGTACGACAAGGAAATTAAAGAAATATGATTGTTCTTAACAGTTACATAGCCTCCCGAAGATAGATACGGACGTGTCCGCATCGATCCGCGAGACCCTAATAAACCGTCTTGTGACTTGTGACTCCTATGAACCTAAACACTTTGATACCAACTTGTCACGATGCGATTCACCCTCCGAAGGTATCGTGACGGCACCTAGTCTCTACGACTAGGTAAGCCTACTATAAGGGGGAAGCTGAAGTAAAACACAAGATATAATAGGGGATAAGGGCAATGATATAAATAACATACTGGCCGCTTGGCTCATACAACATATAACTCCAAAAAACCCGGAATGTCACAGACAGTCACAAGCTTCTAACACTACTGTAGCTCTAACAAAAACTGGAAAGTACATAAGAAAATCTTTACAAGCTAGAATGGAAGGGGACTCAGAGGATTCTGCGGACACGGAAGAAATACCTTGCGGTCTCCTGGAATCAGCAGCAACGACTAACCACTAGGCTGATAGCTCGTACCTGGATCTGCACACGAAAAACATGTGCAACAAAGGGCATTAGTTCACAACATTTAGTACCCAGTAAGTGCCAAGCCTAACCCCAGTCAAGTAGTGACGAGGTCAGGTGAAGGCTCTACTGGATTTCTATATAAATCGATTTGAAACAGTACAAATATAGGCAATGTATACAGTAAACGGTTTAAGAAAAAGAATATAAGTTCTACAGTAAATAGAGTCCTCAGCTCAACACAATATATATCACGAGGTGGAATCTCCCGGGGTACCGTCCCGTAGTTCCAAATTATTATGCAGTACAAGGGGATCTCCCGGAATACGTCGTCTGTAGTCCCAATTTAAATATGCAGTACAGGGGGATCTCCTGGAATACGTCCGTAGTCCAAATTTAAATATGCAGTATAGGGGGATCTCCCCAAATATGTCTGTAGTCCCAATTTAAATATGATATACAAGATGAATGACAAGCATAACATCGAATTTACACAGTTTATACTAATCACAGATAAGGCAAATAAGGGCTTAACTAAGCATGGCGCACAGAAAATCAAGTAGGCAATTAAGCACGTAAGCATGCTTTCCTAATCTAAACTAAACAATATATCATATGAGAGCAAGTTCATAGAAGAGAAAAACAATTTATGTTTTAGTAAGGGAAAAATGAGATTTTTGAAATAACGGCCCGTGTACGTACTCGACACCTCACGTACACGGCGCCCACACAACATTTAGCATCAAATATCTTAAGGGGGAGGTCCCCAACGCAAAGTTAGGCAAGCCTCTTACCTCGACTGCTCAGTTCAACCGGAATCACGTTCTTGCCACGAGTACCAAACTCCGAATGGCCCGAATCTATTCAAATAAGTTTCATAAGGTGAATATCACTACAAGAAACTAGTTTAACAACTAAATTTGAAGCTAAAGCGCGAAATTAGGGAAATTCCCCAAAACGTCTCCCGGGCCCACGACTCAAAATCGGGTGGAAGTCACAAATTCCGAACATCCATTCACTCACGAGTACACTCAACCAAAAATCATCAAAATTCGACGTCGAATTCTCACTCAAAACTCGGATTCTCAATTGGGGGACCTTTCTCTCATTTTCAAACATTTCCCCACAATTTATCCCTAATTAGGTTGAAGAATTCACTATAGATTGATGAAATACAAGAGAAATAGGATTAGGAATTGTTACTTATTGATCTCCTCCTCAAAATCTTCACAAAATCGCCAATTCCCGAGCTCCAAATTGATTTTAGAAATTATGAACTCAAATCCTCGATTTCTCTTATTTCAGACCACCAATTTTCGCTTCAGTGGTCAATGGGGCCGCACCTGCAGAAAAGGCATCGCAGGTGCGAAAACTCATTAATTGGGTTGGGGCCGCACCTGCGGTATCTGCGCCGCATCTGCGATCCCGCACATGCGGTCTCCAACCCTTACCTGTGGACCCAGTCGGCCTTGGGAAAATCCGCACCTGCGTAATCCCTTATTGCACCTGTGTGTCCGCACCTGCGGCTCCCCCTTCCGCAGGTGCGAGACACCAGCACCAACAACTTCAGTTATTAGCTTAAGTCTAAAAACCTTCCCGTTGAGCATCCGGAACACACCCGAGGCCCATGAGACCTCAACCAAAACCACCAACCGGTCCTACAACCTCATTCGAACTTAGTCGAGCATTCAAATCACATCACATAACACTAAAAACAAGAATTAAAGATAAATTCAAGCCTAAGAACTTAGCAAATTTTCGAAATCCACAATGATGCCGAAACACATCAAAAGTAGTTCGATTGACCTCAAATTTGACACACAGGTGACACCATGAACCAACAGCCACTCCCAGAATTCCATTCCGAGTCTGATATCGAAATTTCACCTATCGGTCGAAATTGCCGAAATTCCAACTTTCGCCAATTCAAGCCTAAATCCACTACAGACCTCGAAAACACCTTACGGACGTGCTCCTAACCCCAAATCACTCAACAGAGCTAACGGAGGCAACAGAATTCCATTCTGAACCCGTCTTTACATAGTTCCGATTATGCTCTAATTTCTAAGGCTTAAATTTATAATTAGGGACTAAGTGTCCCAAAACTCTCTGAATTTCATAGCTAAACACTCCGGCAAGTCCGAAAAGCAGAAATAAACGTGGGGAAAGCAGTTATTAGGGGATCAAGGCTCTAACTCTCAAAACAACCGGTCGGGTCGTTACAGTCCTCGACCCTGATCTTTGACTGATACTTGTTGTGCACATACACCCAAACTATGGCGGGGTACTCGATTAAATTCTACTTCAGCTATTTTGAAGTCATCTAGCTTCGCTCATTCAAGCCCTGAGTGAAGGATTGTACCGCCCAATCTTCAAATACCGGTGGTAAGTCTATTCGTTCCAATCGAAAGCGGGACACGAACTCTCTTAACATCTCATTATCCCTTTGCTTTATTTTGAAAACATCGGATTTCCTTGTAGCGACCTTGATGGCACCAGCATGTGCTTTCACAAAGGAGTCTGCCATCATTGAAAATGAATCTATCGAGTTTGGGGGCAAGTTATGATACCACATCATGGCCCCTTTGGATAGTGTTTCTCCGAACCTTTTCAATAGAACAGATTCAATCTCTTTGTCTCTCAGGTCGTTCCCTTTCACAGCACAAGTGTAGGTAGTAATGTGCTCATTGGGGTGCGAGATTCCACTGTGCTTCGGAAGATCGGGCATTCTAAATTTCTTCGGGATAGGCATCAGAGCTGCACTTGACGGGAATGGCTTTTACACGAACTTTTTTGAATCTACGCCTTTCAGAATCGGTGGTGCGCTTGGGATCTGATTGACCCTCTAGTTGTAGGTCTCCATTTTTTTGTCGTTAGCTTCTATCTTCTTTTCGCCTGATTCAATCCTTTTTGCGAGATCTTCGAGCATCTTCATAATGGCGGGGTCGGCTGCTGACCCATTATTGCTCGATCTTTCAAGTGCATGTTCGACTCGAGGAGCCATTTTTGGTGGTGTTGTGCTCGGGGTTCTCTGATGACTTTGTAGCTGAGCAATAGCCACCTGTTTTGCCTGCAACATTTCAAAAATGACATGAAGTCTACCTTCCCTTTCCCTTTGAGCAGGGGTTCCATGTGCTTCACACTTATCTCTTTCACGAATGCTTCCGTCTGTATGAGAGCTCACATTGACATGTTGAGCGTTGTGTGAGCCTTCATCGACAGGGATTTGCACCGGTGCCCCTTCAAGGTTTTTTGGTGGCGCACCGGCACCTGAGGCAGCTGCGCCATTCTCTCCGTGGTCCTCAGGACCGTTGTTTTCATGTGCGTTTACTGAGTTAGAAATTTTCTGACCTGAAATCGAAGATTCTTGGACAAGAAAAAGTGTGAAGAATAAATTGTTTTTTTAGAAAACCAACACTAAAACAATCACTATTATTTTTAGCCCCACGGTGGGCGCCAAACTATTTACCTTGAAAATAGTAATTATAATTATATTTGATTGTGTGGTTCTAAAAATACGTGATCTATTTTAATACCAGTTGTTTAGGCAGTAGATGTTGAGTGTGGGGTGAGAAAAATGAAATAAGAGCAAAAGGAAACGAGATTACGCAAACCGGGTAACGGAGGAACCATCTCAAGGGTGGTCGAAATGGCCTCGAGGTCGAGCTCTAGAAGCCAGATTGGGGGCTGTCGACAACAATATAAAAGTGTTGAATGCCTTAAGAATGGCCTATTTATGATTAATAATAAGCAATAAATGAAGAATAATTCAAGAACACAATAAATGAGAAGCAATTGTAGAGAATGTTTTAGCTGAGGAGCAGAGGATGTTCTTGTTCTTGTATTGAATGTCATCTATCTTAAAAAGTGACAAGGGTCCCCTTTATATATTAGGAGGGAATCCCAACATAGTACATATGTAATTAATGCAAAGAGATATGGCTGGTACAGCCATTTAATGCCACGGTATGGGCTTGTACTATTTTGTGTAATTAGTCAGATTTAACCACGTGCCCCTTGGGAATTCCCCGCCTTTCCATGTTAACCTTCGATTTATACAGCCTCGATGCCAACGATCTACGATATGTACTGCCTCGAGGTCGAGGACCTTCGATGTGTACTACCTTGATGCTGAAACTTTGAACCTCCGAACCTCTTGAGCGTCGAAATGATCGTAAAATCGGGCTCCCAGAGGTTGCGCAGAGGTCGCTGTCAGCATGATTATCGAGAAGCCCACGAACCGTTATTGGTTCGATCTTTCCGCTTCTCAAACATGCCCAAATGGCTTATATAAATACTTCAATTGTTTTCCTTTCACACTTTTACGACATCTTCAAGTTTTCAAAATTTAGCTAACAGTTTTCTTCTTTCATCCTCTTTCTGCGCTTGCTTCTTCATCTTCTTTATTTGAAACTCAGTTACAATTATGGAATAAACCTCCAAAATGGTACCTCAAAAAGAGGGAGACACTTCTTCATCACGCCCGTCTAAGGGCAAATCAAAAATTCCTCCTAGTATCGAGCAGTGCATTCCTGGTCCCTTTGACACTGCCTCCGATCTTACCATAGAGAAACCCCATTCTACATCGGGCTGATGTGAGCCCATGTCTCGGTACATAAGTGTGGTGACCGATAAAAAGAGAGTAAAGGTAGACTTCCATTGGGGGGAAGCGGCACAAGTGGAAATCCCCAAAGCTGAGGAAAGCATAGTAACACATAAAGCTGGCTTCCTCAGCTTATATATGTATCCTTTCACTCTACGCCCCGTAGATTCTTCTTCTCCACTGATAGATCTAGTGATTCTCGACTTCTGTCGTCAATATCGAGTGACACTCGGTCAAATTTATCCTTATTTCTGTAGGATTGTCTACATGATTCGATATATCTCCAACATGGTCGAGGGAATGACTTTTACCCTCGATCATTTGATAAGATTGTATAGCCCTCGTCTCTTCCGAGGGGGTTTAATAAAGCTACACCATCGATCTGCCAAGGCGTTCTTTGCCTGCATCGACGAGGACAAAGACTGGGGATGAATGAGCCGGTTTGTTAGATTCAGAACCTCGGACCTCATCCCCGCTGATAGAATGCCATTCCTGGAGGAATGGAACATGAAGCGTAAGTATCTCCACATCGAGTATGTTTCATCACCTCTTTTTTCTTCTTCCGATTTGACCTCCTTCTTATTTGATTGATTTTCCTTTGATTGCGTAGCCACCATTTGGTTCCTCGGAGTGGTCCAGGACCTCCCGGGATGGATAAAATGCTTAGACGCCGATTTTCCATATAGCAAGCGCGTTTGGCGTGATTTGGCCAAGACGCGATGGCAAGCCAAGAACCACGGTATGCTTATATTGACGTCATTTACACATCCTTTGTAAGTATTCTTTATGGAGGTAAGTTTGACACATTATACCTGTGTAGGCCTTGGGGAAGGTGTGTCGATGAGACCGCCTCCTTCTGGTGAAGAAGAGGCTTCAAAAACCGCCAAGGATAAGAAGAGGAAGAGGGAGACACTGGCAGAGTCTCCGAAATCCAAGAAAGCAAAGCTCGAAAGCCCAAGACCGATGCTACGGTCTTAATATCGATGGTCGCTGAGAGCCTGTGTGCCGAGGAAGAAGATAATGATACCTTCCCTTTGGTACAAAGGGTAAAACGAAGCGATGATGTTTCAAAAATTGTTGGGCAGAAAGCTGCTGAGTCGGAGGTGGCCGAAGAAGACCCACCTTGTGCTGATGAGACCCTTGAAGAGGGTTCGGGTGCAGTCCCCAAGCCACTCGTTGGACATGGTACAGTCCGTGTTGGCAAGTTCGGAGGGCCCGATTTTGAAATTCTTCGGGGGCAAGAAGAAGTCCGGATGGAAGTTGTTGCCGTAGGCGGCTTTCAATTGGGCCCGTCATTTTCTCCAGGGGAGATAAGGGATGCCCAGAACAGGGGTGCTGCCGATGTGGGGACCTCTCGGGGAGAAGATGATGCGTTCAGAGATTATTTCACTAGTGTCGAGGAGGAAACCGATCTCGATGCCCCCCGTCGCTCATGAGGAGGCTAAGAAGCTTCAAAAGCAGGTGATCTTTTTGACATACTATTTGTGCTTCAAGTTTTTACTCTTGTTTTTCTAACTTTCTTCCTTTGTGTTGTAGGTCAAGAAGTTGTATGACCAAGCTTTCTCCAAGCTACATGATGAGATGACTTACCGTGAGGAGGAGCTCGAGAAGATTACATCAGAGCTAAACGAGCTGAAAGCTCTGCATGCCCGAAAAGAGAAGGATCTGGTCGACCTCCGGGCTCGCTCAGAGAGAGCATTCCAAGAGAGGGCCGACTTCATCGAGCAGGTAATCTGGTGCGCATGAACTTGTCTTTTATTGCCACAATTGGTGCTAATTAGCTTGTCTTCTGTATTTATAGATTGGGCAAAAGGATGTCCTAGTGGGGCAGCTTCAGGAGGAGTTCGTGGCCAAGGACGCCAAGATCCTCGAGCTGACACGGCTGAATGATGTCGTGGCCTCTGAGAGGGACGTACTTCGGGAAGATCTATCCTCGACTCAGGGCTTCGAGGTGCTCAGGAGGAGGCTGATGCATTATCCGCGGCCAAGTCTGAGGCCGATGAATTTGTTTCTTCATACAAAAGGGATGTTGGCACCGCAAATGATCAGGCCAGGGAGATATCCGAAAAGGTTGAGCTAAAACTAGCTCGGGCTGTTGCTCATGCTCACCTGCAAGAAAGGAGGCAAGCCTTCGAGGTAGTGAGTGCCAAAGGTGTCGATCTCTCTGCCGAGATTGAAGAAGCTAGGGCTTTGGAGGAAGAATCAGCAATCTCAACTACTTCGGATGAGGGCTCTGGAAGAACTCGGGCACTAGTGAAGGCGAAGAGTAGACTTACTTACTATTTTTGCTTTTTATTTTTTGTACATGGGATCCTCAAGAGAGCTTTGTAAAATACCCCTGTAAATATATTTTTTGGAATGAAAAAGATCTCTTCGTTTTATATCCTTAAACTTTTCCCTGCAATGTTTATGCAAAAGTCGACCTTCGAGCTTCGAATTTAGCTCTTTGGAGCCCATACTTGCAGTAACAGAGATCCTAGAGATTTGACACCTTCTTGAGGCTAGGTTGGTATGGGGGTTTCGATCCCTCAAATGTTGTATGACAGCGTCATTCATATGACATGACCGTGAAATGATCAAGGTGTCCCCGCCGGTACAGTTCCCCAAAAGTTATAATGACTTTGTCAGAATTAATTGGTCCTCAAAGTAGATGAATAGTCTCCGCTTGTTCTATATATATATATGCTCGCTTCTTCTTCAGTTTAGGTTTTGCAGTTTGCAAAACTAATTTTCTCCTTAAAGTTCCCTTCCTTCTCTCAGTTTTTCTATTTCTTTAGTTCAAAGCTTTTGCTTGAGCTTTTTTCCTCTTTATCTTTATTCAAATAGTTATGGTTGCCGTGCCCAAATCTGTTTGCCAAGAAGAGGGGAACTCTACCTCTGCTTCCTGCCCGGCCGGTGGTACACCGCCGGCGTATGGCGAGTTAACCTCGAGTTGTTTTGCTTTGAAGAAAGACTTTGCACTAGAGAAACCCTTCGATTCTCTGGGCCATCGAGAGCATGCGTCGAGGTTTATTCAATCGATAGAGGAGAATCACCTCGAGGCCGTGAGGAGAGATTGTGGATGGGGAGAAAATGTGATGCTGCAGATACCTTCTCGAGAAAAGAATATTATGGACCACGTAGAGGGATTCCTGAATGTGTACACGTACCCATTTACATTGGGCCCCCTCGATCGCCTTGTTCTCGAATTCTGTAAAAGGTATCGAGTCACTTTGGCTCAGATTCATCCGTCCTTCTGGCGTGAAGTACTGATGATAAGGTTCTTCACTGAAAAGGCTGAGCTCGAGTTTACCCTTAGCCACCTTATCAGATTATATCGGCCTCTGCATTGTCGAGGCCTGATTGTGTTACGACGCTGATCCACCAAGCCTTTTATTGCCAGTGACGATGAGGACCGGAACTGAGGATGGATGAGTCGATTTAACTGAGTGAGGACCGTCAACATCATTCCTGCAGAGTTTCTGTCGTTCCTCGAAAAATGGAACTTCAAACATAAGTATTACGTCGTACCTTAGTACCCTTTGCTCTCGATGATTTATAAAAATGCTCATTTTTCTATTTCTCAACGGTCCCATGTATGCCGAAAGAGATCCCCGATCTTGCGGACTGGACTCGGAGGCTGGCAGCTTCCTCATCTTATGATGAACGCAAGTGGCGAGATCTGTCCAAGGGAAGATGGGAAGCAAAGCACCATGGTATGTGTCATGTGATTGCCCTTTGAGGAATGCTTTACTTTATATGTATTAACTCTGTCACCGCAGGCGTCCGTGGATTCTCCGAGATGAAACCGTGCCCCTTCGAGGAGGGCGAAGGACTGTCGGCTTCGGAGCCAAGGGAGAATAATAAGCGGAAAAGGTCCTCGAAGGATGAGGACATTCATAATGAGGCGGGGCCTGCCCGGGGGCACAAAGAAGATGTCGCCGGTGAAGAGGACCTTTATACGTCAGTTATTCTGTGGACATCAATACTCCTGGGGAGGATGGTTCTGCATTGATGGCTCGAACCAGGGGGCCTCCCGAGGTTGCTGCACCTGCTGGGCCTGAGACCTATAGCCTCGAGGGAGAGGTTCCACGAGAGGGAAGGAGCAAGAGTCCTTTACCACCGTCTGCTTCCCCCTTCGAAGGTACTTCGAGGGACGTTCAGGGCCAGGGGTCGCCTAAATCAAGTGGGGCCTCGAGCGATCATCTCCTTACCGAGAGCGGTTCAGCTGGGGCCAATGAGACCAGGCTAGTAGATACACACTCAACTTTTGAGGAGGCTCAGCGGCTCTGTTCCGTGGTTTTGAACTGAAGCTTCTTTTTCGTAGGCTTTTGACAAGATCAAGTCCAAGTTGATCCGCTGTGAGGCCAAGTTGCGGAAAGCGTTGGGCAAGGAGAAATCTCTCATGCTTCTTTGTGATAAGAAGACAAAAGAGTTGATACATCTTCGATCGAAGATGAATCGGAGTCTAGACTACGAAGGCAATCTCGAGCAACAGGTAATCCTTATTTTTCGGGAGTACATGCTTCCTTTCCCATATTCAAAAACTAATGTTTCGGTGTTTCAGTTGCAGAGAAAAACGGAGGAGCTGGAACGCCTTTGAGGCGAAGTCGGACAGGTCAATTTCGAATGCAATGCATTGAAGGCGCAGATAGGTGTTCATGCTGCTGCCCAAAGGAATTATTTTTCTAAGGCTTCTTCCCTCGAGGTAAAACTCCACAATGCTCGAGAAAGTAGATCGATTCAGACGGGCAGGATTTCCAAGCTCGAGACTGATCTTTTGAAGATGAAGGCCGAGATCGTGGACGCCCGGGCTGAAGCTGAAGAAGTTCGAGCAAAGGTCGATAAGAAAGTGGCCGTTTATTTAAAAGATGATGATGATGCTCGGGCTGAGCTGAGGGGAGCCTTTGACAGAGAGAGGAGGGGCAATGAGTATGCCCGATGCAGATCTCGGAGGGAGACCCTCGAATAGATTCATGCTAGGGGTTTTGATCTCTCGTAGAAGATAAAGCAGGCCAAGGCGGATGAGATCGACGCCAAATTTTTCCTTTCTTCTGGTGCCGATGCTGATATTTGAAGGCCGCCGAGGGGCCGTCGAGGGAGCTGGTCCCGAGAGTAGACTAGATTTTTCATTCTTGTCCTTTGTATAAAACTCCTGATGGGAGCGTTATAAATGTATATTTGTAATACATATATATAAAAAATCCTTTTGATATTTCCAATTTTCTTGTGTCTGTATTTCTTTTATTTTGAATTTCGATGCTTGTCAATAATTAGCCCGATAAATTGGACATTTAAATGAAATCCTTGGGGTTATAAATTGGCCCTGAGGATTTTTAGGTTGGCCCGTGGGCTCTTACGCATTGGCCCTTAGGCTCTTTAGTTAACCGTTTAGGGCTCAATCCTCGAGTCGGGTTTCGACACGAGCTCATTGACCCTTAGGTTTTTTAAATTGTCCGTGAGGCTCTTTAGGTTGGCTCATAGTCTCTTACGCATTGGGTTGGTACGACCTTTAATATGGCTGGTGCTTAGGCTCTTATGCATTGGGTCGGTACGACCTTTAGTGTGGTTGGCGCTTAGGCTCTTACGTATTGGGTCGGTATGATCCTTAGTGTGGCTGGCGCTTAGGCTCTTATGCATTGGGTCGGTACGACCTCAAATATGGATATAGTTTTCCCTCGTTAAAGAATTTTTGAAGTTTTTGTGTTCGTCCGAATCTTCGAAGGCTCGAAAGAACCTCAATTATGAGCCATTATTCGACGATAAATGAGCACCTCGTGAGGTTTCGCTCAAAGGTTGATTGTTTCGAAGCCTTTTCATTGTTTGGATCTGATGTGATCGAAGCTCTTTTGCTTGTGCCGAGGGTAGCCTTATTAACCGGTTCTTTTCGATGTATTTGAAGGCCTATGATTTTATGGCGACGATCGGACGTCTCTGAGTTGCGTTAGTTTGGCCGGAGCCTTATGACCGTAGTCATTGTATTTGGTCGTAGACTTTTAGTCCCCGGGTAAGGTAGCCTCGGTGTCTATATCGAGGGTATGAGTTTTTAGGGGTCTTACAAGTTCGAATGATAATATCGTGATTATGCCTTTTTAAAGTCTTACAAATTTAGGCATGCCTTATTGAGGTCTTATAGATTTGGTGTTGCCTCATGGAGGGCTTACGATTCATGCCTTGCTTGAGGTCTTACAGTTTTGATATTGCCTCATGGAGGGCTTACATTAGTGCCTTATGAAGGGCTTATGAGCTCGAAATTACCGGCCCTGAGGTCTTATGGCTTCGATTTTTTGATGGCTCGATGGGATGACTGTCGATGACAGTGGACATCAAAAGTTTTTGGCTTTGGAGTCATTCCTTGTGACAATTGAAAACTTTTTGATGTTGCCTCATTGAGGTCTTATAAACTTGATGTTGCCTCATGGAGGTCTTATAAACTTGATGGTTCCTCATCGAGGTCTTACATTGTTGATATTGCCTCATGGAGGGCTTATGAATTCGAACATGCCTCGTTGAGGTCTTACAGACTTGACGTTGCCTCGTTTGAGGGCTTACAAGTTTGAGTATGCCTCATTGAGGTCTTACAGATGCGATATTGCCTCATTGAGGTCTTACAGATGCGATATTGCCTCATTGAGGGCTTATGAGCTCAAAGTTTCCGGCCCTGAGGTCTTACGGCTTTGAGTTTTGGATGCTGCCTCATTGAGGGCTTACATTGGTGGTATTGCCTCATGGACGGCTTACATTGGTGATTTTTCCTCATGGAGGGCTTACATTGGTGATATTTCCTCGTGGAGGGCTTACATTGGTGACTCATGGAGGGCTTATGAGCTCGAAGTTTCCAACCCTGAGGTCTTACGGCTTCGAGTTTTTGATGTCACTACCCGAGCGTTCGGGAAATTTCTGGCCCTGGAGCCGGTTCTTGTGAAAATAGCAAACTTCTTTGAAGCGTGAAGATTTTTGATGATAAAATATTCTCCTTCGATTACTTGGTACAAGTATACATGTTTTCACCATCGAGGGTTCGATAATTCTATGTGGACACGATTCATTTGACCGTTTGGTCTGTACATCATTCTCCTATCGAGACCCTCTTTGGCATATTTTAATTTCTTTGAAGAGGTGATATCCCAGGGGGATGCCCCTCAGTATTTGAGGTTGATTGAAGAGAAGCCTTGAATACTTGATGAGTTCTCCTTAGTTAGCATATGGATGTTGCCTCGTTAAAAACCTCATCGGTAAAACCCATTGGGATAAAATCCGATATGAGGGAAAAAGAGCGCAACACATGCTTTAAAACCTTAGGCCTTCGAGCTGGAGCATGCTTCGATTCCTTTCAATCAAACACATGTACATAGGTTAGTGTAAAATGTGAAAGAAATAGGGAGAGGATTGTACCTTAACTGTGGTGGAGTTCAAGCCTCGATATGCTTCAGTTACTCGTTCCGAGGACGCGGCACAATCCTTTTTCGTTCGTCCGAGGATGTAGTTTGTGATTGCTACTCAGTTGTTTGATTGTTCTTTGGCCCCTCCGATGTAGAAGGTGTCGGTGTCGGTGTCGGTGCCACATGGTGCACCGCGAACATCTCTTTTGTTGCGTGCTGCTCTCCGTACACTGTTTTTACTCCATCCTTCGTAGGAAACTTCATCATTTGATGAAGGGTTGATGGCCCCGCCCTCATACTGTGGATCCATGGCCTTCCAAGCAAAGCATTGTATCTCATGTCACCTTCGATAACATGAAACTTGGTATCTTGGATTGTACCGGCCATGTTGACTCGGAGGATGATTTACCCTTTCGTTGTCTCACTCGCCATGTTGAATCCATTGAGGACTCGAGAGGCAGGTACGATCTAGTAGAGCAATCCGAGTTGCTCTACCACTCTCGACCTAATTATGTTGGCCGAGCTACCTGGATCCATGAGCACACGTTTAACTTGAAATTAGTGTGTCATTATGAGGTTGAGACAAGGTCTCGATGTCCTCTTCGTGGAATGAAAGGGAATCTTCAGGTATGTAGCTCCGAGTTCGCTTTTCCCTGGTGATGGATACCTTGGTTCGCTTAAAAATGGGTCTCTGAGGGATGTCGACTCCTCCAATAATCATGTGGATGACGTGTTGTGGTTCTTCTGTTTCATTTTTCCTATTCGCCTCTCTTTCCTGAAATTGGTTTTTAGCTCGGTCGCTAAGGAACTCTCAAAGGTTCCCTTTGCTAATCAGTTGGGCTACCTCTTCTTGAAGATGTCTGCAATCTCGGCCCTATGACCGTGAGTGCCGTGATATTCGCATATCAAGTTAGGGTTCCTTTGCGAAGGATGTGATAGTGTGGGTCTTGGCCACCTGGTGTCTTTGATTTTACCTATGGCCGATACGATGTCTGAAACATCGATGTTGAAGTTGCACTCAGATATCCGGAGTGCCTCTACCATCCATGTGTGCTTGTCAAACCCTGTTTTATTTACGAGTCCCCGAGGATTATGGCCTCGATCCATCCTTCGATCACTTCGAGGTAAGTTACACCTCGGGATATTCCTCCGGTTTTCTATATACGGTTGATACCTTTCTTTGCTTGGCCTCGGCTCCCTCTATGGAAGCCTCGATTCCTTTGGTTAGAGCCTGCTGGGATACGCTGAGCCCGAGGGGGCTTCCAATTGGTCATCCTCGACTCTAATCTTTGACTGAGACTTGTTTTGTACATCCTCCCAAACTATGGAGGGATACTCGATTAAGTTTTTGCTTCAGCTGCTTTGAAGCTATCGAGCTTCGTTCATTCAAACCCTGAGCAAAGGCTTGCACTGCCCAATCATCGGAGACTGGTGGTAATTCCATTCATTCTAATTGGAAGCGGGATACGAACTCCCTTAACATATCATTCTCTCTTTGTTTGATTTTGAAAATGTCGGATTTCCTCATAGCGACCTTGATGGCACCAGCATCCGCTTTCACAAAAGAGTCCTCCATCATGGTAAACGAATCTATCGAGTTCGGGGGCAGCTTATGATACAACATCATGGCCCCTTTGGATAGCGTTTCTCCAAATTTTTTCAATAAGACGGATTCAATCTCGTCATCTTTTAAGTCGTTCCTTTTCACAGCACAAATGTAAGCAGTATTGTGCTCATTGGGGTCCGAGGTCCCGTTGTACTTCAGGAGATCGGGCATTCTGAATTTCTTCGGGATGGGTCTCGGAGCCGCACTTGATGGGAATGGCTTTTACACGAACTTCTTTGAAGCTACACCCTTCAAAATCGGGGGTGCTCCCGGGATCTGATCGACCCTCGAGTTATAGGTCTCCACCTTTTTGTCGTTAGCTTCTATCTTCTTTTTGCCTGATTCAGTCCTCTTTGTGAGGTCCTCAAGAATCTTTATAATAGCCGGGTCGGCATCTTACCCGTTATTGCTCGACCTTTCTTGTGCTTGTTCGACTCGAGGAGCCGTTTCCGGTGGTGCTGTGCTTGGAGTTTTTGATGTCTTTGTAGCATCCACTTGTTGTGCTTACAATATCTCAAAAATGACACGAAGTCTAACTTCTCTTTTCTTTTGAGCAGGGGCTCTCTGTGCTTCATGTTGGTCTCCTTCGCACACACTTCTGTCTGTATGAGAGCTTACATCAACATGTTGAGCGTTACGTGAGCCTTCATCAATAGGGATTTGTACTGGTGCCCCTTCAGGGTTTTGCAGAGGTACAACGGCGCCTGAAGCAGCTGCACCGTTCTCTCCATGATCCTCAAGATCATTTCTTTCATGTGCATTTACTGAGTTAGACATTTTAAGACCTGAAATTGAAGATTCTTGGACAAGAAAAAGTGTAAAGAGTAACTTGTGTTTTTAGAAAACCAGCACTAAAACAATCATTATTATTTTTAGCCCCACGGTGGGCGCCAAACTGTTTAACGTGAAAATGGTAGTTACAATTATATCTGATTTTGTAGTTCTAAAAATATGTGATTTATTCTAATACTAGTTGTTTAGGTAATAGATGCTACGTGAGAGTTAAGAAAAATAGATAAGAGCAAAGGATAATGGAATTGTGCAAACCGAGCAGTTACGAGACGGGGTCTCGAGCTGGCCGAAACAGGGTCTCGAGGTCGAGCTCGAGGGCTTGACAGAGAGTGATCGATGAAAGATTAAAAACTTAATGGGCCTAGAAGATGGCCTCTTTATGATCAACAATAAGCAATAAGTGAAGAACAATCAATGAACACTATGAATTGAAAGCAATAAGTCAATGGAACAATTGTAGAGAATGTTTGAGTTAGAGAGCAGAGAATGTTCTTGTTCTTGTATTGAATATCATGTATGTTACAAAAGGACAAGGGTCCCCTTTATATAAGAGGGGGAACTCCCAACATAGTACATGTGTAATTATTACGAAGAAATGCAGTTGGTACAACTATTTTAATGTCACGGTACGGACTTGTACTATTCTTTGCAGACTTGGTCAGCTTTAACCACGTGCCTTTTGGGAATTTCCCATTTTTCCATGATGTTCATCGATTTACACCGCCCCGAGGTCGAGAGTGGAGAATCCTCGATATGCTTCCTTTATGTCAAACCTCGAACTGTTCTTCGAGCCTTCTGAAGACAGACTATGGAATGCCATAATGATCATAAAATCGGGCTCTCCAATTTTAGCCGTATACAGTTTCATTTCATTTACATTATCATGTGAGGATGAGAGTAAAATCACGAAGGATTATGTCATGGCATTTCATTTATACTATCATGTTTTTATATTATCATGTGTTCATAACACGAAGGGTTTTTCTGTGCAGGCGAGGACGAGAGACATGCATTATGTGGTGATATCTTTTCCTTGTGTATACATTCATGCCTTTATATTGAGCTATTACTGTTGCACTTATGTTTTATATGTGAGTTGTCGTTGTTGTTCTGTCTTTGTCCTCTATCTCAATTGTTGTTGTGTTGTACATGCCTTCTATCTGTTTAACTTGCAAATATCATGCTTTCCTTCTCGATTGTCATATCTACATCTATGGTGTTTCTCATTTGTTGCACTTTCATATAAGCCTCCTACCATGTTAGTTATTCATGCCTTCTATTTGTTAAGCTTATAAAGATCATGCTTTCCTTCATGGTTGTTATATCAACATCTAAGCCTTCTACCATGTTAGCTAATGAAATTTATATTCCTCTATCTTAAATGCTATCATTACTTCTATGCCTTCTATCTAGTGTGTTACGGTTACACATATGCACTATTACTCATTATTTCTACCTATGTATCTTCCACTATATCATTATTGTTATTGGCATTTCTTTTACTTGGTTGGTACAGTTATACGTATGCTCGGTGAGGAAGAGATATATGCATGAAGGTTGTTATCGTGCCAATTGATTTGACCTAGATTCATATATTTGGTGTGGATGAGATAAATGCACAAAGGGTGTTGTCGTGTCATTTGATTTGATATCTTGAGTACATTTCTCACACTATCAAAGTTATGAATTTAATACCTTGATTTCTGCTAGTAATCATTTACTGCCTCGCATAGTTGTTTTCTTGTACTCTTATGTGTTATCTTTTATATTGCTAGTCTACTGCACGGGTATATCAGTGAGTATCTTTTAACTAAAAAGCCTCATCACTACTTCAACGAGGTTAGACAATATACTTACTAGGTACATGGGGTCGGTTGTACTCATAGTACACTTTTGCACCTGGCGTATTTGGAGCTGGAGTCGTTGTGTATGGAGGGAGCTAACATTGAAGATGTAATTATAGCTGCCACTTGTCCGTAGTAGCTTTAGATTTTTCCAATCTGTTTATGTCTACTTCAAACAGATGATGTATTTATTTCATACCAGCTTTTGTAAATTCTAAGTCTTGGGAGCTCATGATTTGTATTACCAGTCTTTGTAATTTGTATAGAAAATTCAATTATTTTATCCAATGTCTCTTATTACTTGATTTGAGTTGTTTTGACTGTATTTGGATCACCTAGGGGGTCGAGTTTGATGCCATCACAACTAGGCGATTTTGAGTCGTGATATCAATGGAGCTTCTATAGATGAAAAACCTTCCACGAAACGGTGATAATACCCAGCCAACCCGAGAAAACTCTAGATCTTAGTAGTAGAAGATGGTCTGGGCCAACTCTGAACTACCTCAATCTTCTTTGGATCCGCCATAATACCCTCACTAGATATTACATGACCCAAGAATGCTACTGAATTAAGCCAAAACTCACACTTGGAGAATTTAGCATATAGCTTCTTCTCCTCAAGGTCTGGAGCATGATCCTCAAGTGCTGCGCATGATCCTCCTGGCTACGAGAATACACTAATATATCATCAATAAATACAATGACGAAAGAATCAAGATACGACTGAAACACACTATTCATCAAGGGCATAAAGGCTGCTAGGGCATTGGCCAGCCCAAAAGACATCACCAGAAACTCACAGTGACCATAGCGGGTCCTGAAAGTCATCTTCGAAATATCTGAAGCCCGGATCATCAACTGATGATACCCCGATCTCAAATAAATCTTTGAGAACACCCTAGCACCCTGAATAATAAAAGCAGTAAAGTAAAGTAATAAAAGCAGTAAAGTAAAAACACAGAGATTTTTACATGGAAAACACCTGGCTAAAAGGTGAAAAAACCACGACCTACTCCTCAGTAGGATTTGCTCAAACTCTTCACTAAAACTCTGAGCCAAACGGACTTACAAAATAAACTCTTTTGTAATCCTAGGACTAACTCTAATCCCTTCGTAATAACTAGCCTCTAGCTAATATCTACAAGCTTCAAGTTAACTCTAACTTGAACAATGTGTACCTATTAAAATTGCTTCTGTGAAAGCTGAAAAGATACAATATTAAATCGCCTACTACAACCAACTAGACCCAATGACAAACAGATGGAACTGGTTTTTCTAGCTGGTTTGTAGCCTTTGTATCGCACAGTAATTCTGCTTGCAAAATCTCTGGGAATTTTGCTTTCAATTCTTGATAAATTTCTACTTTTGTGCGTTGGTGATTCAAGCAAGAATGCTTCAATTATTTATAGTGTTAGTTGTTGAGTTCGTCGTTCAGTTCTGGTACAACTCTTCCTGGGAGAAAGAGTTCGTATTAAACTCAAATTCCTTCCTTCGTTATTGTCCTTGCTGAATTCAACTTCTATTCTCTAATCAATTTGCAACCTTTTCGCATTAGGAGACACTCTCTTTGTTCATTGATACTTCACAATCGTATTCATCTCCTATGCATATACGATTCATGTGCCAACGCGCCAGGTCAAGTATGTGTGCTCTGATGAACCTGGTTCAACTGGTCAGACATTTGTCAATCTTCAAAACTATGCAGTGACTTGGGTCAACAAATTCCCCCTTTTTGATGATGAAAAACTTTGTGCTTCTCCATGTATACACTTCAAACACTTTGTATGTTTTTTTAAGCATATATCATAGAGAAACCAGGTTCATTATTAGGTTATAAATATCACTTGAAATATAAAATCACATGTCTTCCCCCTTTTGGCATCATCGAAAAGTTTGCAAAATGATAAACTTACCAGTGTTGTTAACAATTACTCATGGACATTGAGGCAACTGCAGGTGCAAATATGATTAATCATCATAAGAAACCAATAAATGTAAGCTATCTAAGAAATTGAGACAAGTCAATAAC
>MDKJ01132217.1:0-35549 GCA_005239525.1 Nicotiana knightiana | reverse complement strand
TGATACTAAATTTTGGAATTCTTGGGGAAATTCTACTTTGTATGCTTCCCATACTCCTTTAGCCGATTCTCCTAGAAACGTTTCTAAGTATGTATACATAGTTTCTGCATCTGATTCTGAGTAATTTCTAATATAGTCTGCCACCACTATTCCTTTCCATAAATCTATTACCGAATTCCACATTTGTGGATCGTGTGCAGCTATATTTAATATCTTACCTTTACTACCTCCCTCTTGGAGTTTAATCGGTTCTTCAATAGGCATTCTTTTACCCATTGGTTTTACATTTTCTTGAGCAGTTTCTCCAATCCTATATACTCGTTTTCTAGGTATATTTCCTGTGCTAGTGTCTACTGTGAATGTTTGTTGAGGAGTCTTTTGGAAAGGTGTTGAACTTGTAGATTCCATTAATTCTTTTTGACTTATTAGAGATTCTATTTCTATATCCTCATTTTCGTTTTCTACATCTTTTATTATTTTATCCATTTGTTCTAATTTTGACTGAATATCATATTCTTTCCTATATCCAATATTATCTGTTCTTAGTTCGCATCTTTTAAAATGTGTTTTAACTTCTTCCATGTTTATGTCTCTTAATTTACAACCTTTACATTTAAAAAGTTTTCTTTTATTAGTTTTATAGATTTCTTTAGCTTTTTCTATCGCTATGTCTACTTCAAACTCATCTTCTGGTAAAATTTCTATGTTCATCATATCGGTGTTGCCTTCATCATTTATTGTACTTTCTGTTATACTTTCTTCATTTATCCCTTGTTGGGGTGTATAATTATAATCTGTAAATCTAATCGATGTTTCTCCCTTTGAGTTAGTATACATTAGATGGGATTCTGGTTTTAAAACCTTCTTTTTATTAAAACTTTCCAGATTCCATTCTAATCCTGCGTACTCTTCGGGGTCTATTTTTATGGGCTTTATTAGTTTAATTCCTTTATTTCCCATTACTTCTACTACATCATCTATTTTTAGTCTGAATTTGGTGTTACTATCATCCGTCATTTTTCCTAGAAATCCTATACACATTAAAAGATTGTTTCCGTTAGTCATTTCTTCGTATCCTTTAGTCTGTATTCCTATTTTTATGTTTTTTCCGAATTCTAACATGTTCATCATAAAGTCTGGGCTTATGTAAAAAATTCCTCCATTATTTGTCATGTCTACCTCTGTTAATCCTATTATGGACTTCTTTAATTCTGTCCATCTATCATCATATACTACTACTAGGACTTTTGTTCCTAGGTTCTTTCTAGTTAACCCTTTAAGTCCTATAATAATAAGTCCCATATGCATTAAATTCTTTTTAAACCCTTTTACTTCTTTCATTGATTCTGGATTAATTAGATTTAAAGTTGTAAAACTGTCTCCTATAGCTGATATCTGGTCTTCTCTATAATGTCTGTATAATTGAGCTGTATTACTAAGCCATCTAGTTTTGGGGGGGCGGGGGGCAAGCTTTTGGCTGGCCAGGCCAGTTAACTGCAGGATTAGGCAATTAATTGGATTTTTAGATTAGAGGGCGTCTCAGCCCTACCCAGCGGGATTGATTGCCGGGATTTTGCTGCTCTTCCACTGGCCCATATTCCACCTATCCTGTGATAGGTTTAACTTGCGGCGGGCATCGCGACTCCCACCAACCGAGAGGGGACTCCCTCGCGTACGGTGCCCATTCTACCGCGCTGGGGAACCATTGGTTACGCAATACAACAACAGTGCTAACTTCTACTTTAGCACACACCTCCCGACCCCGGGCAACAGGAACAAGATGGTAAGTGAACGCACTTAAACCAGCTTGGAACAGAAATTGCTGCACCTGAATTATAACCCCCCAGGCTCAACAATTCTATACCAAAATAATACGGTGGATATGATATTTCAATAAAATTGTTTTTTCTTTTCTTTGAATAGAGGTTTGCTTAAGAAAGTTGTTTTCTTATAGTTGTACTGTCCTACTCGGTACTTACTCACCTCTTCTTTCTCAATTAATCATGTAAATCTTATGAATTATTTCTCTGATTTTGTTCCCCTTTTTATTTTTTATTTTATTTTATTTTTTTTCATGAATCCTGTTTTACTGTTATCTCTTTCTCTTAACCTATATCTTAACAACTATCTTCTCTAACCACACCCTGGTCATGGCTGTTTAAAACATCCTCTTATCAAAAGGAATTTATAGCAAAAGCCACTTTAATACCTAGGAATTTACAGGTTAATCCATCGAAGTTATTAAGAAATTAAGAGAATAACCATTTACTAGGTATAACAAGAAGAATACTAAGCTTAAAAAAGGGTAGTCGCTTTTTCTAAGAGCGACCTGTTTTTGCTTCTTTTTTTTTGTTTTAAACAAAGAAAATATTCGTCACATATAAATAGCAAGAGAAGCATGTTTTAGTGGCAAAAAAACCCAATCAGCTTGTGTTTTTTTTTTTTGGTTTCCTCATAATTCACAAGCAATATATACACACAAGTTATGTGGAACCTATGTATTTTTTAACGGGAAAATGTGAAATAAAAATATTAGTAATACATGGATTAAACACTAAAATAACTAACAAATTTTGTTATTTTGTCTAAAAAGCAATACATATTCTAAATTCATTACAACGGCAAAGCAAATATGACAAGTTTATAGGCAGCAGGGAGAGGATAAATTAAGAAGAAGCACACACTGCACTTGATTAAATATGCCACCAAGCATAATTAATCAACACAAATTTCAAATTACAAGTCCTTTGAATTTGAGAACCACTCAGACAACCTAAGATCACGTCCAACAATGAAAACAATGCTTTGCATAGAACATTTAATCAAATTGCAGAAGAAGCAGACCACAGCCTGCAATTCAATATAACAGAGCACAAATACACATTTTAATCAACAAGTCCTACAAGAATCAATCTTAAAACTCTAAACTTCACATTTGAGATATTCAGGAAACCTAAGATCATAAGCTAATGTTCCAAGAAAGCAATTATTTGCGCAGAGCATTTATTCAAATACCCACAATTCACCAACGCCATCCATCACTTCTCTATAGTTGTTGAAAAAGCTAATACAAGAATAGTATTTGAGATGTTTAGCAACTTCTGCGACTATGGTAGAAGACCTTCAACCACTATCTTTTAAAGGATTCATGCAGCTAATGAAAAAATTACAATAGGAAGGATGCTTAAAGAGAAATTGTCCAGCATCAAAAGGAGAACAAAGCCCAAGCCCAAGAAAGAACCATCAAATAAAGGTTCTCATTTTGATTTCTTCCCCTGCTTCTTTTTTATCACTTCATCAATGTACATTATACCTTTGCCTTTGTAAACTTCTGGAGGCTTACAGCTCCTCACAGAAGCAGCAAACTGATGTACCCTATACTTGTCAATGCCAGTGCAGCAAATCACATTGGGTTTGAAACAGAAGACACGAACTGCAGGGGGCACAGTCATTTCAACCTCATGGCTGTAACCCAGCTTAAGGTACAAGAGACGACCTTCAGATTCTGCTCTAGCCTTGAAACCGACTCCAACAATCTTGAGAAAGCGGAAGAATTTAGCTTCCATTGGATGAATTTAATCGATCAGCTGAACTAGGATATGACATGAAGAAAACTACATCAGTAGGCCAAACAAGAAAAAAAAATCTAGACAATAATAGAACAGGAACAGGCCAAACAAGAAAAAACCAAGACAAAAATACAACAAGATCACTCTTTTCCACTAAGGGAGGCAAGCATGCCAACTATTAATATGAGATTTAGGACATCTAACTTAATGGTGTGTGACTAATACTTGGTCAAAACAACTACAACAGTTGAGTAGGATATGCTGATATGCAATGCCACTTTGTGACTAAAAATGTGAATAGTCACTGTATGTACAAAGGAAAACTGGTCAAGTAAGGGAAGACAACCAAAGTGATTTTCCTATGTGATCCAGAGAAAGGGGAGGAATTTTTTTGAGGGTGGGGGTAGAGAGCAGAGGGAACAAACAGGGGTTTCTTCCGATGCAGATATGTAATATAATGAAGGGTGTTTTCGAATAATTAACTCCTAAAATTAGATATACGACCAATTAAAAAGCTCGAATGGTGAGCAACAACAATTGTTTCTAAACCTTCTCAAGATCCAAAGGCATGACTAGCTACTGAAGTGGGCTAGTTTAAGAGGACTCTGTGTGGTGATCTTCAAGTATTACAGATTAAGCGGATTCTCAAGATGTGTTTTGGGTTTTACAAACGTGTTAAAGTCAGCAGAAATAACATTCAGCTAACTTGCCAAAGAAAAAGAATTATCCAACTACTACGAGTTAGTATATTGAAGCATACTCTCATTTCAGAAGCATAACATCCAAATAAATCCATTAAGGAATTTCGTCGAGCAACTCCGAGGCATAACACTGAATACTGCTCCAAAGCGTATAAACTAACACTCACCAAAACAATAGGTAGCTGTAAACCTAAGACTGATAAACTAAAACAATTTCTAGAAGCAAATTAAATCTGCCACAAAACTTGAAAACGGACATCCGCAGACGAATTTCATGGAACAACTCAGATGTAATGAAAATCTTCAAAAACGCTGCTTTATAGTATAAAGCTAAAAAAAATCACCAAAACAGTGAATTATCAACAATTTTCATCAAATAAAATTATAAAAATGAAGGAACACTTCCCGAAAAAAGAATTACATATATCTCTGCCACAAAAGGAGCCTAAGGAATCCCTTTATATGGTAAAAAGAGAAACTAGTAGGGATGAGAACAATAGCGTAACAAGCTTGCTTTGAAATGTTACCTCAGTCAACCAAAGGTCCACCGGAGATCTACAGTTCACCGGTCACTGGAGCGTTCCGAGGACTGTCGTGCAATGGAGATGCGCGAACATGAGAAACCTTGAAATGGGCCTATATTATTTTTGGAAAATAGAAGTGGGCCTATACTACTACATGACAGCCCACTTAAAAATACTACCCTGTAGCAATATTTAGAGAATTTACACTTTGATGATAAATTACAATACCCGCTTATCTTATTAGCTGGTGTTTGGACATAGATTTGGTTAAAATTTGAAAAAAAATTTATAGAATTGTATTGAAAAATTGCTTTTGAAAATTAAAATTGTGTTTGAACATGCATTTTACTCTAATAAAAGTTGAAGTTTTGTGAGTGGAAAAAACCTTCGCACCCAAAACTGGCCCTTAATTTTTGAAACTTGAAAATTTTACTTAATTTTTTTTTCCCAAGGTTTATGTCCAAAAAGGAGTTTTGAGTCAATGGAATGAACCTTAGGATTTGGGAACTTTTCAAGGGAACCAAACCGTCAGGAATTTTGAACTTTGTACCTTGACCTTGCATTATCATATTTTGGTCCGTGATCTGTCGATCACTGGTGAAATTTAGAGTAACCGCCTAAGTTTCGGTGAAATAGCACTCCAGAAAATTAGCTACTGTGGCCACTATTTAGTGTGGTGGGGAGACGCAGGAAATAGCTCTGAAGCAACAGAGTAATTTGCAAGGCAATTGGCTTGAAGGAATGTGCGTTTTCAGAAAAATATTTTAACTTCTGAAATCATCTTAAATCGTTTCCCAATGTCTATTTAGATGTAAAATTATGTGATACTACAGACTACATGGTAATTGTACAAAGAAGTTGTATAAGATATAGGGAAGACATATGGACGCTTATTCTGGTGATGTTCTTCAGTGGTAATGTTGTAAACAATATGTCTAAGCAACGATTGAAACAAATTATATGAGGTAAAAATTTAAGTGCTTACAAAGTAAAATAACTTCCGTGCATAGGAGAATAAAATCATTTTCCACTTTGGTGGAAATTATTTTCCGTGGAGTAATATATTTCGAAATTCAAACATCTTTCACAAAGTGTTAATGCATGACAAAGTGTTACCTTAAGAAGAGTTGAATCATTTTCCGACGTTTGAACAAGTATAAACGTAGGTGACATGCTCACAGTGGCAACAACTGACTACCCTCCGTCGAAAATTTATACTGTGTATATAGATAAAATACTCCGTTTTAGAGGTATATAACACATATTCAACGCCGTTTGTCGAGAATTTTTTTTCACTTCTTTCAAGTTTGAATATCCTTGAAAAAATTCCTAGCTTCGCCACTGCAAGCTTAATCCTATAGTTAGTACTATAAGGCATAAGAATATAGAATTTAGTGATATATTTGAGTATTAAAGATTAACTACAACATCCATATGTTGGTTAAAGCAAGTGATAGAGAGTAAGACGATATTTGCAGAATGACTTTCTGAGTAATCAAGTGCAAATAGTAAATTTTAGGAGGGTAGATGGTAAGGATATGAATATCCAACAGCTAGAGTGCTTCTTGAATAAGCTTTTCAGTGAGACTTCTTGGGAGTCCCATGACATGATCAGCAGTTCCAATCTGCAAAGTATTGGCAACAAAGAGTATAAACAACATATCGTTGAAAGCAGAGCCTTCTTTTGCCTGGGCAGCAGTCCACTTGTACTCAGCTACTTTTTATTTATACATAGAAAAGTTAAAGAGATATTGAGCTGCAGATTATTATGGAGACATAATGTCCATTAGAATGATTTTGAAGTTCTGTAAGATAATTGAAACCTAGAGAGAGTGCCACAGAATCATCTACTTAGAATTTGTTAAAGTTCAGGGATATATCTATACTATATTAGAAGCACGAAGACCTTTTTTACCCTTTTAACATAGAGTTTATATTACACAAAATAGTCATTTAATTATTTTCCTAATATTTAAGATTTTGAAATCAACTAAAACTTTTACTTATTAAATCTTTTCTTCTTTGAACCATCTAGAAAATCCCAGTAGGATTTCTAAATCAATTAAAATATAACATTATATAAATTCGTTCCTTATTTGAACATAGTAAATAATGAGACTTCTTACGAATTATATTTCGTGGTATTTTGTTTCAAAACAAACTTAAATGCCGTAATGATTTTGGTTTTGGTGTTTCTTCATCAGTTTGGTTTTGGTTTTGACCTAATTTGATTTTATACTTTCTGTTTTTCAATTAAGTTCTCATATTTTAAAATCTTTTTTCTAAAACCATTGTTGTTAGAGTTTAGATTCTTCATCAACACCCCCCTCTTTTTCTCCTTTTCCCGTTTCAGCCCCTTCTTTTAACTAAAAGTTTATATTCTTTTCTATTCTATTCATGTGGTCGATAGCTTAAAAGCTACCAATTTCTCTGTGCATTTCAATTATTTAAAAGTTAGTTGTAAATAAAGACGTCTATAATTGGTACAACTTAATAACATTATGCACACGTAATAAGTAACTATATTTTAATTAGAAATCATATGAACTAACTTTATTTTCTTATCATCGTTGCATATTGATCCAATTAAATATCAAGTGAAATAACATCATCATTCATAATATATTCTCATTCTTCCGTTCCCTTGATTCACGATCCTTGCAGCTTAATTAATCCCTTATGTGTCGGGACCTGAACCGTGGTGGTGCTCTTCTACAACTTCTTCTACATAGGCTGCGTAACTTCTGGAATTGAAAAAGGAAGCTTTTCCAAGTTCCAACAAGATCAAACGAACTGATCGCTCTAAATTCAAAAATGTCTAGCTATAACCTTAATTTTATATTATAACTCCAAATAAATTTAATATGCATCCATTTAGTTTTATTATTTTCTTAGGTGTCGTTGGTTGAAGTACCAATGTACTTTTGGTTTGATTTGCTTTTTCACATTTTCATTAATATTTACAATCCATAAACACTGGATAATTCTATAAGCCACGATTCCTTCCTTCGGTGAATTAGTTAAATAGGATCAACAATTTAACATTTATCATTTTCATAAATTTACGATTCTTAAATTCTATTTTATAACTCAAATATATTTTTTCCATATTATTTACTTGAGTTTTAAAAGTTTGGGCACATTGGTACAAGGTACACGTGCATCGCGCGTACACTAAAACTAGTATATATACACATATATATGAGAGAGAGAAGGGGAAACGAACCACAGTATCAACGAAGGGCAACGTCAGTGGATGTTCAAGCATTAAACCACCAGCAACATTAAGTATTATTCCTTCCTCGATCTACACAATTGCATTAGAAGTTAATGTTGCAGGTGAAGAACATCCCTTATTTAAGTACACTGTCATATTTACCAGGCTATCAATGACCTCATCAGGTATCTCATGGAAATATACCTGCAATTAAGCAGTAGGTCATTATACTCCATGTTAACTAATCATATCATGTGCAAGAAAGTCAGCAAAAAGTTCTGTGAGCAAAATCATGTTGCATCCCACCATCAAGAAAGAACCAATTCGTAACAGTAATAAAAGGAGGGATGTGTAGAACATAAAACTAGCAAACTAATAATCCGGGAGATTTGAGGCAATTGTGTTGGCGTTCCAATGAGCACATAAAAGCGTAAGCATTTTGGGCATCCTTATAAACTTGGATGGTCAGTAAAGGAAATCTTTGTCCAAGTTAAGTATATGATACAGAAACAGATTCATGGGTGAAGAGAGTTAATGTTAATGGGCTTTAAATTAACCAGCTTCCATCAACGTTCACTCTTTCGCCTGGGATAAGCATTAGCGTACTTAAATATCTATAAATTGATTTAAGACATATCTTCAAAATGGCACATCGCCTTAATCCTCGCTCACACATCACACACACTTATGCATAAGATGCAGCTAACCCTACATTACCATTTGAACATATCAATTTAAGCAAGAATGTACTGTATAAATGTGTTTTTGTACTTCAATAGTCTCCAGCACATAGGAATTACTTCACTTGGAAAAAAAATACCTCTGACCTTTCCCAAGCTCCTTTTCTTATCCCCTTTGTGAGGTTGGTCACCACAACAGATCCCACAACCGTGGCTTGACCACCAGAGTAGCCTGCAATTCATAGCAACAAGAATGGTAATAATGCTAGTAAAGATAAAGAACAACACCAGCTGAGATACTGGATGAAACTACAACAACAACATATAGAGTGTATTCTCACAAGTGGTGTTTAGGGAGGGTAGTGCGTACGCAGACCTTACCCCTACCTTGTGCAGGTAGAGAGGTTGTTTCCGATAGACCATTGGCTCATGCAAGCATAATCATAACACTAAAGAAAATGAAATATAGCAGAGAAGACTTCATGGAAAAGAAGCAGTAACAATAACGAGATAGTAACAAACCGGAGCAGAAGCAACATCAGATAACACTAGAAATTCAAAAAAAAGGCAAAGCAAGAGTAATTTTAAAGATACTGGATGAAACTGCCAACCACAACTGCAGACATACTTTTGATGAATTGGCGTGCTTCTTCCTTACTTGATGGCTTTTCTCTAATAATTCCTTGGTACACCGCCACCTCGATACCAATAGATGTAGGTAAGATATAGCCAAAAAGATCTATTTTCATCCAAGGAAAAATTCATTAGACGGCTCAAGTACTCTAATTTTTGCAATATACTTTTTAACAGTAATATGAATTAAGATTGCCCATCACGGAGCAAGAGCGTCCAATTTTAAATGAGACCAAAGCAAAAGACTATAAAATTAGCTCATCACAGAATATATGTCAATCTAAAATGGCATTACAATATGCATAAGCTGTTTGCAACATTTATCTAACAAAAGAATTTACATCAAGCTAATATCAACAGTTTTTCCAGACTTCTCCTATACAAAGTTACTTAGTTAAAATAATGTAATGCTATTATTTGTTTATTGCTAAATGTGCTGCTATCTCCAACTAGTTTTGGAATAAATGAAAAATAGCATTAACTGATTTCTAGTGAGCCCTCAATTCAATTACTGAAAATCTCTTAATTTTGTGCTAGATAATTTGAACTACACGTCATTAACAAGACCATGGTACTTGAAGTATTCCCTAGCAATGTGGAGAAATAAACATACTGTGTCTGCAGTAATCAACAGAGTGGGATGAGTATTTTCCTCCAACTGTTCAGTTGTTTCGAGTCTTGACATAATAGCATCTGCCTAAGAAGAAAAGACCAGTAAGCAAACATAAGACTTGTTCCTGGAACATGATATCAATGTATTACATATTACACCCTCGTTTCAATTTATATGGCATGCTAGAGTGTCATGGGGATGGAAGGAAAGCAAATGAGTTGATTATAGTGAGCCGAACTACTTAGAATCAGTCAAATATCAACAGAAGAGAAGTACCCATTTATTGATAGTCCCCAACCATCAAATGGCAATTTGATAACTCAAATAATTGATGGGTGAAGTGATTAAGGTTTCACCGGGACACCAAAGATGTCAAGGGGACACTCAAGAATAAATCTCATCCAATCACCAAAATCCTGGATTTGACCTTCTTATTGATATTATATGCTACACAGTTATTAATAGAACTCATCACATAACTGCACTAAGATAACTCCTGGCCTTTATAGCTAGGGTTATTTCTGTTACTTAAAGAACAATATCCTGTCAAATACACTACAGAGCCTTCCTTTCAAGTTTCAATTTACTTGCATAAAAATAAAATTCGATTAAAGTGCTAACCGATTCTAGCTAAAAAAATCAGGTTTTGGCATTAGTTAACTTCCACCAAATTCATTAGTGAAATTAACTGAAGAAGACATGAAAAATGTACAAATAATTCAAGAAAGGAGGTAACATACCTTTGCCTCTGCTAGAGCTACCACTAATTCCTCAGCATTGTCCTTCCTAATGCTCTTTTCGTCAATGTCAGCAGTCTAGTCCACAAAACAATTTGATTTTAAAATCAAAATCAACTAGAAAAGACAACCCCTTTTTAGAGAGGGAAATTTAGACCGGGTCCAGAACCGAAAGTGACCATTATATGCGAGTGCTAGTAAAAAGACAGAATCTTTTAAAAGCAAAATTACGTACCATAATTATAAATTCGTAACCCATGTCAGCTAGAATTTTCCGACGTGCCATGGAGGAAGAACCCAGGATTATCTTTCAACACATGGAACCATTAGTCATTTACTTCTACATTCAGTATATCATAAAATTGTAGGAAACAAACATGAAACATTAACTTTCAGATAAGAACAGAGCATTGTGTTAATTGGTAAATCTCAAAAGCATTGAGGAAAATGATGGCAGTTCATTAGTAGGTGTAAAACAAACCTTGAACGATACGTTCTTCGGAGCCATTTGTTTGCCCGCTTCTTTCTCACCTATGTCTAAGAGTGTAACGGTTAGCTTTGCAGATAAGCAAACCAGAATATCTGAAGAAAAAGAAAACGAGTGGTTTTAAGGTGGAAAAAGTAGAATGACGGGTTATTGCTTGGGGAAGTCGAAGCAATTTCTTTTTTTCTTTTTTTTTTGTGCGCGTTAAAATAAATGTCATATAATTTCTTTTCATTTAATATTTATCATAATTAAGATATATATAATCTTTAAGAACAATTAATATTAAGGATAGAATAGAAAAATAAATAAATAATTTAATCTTGAACTTCTAAAATGACAAATAACTTAAGATAACTATTTTTAGAAATCACAACGGATAGTTGAGACAAATGGAGTAGTAAGTATTTCTTTTTTAGAAGTGTGGGGGTTTGTAATTGAAGAACTCGATATTTTAGTTTGTTCTTCGTTTTACTTCCTCCGGCTCAAATTATCTATCGTAATTTCTAAAATAATTATCTCAAAATTATTTGTCATTTTAGAAGTTCAAGACAAAACTAATTATGTTTTTCTCATTTTACCCTTAGTAGTAATTGTTCTTAAAGATATAGATGACACATAAATAGAATAAATATTCAATGAAAATATATAATATCTTAAGATAAATAAGGATAAAATAGTCAAAAGAACTCTTCTAATTAATATTTCTTAAGAATCGGGTAAAAAAAAAATACGATAAATAATTTGAGATGGATGGAATAGTTTGTTTTTTCAATATAACAATGGGTACTCGAATTTGGTTATGGCAGAAAATGTTTTAGGCATTTTTTTAAAAATAAAATATCATTAGGACTCTTAACTTAAATAGTTAGGAAATTATCATTTGGTGAAAAATAATAATTTAAAATTAATTTAAACATCTTCCTGGCCTCCAGAAAGTTATATTAGGCGTAAAGGCATTCTATTTCGTCGCAATACATAAGATGGCGTCAGCTACAGGTTGATAGAAGCTTAGGGTCCGCTATAGAAAATCGGGTTCTTTATCAACTTTCACAGAATACGCACAAAGAGATAAGTAAATGACACAACATAATTTTACGTAAAAAACTTCAGTTCATGGAATTAAAAACCACAACCTATACTCGTAGGATTTCAACTTTACTAACCGAGCAAGTTCAGATTACAACCTATTGTAGCCTAGAAATTAAAACCTTAATCTCTCACTCACTTGTAATAACTCTATTACAAGCCTCTTTGTAATAATTCTATTACAAAGCTCACAACTCGACTAACTCTAGTCAAGACACAAACACAAGGTTTATGATTTCAAAAAAGATTTCCCACACAATGCATCTAGATGAGCTAAGTAGGAATTACAAGTAAATCACTTTAACAAAGATACAACATAACTAAGGATCTGTGATAACTCAATGCAAGAAATTGGTCCTACGTTATGATGTTCTCTGTTCTTGAAGCCCCTGAATATCACTTACAAGTTGGCAACACACTTGAGAGAAAGCTTGATCAATTCTGGAATGTGCAAGTGTGTTGTTTTCCCTTTACTTCATGTTAATATTACACAAGTGACAGCACTTATGATGCAAGAATATTTGGTACAAGGGCATTCCCCATAAAGTGACTGCTGCAGTATTTGCACTATTGCGTGTGTGCAGAGGAGTAGTTGCGGCGACTTTATAACGGTGGGGAGTTGACTGGTACAGTCAGTTTAGGAACTGATGTCCATCTGTTCCCTTTATTGTTTCTTTGACTTAACATGTCACGACCCAAACTTCCCTTCGTACGATGTCGTGACGACACCTAGTCTTCAAGACTAGGTAAGCCTAACACTTAATGAATTAATAAAAGAAATCAAGCATCAAACGAAGAATATGAGATAAAAATCTTATACACAATTCAAATTCTCAAAACCGGTAGTACAAGTCATAAGCTCTACTGAGTTTGCTACAAAAAAAACCTCTAAATATGATTGTTTCGAAATAGAGATGAACAGTGCAAGTACAATAACAAAAGGTGATGCAGAGGCATGTGAACGCAACAACAAGTTTTCCTTGAGTCTCCGCGACAAGATTCGTACAGCTAGCTAGCGATCGACTGACTCTGAATTACCTGGATCTGCACAAAAATATGCAGAAGTGTAGTATGAGTAAACCACATTGGTAACCAATAAGTATCAAGACTAACCTCTGTGGAGTAGTGACGAGGGACATTCAAGACGCCTACTGGACTAGATAACCTGAACAACTATAGGTATAGAACTAACAGAGTATGATATCTTTACAGAACTACGCATAATGACAACAATAATACGGTGCTCGCAGTAGGAAATAAAAGCAACAATTTGCAGCGGGACACCACAAGTAATAACACAGTAGAGTAAGCTGGATACAGTTTAAATCCGGTGAAAAAAACAAATAAAGGAAGACAAGTAGCAAATTGATAAGAATAACCACTTTCACGCCAGGTTTATTCAATAATCCCCATAAGGTACAAAACCTCAAAACTCACACAGTTCATTGGTCCCAATTCATGAACCCTAAACTCTTGGCATCTTGTGCCCTGATTACAACTGATAACTACACAGACTACTCACATGCCAATATATCCAATCTCACATATAAGACAAGTAGACGGAGTACATACAAATGATCGGTAACATCAATGTTCATATTCTAAAACCGATAGGGTGATAAGGTACGTGTATGCTTGTGCAAGTTTTCTACCACAACTCAAGTCATCAAGTAAGAGTAGAGACAATGAATGGCACATAAGAAATGATCTCCGCGAAATGTACACGGTATAAATCACACAGGGTAGACATACCATTACACAAATAACAACAATAACAATGCCCCTAGGCCATCACAAATCATCAAAAATCAATCCCTGACATAGTCCACCTTGTCTCGCCACGTGCACAATAATAAAGTAAACGCCCGCCTTGTCTCGCAACACATTCATAATAACATTCTCACCTTGTCTCACCACATGCACAAACCCACATATATAATCTGCCTTGTCGCGTCGCATGTACATATATCAATAGTAACAATAACACGATAGAAACCTCGTGCAAACACCCGAACAAAACCTCCCAACAATATCACGTGCCAAACACACAACATCACAATAGAATGACTTTCACAATATGTGTCCATATTCCACAACATTTCATCTAAACAGTGTCAATACCACAAGCGTGCATAGCCCTCGGCTCAACAAACTGAGTACGACACCACCACCAACAACAATAGCATGGGAATACAATAAGTAAATCAACTCAAGGACTTTGGATCACAAAGAAGCGGTAGAAAGAGCTCACAAAGAATAAACACAATAGGGAATATCTCAATAAGAATGGCTAAACAAGGGAGAAATAATGTGTAACAAATGATTCCAAATAAGGATGAGGAAACTATGATAAATGATAACTAAACTTCATTCAGGGTTGAGAAATTACAAAGAGATGCAACAAATTTATTTAAGGATAACAACAAAAAAGATAATCATAACCTCAAATAAGGATAGACAATTACAGAAGAGATCATAATAATTTCAATTAAGGATAAGCAATTAGCAGAGGATAGCATGGCAATCGAAGAGACAACGACTTCGGTTAAGGCACATAAGAGTCAAATAGGCAATTAGGGTTGAACATGAAACCATTAATTTCAATTAAGACACATAGAGGTGAAACTGGTAAATGGGGAACTTAACATAACAAAATAACTTCATAGCTGATGAACATGAGAAAAAAAGCCGAAAAAGGTCAACTTTCCATAAATATGCCCGAGCACGTACTCATCACCTCGCGTACACAGACTTCACATGGCACAAAACTTAAGGGGTAGTTTTTCCCACACAAAGTTAGGTAAAATACTTACCTCAAACCACGCCCAATCAATCAATTAGTAAGCCTTCCCTCAATTTCCAACTCCGAACGACTTAAATCTAGCCATAATAATTTCATACCATAATCATAACTATATGTAACTAATTTAAATAATGAAATAATGATCTTAGCTAAGAATTAAAAAGTCGCTCCAAAAAGTCAACCCGGGCTTGCGTCTCGGAACCCGACCAAAATTATAAAAACCGATCATCCATTCGATATCGAGTTAAACTATACCAAAATTATCAATTTCGGACCTCAATTCGTCCTTCAAATCATCATTATACATTTTGAAAGATTTTACAAATATTCCCTTAATTTCCAACTTAATTCACTAATTAAATGATGAAAATACAAAGGGATTCATGAAATATAACAAGATTCGGATAGAGAACACTTAACCCAACGAGTTGCTTGAAAAACCCACGAAAGATCTCCCAAAATCGAGGTCTACAACTCAAAATATGAAGAAAATGGCCAAACCCTCGACTTATATGATTCTGCCAAGGACTTCTGCATTTGCGGACAAGGTAGCGCATCTGCACTCTCGCATTTGCGAGTAAAAGTTCGCAGCTGTGAACTTAGATTACAAGGTCAGGGTCCGCATCTACGACAAATATAGTTGCACCAGCAACACCGCAGAAGCGCAAAGAGGAGCGCAGAAGCGAAATATTTTGCAGGTGCGATCACTGGACCGCAAAAGCGTCCTTCGCACCTGCGTGCCAGCGACCGCAGAAGCGAGCAAGATCCCAGGACCCTATGATCAAAGAAGCGAGTAAGCTCCCATGCCCTTATGATCGCAGAAGCGACCAGGCTCATGAAGAAGTGGAGCAATCCTGCGCTCCAAAATTTCGCAGGTGCGAAGCACCAGAACCAGACCTGTCCCAAAACATGAAATGATCCGAAGCTCGTCCGTAACACACCAGGGATCCTCGGGACCCTATTAGAATATACCAACCAGTCCTATAACATAACACAGACCGATGGATGTCTCAAACACAAGAAACAACATCGAAACTACAAATCGCACCATGAATCGAACTTATGAAATTTCGAATATTCCAACTTCTAAAACCCATGTTGAACACATCAAATCAACCTGGAACGACGTCAAAATTTTCATGCAAGATGCAAATGACATAACATAGCTATTCCAATTCTCATTTTGAACCCGATATTATCAAAGTCAACTCTCAGTCAAACTCCTCAACCCTCCAAAAAACTCAACTTTCGCCAAAATGCTTCAAATTACCTTACGGACCTCCAAATCCAAATCTGCACGCACGCCTGTCCAAAATCACCATAGAAAACTATTGGTACCACAAAAAATTCCACTCCAGATTCGTCTACACAGAAGTCAAATTTTCGGTCAACTCTTACCACTTAAGTTTCTAAAACACAAATCCTTCTTCCACATCAATTTCTAAGCATCCAAAGTCCGAAATCGACTACACACACGTCATAGCATATGACACAGAGCTGCTTGAGACCTTATGCCGCTGAACAGAATTTTAATTCTCAAAATAATCGGTCGGGTCGTTATAGAACATGTCCCAAACTTGAGACTTGTTGATCTTGAGCACGTTGAGGATGTGGAACAGGTTCCTTGTCTGGTTCTTATTATTAAGTTTGTTAAATCATCAAAACATAATAGGACACATAACTTATCAATTTCCCCCTTTTTGATGATGACAAGCTTGTAATTGAAGTTCCCCATAAGAACCAGAGTACCATTAATATTTCTTGTATTCCCCCGAACCAGTTCCCCCTTAATTAATTTCCCCCTTTTAGCATCACAAAAATATCAGCATCAAGTAATAAGCAAAAAGAAGTCTAGCATGGTTAACTCATGCCACATGTGTGTACACAGACATGACTAAGAACAGAGCATAAGAGCAAGGCATGCATAACAAAAGGACGGGATATTCATTAATTTGGAAATAAACAGGGAGAAGAATTAGTTGTAACATTTGTTACATAACCATCCACAAAATTAAACAATAGAAAAAGTACCAACCACTAAACACATCAAAACAAAGGGACCAAAACAGAGGACAGACAACTTGAACTGGACACTGGGAAACGAACGATTTTAAGGAGCACTGGAAGGGGGAGGCAGAGATGATGAGGCAAGGGTTCTAAGGAGGATATCTATTCGAGAATTTGCGTACACTTTCTCATTGAGTAACCTCTCATTCAGGTCCTCGACCTATTTCCTTATATTAATATTTTCATTGGTCAGCGGGTAACATTTGTGCCTTGTGTGCTACTGGAACCAGGTGCCCCTTCGGCCTGACTGAGCTGACCTTCAAAAATAGCATTTCGTTCCTTCAACTTCCTTATCTCTTCGTTGGCAATATTTCAGTCAGTTGAATGATAGTGGAATTGTTTCCAAACCCTCATTTCTTATCGATGTGCTCACACTCTTCTAATGTGGTCTTGGAGAAGGTCTGCTTGTGAGTACCCACTATAGCTTTTCCCAAAGGAACTTTGAAAAAGTTAAATACCTTAGTGAGTAAGAACCTGCAGGGCAGCCCATGATTACCATCTTTAAAATCTGCCACTTTCTTCATGTGCTTAATCATAATATCAGTAGATTTATAATGGAGTAGGCATCCAGTGTTTCCATGAGGAATGAGTCTGCTCGTGATGTAATTGACGCCTTTCTGCGTGTGGGAGAAAAACCTTATTCACTAGCTCAAACAACAGTTGGTACACTAGAAGGAGGGTCTTGTTGTGTACCCGTTCCCCTTGTTGTACTGCATTATCCTTCAAAATAGTATTTCTGAAGTTTGGAGAACAAGTCCCCTCAATGGATGATATGCCGCCAGTAAACACTCCCAGAATTGTTCCCAACACAACCTCATCCATCACAAAATCAAAACCATTCACCTTTAGGCATATGTTGTCATCTTCTACCGTGATCATGTCGGCATAAAAACTGCGCACCTCTGCCTCTTATACTTTAGGGCTCTCGGTGGTGAAAAAATCGGTCCACTGTTGAAATTCGCAGATATCAACCAATTGGTGCATCCATGTCATGTCAAGAATATCAGGGGAAAATGTTCTTTCCCACATCACCTTCTGGTTTCTCAGATTTTCTCTTCCTTCATCCTTGGACACACCCACCTTGGCCTTCTTGGAGGAACCTGGTTCCCTATTGGCACCAACCTTCCGTTTCAAAGATTTTCTCACACTTTTCCCTTTCTCCGCAGATTTCTCATACACCTTCTTCGACACCTTTTCTCCAGACTTTTCAGACAATTTCTCACCAGACTCCTCGTCCACTTTCTCACCAGAATTTTCTACTTCAACGTTGCTAGCTTCCATCATTCTCACAGATGTCTCTTTCCTAGAATTTGGAACTGTAGGTTTCTTAGAGGACTTATGAATTAAGGAAACAAGTTCCTCATTTACCTCGTTATCAACATCAACAACAAGTGCTAAAGGCACTACCTCTTCATTCACTACCTTTCCACCCTTTACCGACCTCCTCTTATTCTTTTTTTCTTTATTTTTCTTCAGAACTGATTCAAGAGCTTCCTTCTTTTGCAGCCTAGTAGTAGGTCTTTTAGGAGTGGGATTTTTGGGAGTTACCTTACTACTCATAGCAACAATAAAACTAGCAACAGAATATTGTCATAATCTTCCTCGCTATCCTCATTCTCTTCCTCGGAAAGAGATCTCATGTCAGGAACAACAATGGTTAATGGCTCAACATCAAAATGAAGAGAGGGAGAGGGATCAGTATTGACCTGGGGTTCTTTTGAAGAATAGGGGATTCATCCCAAGTAGGAGCAGAGGGTTCCTCTTGGGCTGAGGGATCAAGTCCGTCATGTGGTTCCTTAGTAGTACTTTCAGGTGCCAGATTTTCAAGAGGCACCGATTACCTACTCTCTACCTTTAGACTAACACTTTCCCCATGAGAGCCAATAGTTTCAGTAACACCTTCATAACCACCGTCGAAACTTCCCTCAGCAACTATTAACAACATATTCTCTATGGCCTATTGTTCATTCTACCCAAAAGTTGATTCAGAATACATAAGAGGAATATTGTATGTAGGTTCGGCAACATTCAAATCGAGGCTTGGGTTAATCGGAACTTATTCTTCACCATTACGAACCACACTTTGTGCCTCAGAGCTTTCTTCAACTTGCAGATTGGAGACTTCCTGATTTTCTTCTCCCTCCACTATTTCTCCCTCAGTCATTTTTTCCAGCGAGGCAGAAGGAGAGGTTGCAGCCATGAACCTCTTTAGGTTCGGAGTTTTGCGACTCCGATTAGAACCAAAGCTCGATTGGGTTGGAGAAGAAGCAGTGGATGGTTGGGAATCTTGTGTAGGGTTTGGCCTAGGTGACATAGGGGACCTAGACGCTGTTACCTGTACTTTGCAAGATGAAGACACAATAGAGATTTGTGGTGAGAGTTTAAGGAAAATAAAGTATTTGGTTGTTCAGAGAAAAAGGGAAATTTTGGATTTTGATGGATGAAAGAGACATCGTTTGGGTTTATTTAAAGAGGGTGAGGGACCAGTTAGAGATGGGTATTAATTTTCTAGGTAGGCAGGTCGTTTAGTAATGGGTATGATGTTTGGAATCTGAAGGGAGAAAGAGAAACTGAGACATGTGAGATCCCCATTTTGCAAGGACTCAAAATCAGCAGCATAAATGTTTTTGTAACTTTTTTATAATCAGGACCACTTCACCAGTCATAATATTTGTGACTGTGTAGATTTTGACACAAATTCCACGTTGTTTCATTTGTCGCAGATTTGAGAAACACTCAGAGGGTTATATTTCAAGCCGTTCACATAATACACATTTTCAATTGAGTGAGTGAGTGACTTCCCAATTCTTCCTACTCCCAGAATGTATCCATGTTTTCTATTGCCAAAAGACACACTCCCTCCTTGTAGGGCTTTGGGTAAAAATAAATCATCGATGTTTCCAATCATGTTCTTAGGACAACCACTATCCATGTACCATTTTTGGCTGCTTCCTTTCAGTGCTCCCTACAAAGAAAATCAAGGATTAGTCTTAGGAACCCAAACAAGTTTGGGTCCCTTGTAGTGAGGAAAAGGCGAATTAAACTCCTTTTTGTCAAAGAAGCCAAGAGGAAACCGGTTCCTAACAAAAGATTCAAGAGAAAAGAAGTCACTGACAATGTTGTGAAACAAGCTCTTGCTGCATGGGGAGATTCTTCCAGCGAATCTGGAGAAGATGATGCACAAGATGATACCTCCATGATGGCAGTTGATAGTGAAGCAACTCATTACAATTCTATCTTTGCCCTGGTGGAAAAATCTGACGATGATGAAGATAATGATGATGATGAGGTAAACTTTCTAGACATTTAAAGAAATCTGAAGCCTTACTCTCAGAAAAAGCTTATACCTTTGGCAAATGTTTTAATTGATGCTTATCACAATCTTATAAATGATAAAAATACTTTAACTATAGATCTAGGAGAGGTATAAAATGAGAGAGATGATTTGGTAATAGCAGTGGCTGACCTAAAAGTAACCATCGAGGATTTAATGAAAGAAAAAAGTGTTCTGATTAAAAATTTTGAAGAAGTAGAAAATGAGAGAGATGACTTGTTGGTAGTCGTCATGGACCTAAAAGAAACAATAGAGGAATTAAAAAGGGAATTTTGGGACTGTCCAAAAAGGAAAGGAAGCTGCAAGTGAGACACACATTAAGCTTGAAAATGAACTGAAATTTGTGAAATCTAGTTTGTGTGCTGAACTTGAAAGAAACAGACAACTTCAAGAAGATCTAGGCAGAGTTAAAAATGACCTAGAAATACCAATTGATAGAAACTTAAGGTCCAGCAAATTTTATAGAGAACTAGGTTCTCTATCAGTTCCCACAAAACACACACAAAGAGATAAGCAAATGACACAACAGAGTTTTACGTGGAAAACTCTCATCTCACGGGATTAAAAATCACGACCTACACTCGTAGGATTTCAACTTCACTAACCGAGCAAGTTCAGATTACAACCTATTGTAACCTAGGAATTAAACCCTTAATCCCTCACTCACATGTAATAACTCTATTACAAGCCTCTTTGTAATAACTCTATTACAAAGCCCACAACTCGACTAACTCTAGTCAAGATACAAACACAAGGTTTATGGTTTTACAAAAGGTTTCCTACACAATGCTTCTAGATAATATAAGTAGGAATTACAAGTAAATCACCTTAACAAAGATACAACATAACTAAGGACCTGTGAAAACTCAATGCAAGAAACTGGTCCTTCGTTGTGATGTTCTCTGTTCTTGAAGCCCCTGAATGTCACTTGCAATTGGCAACACACTTGAGAGAAAGCTTGATCGATTCTGGAATGTGCAAGTGTGTTGTTTTCCCTCTGCTTCATGTTAATATTACACAAGTGACATCACTTGAATGATGCAAAAATATGTGGTACAAGGGCATTCCCCATAAAGTGACTGTTGCACTATTTGCACTGTTGTGTGTGTGCAGAGGAATAGTTGCAGCAACTTTACAACTGTGGGGAGTTGACTGGTACAGTCAGTAAGAGAACTGATGTCCATTTGTTCCCTCTGTTGTTTCTTTGACTCTGAGTGTTGGAACATGTCCCAGACTTGAGACTTGTTGAACTTGAGTAAGTTGAGGATATGGAACAAGGTCTGTATCTAGTTCTTATCATTAAGTTTTTTAGATCATCAATACATAAGAGGACACATAACCTATCACATGTCTTAACAAATTGGAGTTCACTCAAACACTTTAGTCAATAATGTTCGATAAAGTTAAAAAGTCAAGAGTAATAATAGAACTACAGTTACCAAAAAGAGAACTCTAAAATAGAAATGGAAAAGGAAATTATCATTCTTAGGGCTTTGTTAGGGATAAGTTCACAAATACATATCCAACCCAAACAATTTACCCACCTCTACCCAAAACAAATTATTTATCCGGTCTACCCATTCCATAGATCATAGCATGCTTATTGATGATCAACAATATTTATGGGTTATTATTTTGCTTTATATTTTTAATTATTATTTTTTTACCTACTTAAGTTTGTCACGTGCAAGGTGCAGTGGTGGACTGATAAGTGTGAATTTGAACCACTTATTAGTACCTTCTTGCTTTAGTTTTAGTCCAAAAGTTTTGATTTATTTTCCCAAAACTAATAAAATTGTGCATATTGCAGGAATGTTGGAAATTTGGACTCTAACGAAGAAATCTAACTCAATAAAGAGTGTTCCGACTCATAAGGCAAGAAGAGGCGCATCAGACCAAAAGTGCGGTCCGCAGATCTGGTGATGAAGCTCAGAAGTTGATTGAAGAGAAGTGTGGACCACATATAATTTGGGTGGCTGCAAAACATAGTCACACTGACAAGAATTTAAAAAGTTCAGAGAGTGTGAAAAACGACCAAGATGGAAGCCTTGTCAGAAGTGCGGATCGCACACGAAATTGTGCAGCCGCAGATCAAATTGTGCGGCTGCAAAATCCCTCTACCTGCAGACTCGAGCAAAGTGCGGACCTCACATGGAATTGTATGGCTGCAGAACCTCCCGAAGGGCATTTTTTCAGCAAATTTTAGGCCACTATAAATAGACGGGAATCACTTTTTTAGGTCAAGTTTGGTAGTTTTTGAGCTGTAGTCGTTGTAGTTTACCACTTTTGGTAATTTGTGACCAATTTGGGTTAAAACACAATAGTTTATCATTTTGATTTTATACTATGACTTTAATTAGTGTTTCTTCTTTATTTTCTTCCATTTCTACTATGAGTAGCTAGATATTTACTAGGGTTGTGACCCAACCCTAGTGTGTAAACCTTATGGGTAATTAACTAATGCTTATTTATAATTGGTTGTTTGTTATTTAGCCTTGTTCATGCTTTAATTTTAGAATTTATACTTGCAAACATTGATTCATGCCTTTTTGACTTGGTCTTTACTTGAGAAAGAGGGGCTTAGTCTAGGAAAACTTAGCTAACAAGAAATTGGGTTAGTTGAGATTTTGATATGCCTAATTAAAGGGTTTGAACTAGAGATAGGGAAAGCCAACTTGAGCTCATATCAACTATTTGGTTTGATACCCATTTGGGCTTGAGAAAGCCAAATTGGGCAAAATCACTCTATGACGGAGAGGTATTGAGTGAGTAATTTAGAGTTTAGAGCTATAATAAACCTCAATCACTAAAACAAGTGTTAAGGTAATTAATCCATTTGGCTAACACCTATGCGAAAGTTACATCCCTAGACCTTTTACCTATTTGAAAATAACCAAAAATAATTAATCAATTTCTAGTTTCATTTCTCTAGTTAATCATTGATAGTATAGTTTACTTAAGTAATTTGCAAAACCATCTTGTTTGGAAGCGTATTTAAGCTATTTCTACTACACACTTCAAGTGTACACTCTAACAGCCAAATTTAGCTCAATGAGGAAATCGACATCGACTCATAGTTGGGTACTATTCTTCCAATGACCTCTTCCACTCATTTTTAGTGTGGATTGGGAGTGGATCAATTTTTAGCGTTGTTGCCAGAGATTTATAATGGTGTTAGCTATATATTTGAGTATGTTTTTGGAATATCTTATTTCCCTTTAATAAGTAGGGATTTTAACCTATTATTTTCCCTCTTTTACTTGTGTTTTAGGCTAAATTTTTTTGATAAGGTATTTCCGGAAACTAATGAAATGTGCTTGCTTGCAAGAATTGTTCAAAATGAGACAAAGGAATCAAAACCAACTCACAAAGGATTCAAAATTTGAACGAAAATAAAAACTGGACAAAGAGACCTGACGTGCACACCGCACAAATATTGTGCGGCCGCAAAAGCCATGGTGCGACCGCGATCAGAATTATGCTGTCCGCAAGAGGGAGATTCAGAGAGTGAAATTTTGGGCTAAATTTTGAGCCCAAACCACACCAGAATTGTGCGGTCGTGATCGAAATTACGCGGTCCGCAATGAGCAAGAATCAGAGAGTTGACAACTTGGGCAAAATGAAGGAGTGCAGATCGCACCAGAATTGTGCGGCTGTAGAACGTCAAGCGCGGTCGCACACATAATTGTGCGGTCCGTGATGATGGAGGTTCAGAGAGTTGTCCTCAGTGAAAATCAAGCAAGTGTGCACCGCATCACTTTTATGCGGCCGCATAATCATAAGCACGGACACACTTAGAATTGTGCGGTCCGCGAAAGTCCTGAATCAAAAGAGAAGAATGCGGTCCGCACCAGAATTGTATGAGCACTTGAGACGGCTGGTTTTACTGTTTTCAGAAATTTTGTACTAGATTCATGTCTTAACATTATATTTTCATCCCATAATCTAATATTATGGATGTTATCTTAATTTAATCTTTACTTTCTTCTATTTTTATGAGTAGTTAAACCCATAGCTAGGGTTGTGACCCAACCTGTGATGACCCAAAGGGTCATCACCTATTTTATTACCCATTCCGTACTTCCGAGGCCTTGAAAACCTCATCTGTAGTTGCCTCGATTTGCATGCACAGTCCGGGCGCGTAGTCGAACATCTTAAATATGAAATTCTATGAAAAATACTAAAATTTGATATTAAAATGAGTAAATTTGACTCCGGTCAATATTTTGGGTAAATGGATCCGGGCCTATGATTTGACGGTCCCGGAGGGTCCGTAGAAAAATATGGGACTTGGGCGTATGTCCAGAATCGAATTCCGAGGTCCCAAGCCCGAGAAATTAATTTTTGAGTGAAATTGTTTTTCTGAAACTTATAAAGAAAAGTGAAATGAAAATTGGTTAGAATGTGTTAGTATCGGGCCCGTATTTTGGTTCGGCGCCCGGTACAGGTCTTATATGTGGTTTAAGATATTTCTGTGAAGTTTGGTTGAAAATGGACGTCGTTTGACGTGTTTCGGACTTAAAACTCTAAATTTGAAAGTTTATGAAGTTTGAAGAAAAATTAGTGATTTTGAGGTTTGATTTATTATTTTTGATGTTATTTTGGTGGTTTCATTACTCGAATAAGTCCGTAGGATGATTTTGAGGTCGTGTGTTCATTGGGTTTGAGGTTCCGAGGGCTCGGGTGAGTTTCGGGTAGGTCCCGAGAGGTCTTTAGGCTTAAAATATAGCTGTAGGGGGTCACAAAACTCAGATCCCTGAACTTACCACCGTGGTCCGCGGTCCTTTTTCGTGGACCGCGTTGAGGGCTTCGCGGCCGCGGTCATTTTTTCGCGGTCCGCGGTGGAGGAGCTGGGCCACTGGTCCGACTTCGGAGGCCTATATTGTTTGATCTACAAGGAATTTTGAGATGATTCAAAAATGAAAGTTGTATCCCTTCGTGCCTAGTTTCCAAAGTTAATAAATCGTAATTTGGACATCTTTAGAGAAAGTTATGGCTAAAATACTGAAGCATGTCACTGCAGTCATTTTTCTTGGTTTTCTTCAGCTTTTCTTGGCCTTTGCTAGCGCGACCACGGTCCATTTTTCGTGGTCCGTGATGGGGGACCTTAGGGGAGTATAAATGGACGGGAATTTTCAGTTATTTTCATTTTTCAAAGCCCTAAAAACATAAGAGGCGATTTTTCAAACACTCTAGGTCTTTTAATTTTTCTTGATTTAGACCTCGTGTTGAGGTCGAATTTGAAAATAAATTATATATTCAGGCTCGTGGATGAATGGGTGACATGGTTTTGGTCCGAGCCTCGTGTTTGAACCAAGCGAGCCCGGGGTCGAATTTTGTTATTTTGGAAGAATGCATGGAAATGGGTAATTAGGCTATGTAATTGAATCCTTATTGATATACTTGAGTTAATTATGTCTAGATAATACCATTCCGGAGTTGAATTCTAAAGGAAAGGCGGTGTTAGAGGGTTGATTGGTATATTTTGGACCCGAGATAAGTGTTTGGTCTAACCTTAGCTTGAGAGAATAGGAGTTGAGTCTTATTTGCTACTTTCTAATTGTCGAGTACGATGTATAGGCATGGTGACGAGTATCTATACATTGGTGTCTAGCATGACCGTGAGTCTTTATATTGCGAATATTCTGATTTTGTTGTAACTTCCATGCTTAATTGATGATTTCTATATGTTGTAAAGAGCATGTGAAGGGAATTGTGATCTTTAAACTTCGAGGAGCATTGGCTCTAGTTGTAACACGAACGGTGAAGATATATGAGATAATTGAATCCTTTGGAGCATTGGCTCATGTGATAGAGTAAATTATGAAATGAAAGTGAAAGAAAGAGAAAGAGTTATTAAAATATACCCTTGCCGGGTCATTTTTACTTTAGTGATTATCTACCTTGCTGGGATGTTGAGATTATTGTTATTGTTCCCTTGCTGGGATTTAATTGTTTAGTTGATGTTCCCTTGCCGGGATTTCTATTTCTATTCTGTTTACTCCCTTTCCCTTGTTTTTGATTGCTGTTTGGGTGAGGAAGATTGTTAAAGCACGAAGGGTGATGCCGTGCACTATTTTCTATTGTGAGGAAGAGTGTTAAAGCACGAAGGGTGATGTCGTGCACTGTTTGCTATTGTGAGGAAGAGTGATAAAGCATGAAGGGTGATGCCGTTTGCTATTGTGAGGAAGAATGATAAAGCACGAAGGGTGATACCGTGCACTGTATGTTGAGATTACTGTTATTGTTCCCTTTCCGGGATTTAATTGTTTAATTGATGTTCCCTTGTCGGGATTTCTTTTTCTATTCTATTTACTCCCTTGCCCTTTGTTTGTGATTGCTGTTTGGGTGAGGAAGAGTGTTAAAACACGAAGGGTGATGCCGTGCATTGTTTGCTATTGTGAGGAAAGAGTGTAAAGCACGAAGGGTGATGCCGTGCATTGTTTGATATTGTGAGGAAAGAGTGTAAAGCACGAAGGGTTATGCCGTGTCGTACGATGTACCATTCCGTACAAATATTCATTGAATATACTGTGAGGAAAGAGAGTAAAAGCACGAAGGGTGATGCCGTGCCATGATTTACATTGTTTACATTATACATTGCATAGTGAGGACGAGAGTAAAAGCACGAAGGATGATGCCGTGCAAGTTTGTGATTTCTGATCCTTATTGATATTTGAGATTTCTTATATGAAACTATTATCTCCCCACAGCGTGTTCGCCTTCCTTTATTGATTGATTACTTCCTGTATTTCTTTTCCGTTGTATATATATATATTCGAACTGCACATGTTTACTTGGTAGTCCAGTCCTAGCCTCGTCACTACTTCACCGAGGTTAGGCTAGGCACTTACTCAGCACATGGGGTCGGTTTTGCTGATACTGCACTCTGTGCTCTTTTGCTCAGATCCAGGTCTTGGACAACAGCAGTAGTGCAGGAGCAGGCCTTCAGTCCAGCGAGGTACCGAGGTAGCCCTGCAAGCGTCCGTAGGCCCGGCGTCTCCTCTATCTATTATTTCAGTCTGTTATCTTATTGTACTCGAGACAAACAATTGTGTTTTCTTTCAGACGATTGTATTTAGTAATCTTAGTAGTTCGTGAGTATTGTGACACCAGTCTTGGGTAGAGGCTTATGTTGAATTTTCCGAATTTCTATTCAGTTTTTCTACAATTTTAGACTTCCGATTTATTATTAAATTCCATTGTTTGCATGCGATTGCTGAAAATTGTTAAATGAGGTAACGTGTTAATGAAAAAGGTAATTAAGGTTTGGCTTGCCTATCTTCCACTAGTAGGCGCCATCACGACTCCCGAGGGTGGGAAATCCGGGTCGTGACAAGTTGGTATCAGAGCTCTAGGGTTCTTAGGTCTCACAACTCACGAACAAACTTGGTAGAGTGTGAGGGATCGGTAGGGAGACGTCTGTATTTATCCCCTAGAGGCTGCAAAGTTAGGAATAAATCCAGACTTCTTCATCTCCATCGTGCGAATTTATTCTATCATTAATGATTGAACTTGCCTACTCTTTGTCTTCTTACTAATCTCGATAACACGCGAAGCGTCTACGATCGAACAAGAGAGGAAGCCCCAGTGACAGCTACGATCAAGGGAAGAGACAGAAGTAGAACGCAGTCTAAAGCTCGAATATCAACACTTATTGTACAGTCTTAAATGGATCTAGATGCAGAGGTTCTAGCTCGGTCAGTATATGTTGAACTAGTTCAGATTCCGGAAGGATTTATAGCTACTCCATGGTTGCAGGATGCACTAGTCTGTTTATTGAGGTTGGACAAGTTACCAAACAAGTTCCACTCCATTTCAGTGGTGTATCTTTTAAAGACCCAGATGATTTTCTTGACCGCTTCCATGAAGTATTGCACACCATGGGAATAAGTGTAAATCAACGGGGTTGATTTATATGAGCTGTGAAGTTTAACATCGTGGATTATCAGGTATTGTGACTTACGATTTCGTGCCACGTGGGGGGAGTCCACTGTGAAGGAATAGATTGCGAGGCCGCGTGTCATATCGGTTGTGGCTTAGAATGTATAAGGTTGGGGATCTTTTGAAGAGATAAAGCTAGGAATTTCGGTTTGTCTACCTCCTTGATAACCCTATACCTCAGTACCAGAGGAGTTATTCAAACAACTTGAAGTCTACAAAAGTCTACTCAGTGTGGAAGTCATGGCTGCGTCAGGTCATTCGACGGTATCATAATATGCCATCAAGTTCGATAAGTTTACCCGTCATCCTCCTACGTTGGTTCGTATAGCCAGAGGGAGAGTCCCCAGACTCATTAAAGGACTCAAAAATGATTGTAAATTTTGGAAGACTCAGGGCAGGATGATACATTATGTCGGCTAGTGGTAGAAATTTCCCTAAACTTGGGAGAGTCATATTTCATCAGAGCACTCAGGCTACGCGCCCCCTTTAAGGTACAAATCAACTACATAACCACTTGGGGAGATATGAGTCGGAATGTCAGAAGTGGAGGTTAGATTCCTAGAGGCGGAGACCCAGTCTGTTGATACATTTTCTATGGTATGGATGAGGTCGTTATATTAAATAATTTCATTAAAAGAACAATCTCTAATTATTATAAAGTGATGATTTTCTGAACTTAATTCGGTTATGCTTATCTAATAAAATTCTTCTAATATGATCCTCTTTCGGGTGAGCTTCGCAACTCAAAAATATACTTATGTGAGTACTTGTATTGAGAAATTCTATGGGAATAACTGTGTTTACCATTACGTGTTGAAATTTTCTTAACGAAAAATATTTAAATGAAGGAAATGGAATGTTTCGAGTGGGACGATATGCATATTACTTGTGATTCAGAATCGAGGACGAGATCCTCACGAGTTAAAATGATTTGGTATATTTAGACCGGACCTCGAGCTGCGGTGGAAGTTATGTAAGGATGAGATCCTTGTGATGGAAATTCTTGTGTTTAAATTCTCCCTTGTGAATTAAATTTTGTTTCTTTTTACTATAAGTACTGGTAGGAAGTCATGCTTGTTAAAGACTTATGTATAAAAATAGGAGCAATAATAATAATATTAATTAATAAATAAATAAATAAACTAATTAACCATATGTGCGTAATTTGCTAAATTCGTGCTATAATTATGGAGCCTTAACTTACAAGGTAGGTGCCCGCTCCAGGTGGCGTTAGATGAGGCATGTTATTTCGGGTAATTATGAGGTCTTCAAGCATCGTATCTCGATATCAGTATTGTTAAGGAATTGGAGGAGCAGTTACAGGATTTGTTGGGTAAAGACTTCATTAGGCCTAGTGTTTCTCCTTGGGGTGCTCTAGAGTTTTTTGTCAAGAAGAAAGATGGTTCGATGAGGATGTGCATAGATTACCGGCAATTGAACAAGGTTACAATCAAGAATAAGTATTCACTGCCGAATATTGATGATTTGTTCGATCAGCCTTAGGGTGCCAAAGTATTTTCAAAGATAGACTTGAGATCTGGCTACCATCAGTTGAGGATTAGGGCATCCGATGTCCCTAAGACAGCTTTCCACACTCGGTACGGGCATTACGAGTTTTTGGTCATGTCGTTTGGGTTGATAAATGCCCCAGTAGCTTTTATGGACTTGATGATCCGAGTGTTCAGGCCTTATTTAAACTCGTTCGTGATAGTCTTAATTGATGATATATTGATATACACCCACAGTCAGGAGGAGCACGAGCAGCATCTCCGAGTGGTTCTTCAGACTCTGAAGGATAGTCAGCTATATGCAAAGTTTTCGAAGTGTGAGTTATGGTTGAGTTCAGTTGCATTGTGAGTTATGGTTGAGTTCAGTTGCATTCCTGGGTCATGTCGTATCAGTAGAGGGTATTCAGGTTGACTCAAAGAAGATTGAGGCAGTCAAGAACTGGCCTAGACTAGCATCAGCTACAGAGATTCGGAGTTTCTTGGGTTTGGCAGGCTACCATCGTCAGTTCGTGGAGGGGTTCTCATCTATTGCAGCCTCGATGACCAGGTTGACCCAGAAGGGTGCCCAGTTCAGATGGTCGTACGAGTGTGAGGTGAGCTTTCAAAGGCTCAAGACATCTCTGACTACGACACCGATATTGGTTTTTCCCACAGATTCAGGGCCTTAATAGTCTATTGCGATGCTTCCCATATTGGGCTTGGTGCAGTGTTGATGCAGGATGGCAAGGTCATTGCTTATGCTTCGAGGCAGTTGAAGATTCATGAGAAGAACTATCCAGTGCATGATTTGGAGTTGGCAGCAATTGTTCACGCATTGAAGATTTGGAGGCACTATCTGTATGGCGTGGCATGTGAGGTGTTCACGGATCATAAGAGTCTTCAGTACTTGTTCAAGCGAAAGGAGTTGAATTTGAGGCAGAGGAGGTGGTTGGAGTTGTTGAAGGATTATGATATTACCATCTTATATCACCCGGGGAAGGCCAATGTGGTGGCCGATGCTTTGAGTAGGAAGTCAGCTAGTATGGGCAGTCTTGCTTTTATTCCGGTCAGTCAGAGGCCGCTTGCTTTGGATGTTCAGGCTTTGGCCAATCGATTTGTGAGGTTGGATATTTCTGAGCCTAGTCGAGTGTTGGCTTGTACGGTCGCTCGTTCTTCATTATTGGAGCGTATCCGTGATCGGCAATTTGATGATCCCCATTTGTGTGTCCTTAGAGACACGGTGCAGCGCGGAGGCGCCAAGCAGGTGACCTTAGATGATGATGGTGTTTTGAGATTGCAGGGGCGAGTTTGTGTGCCCAATGTTGATGGGATTCGAGAGTTGATTTTAGAGGAGGCCCATAGTTCCCAGTACTCTATTCATTCGGGCGCCGCGAAGATGTATCAGGATTTGCGGCAACATTATTGGTGGCGCAAAATGAAGAAGGATATTGTGGCACATGTGGCGCAGTGCTTGAATTTTCAGCAGGTTAAGTATGAGCATCAGAGGCCTGGTGGTTTATTTTAGAGGATTGAGCTTCCCGAGTGGAAGTGGGAGAGGATCACTATGGACTTCGTTACTGGACTACCGTTGACTCGGAAGAAGTTCGATGCAGTTTGGGTCATTGTTGATAGGCTAACCAAGTCAGCGCATTTCATTCCTATGGCAGTCTCCTATTCATCCGAGAGGTTAGCTGAGATCTATATCTGGGAGTTTGTTCGCCTTCATGGTGTGCCGGTATCTATCATTTTGGACCGGGGCGTGCAGTTTACCTCATGTTTCTGGAGAGAAGTTCAGCGGGAGTTAGGCACCCAGGTGGAGTTGAGCACAACATTTCATCCTCAGATGGACGGGCAGTCCGAGCGGACTATTCAGATATTGTAGGATATGCTCCGAGCTTGTGTTATTGACTTTGGAGGATCATGGGATCAGTTCTTGCCTTTAGTAGAGTTTGCCTACAACAACAACTACCAGTCGAGTATCCAGATGGCTCCTTATGAGGCTTTATATGGTAGGCGGTGTCGATCTCCGGTTGGATGGTTTGAGCCGGGAGAGGCTCGGTTGTCGGGTATAGATTTGGTTTAGGAGGCCTTGGATAAGGTCAAGATCATTCAGGATAGGATTCGTACAACTCAGTCCAGGCAAAAGAGTTATGCAGATCGCAAGGTTCGAGATGTGGCTTTCATGGTTGGTGAGCGAGTATTGCTCCGAGTGTCGCCTATGAAGGGCGTGATGAGATTTGGGAAGAAGGGCAAGCTCTGTCCTAGGTTCATTGGTTCGTTTAAGATTCTTGATCGAGTGGGAGAGGTGGCTTATAGAATCGCCTTGCCGCCTAGCTTATCAGCCGTACATCCAGTTTTTCATGTGTCCATGCTTCGGAGGTATCACGGCGATCCAGCCCACGTGTTAGATTTCAGCACTGTCCAGTTGGACAAGGACTTATCTTATGAGGAGGAGCCGGTAGCTATTCTAGACCGGCAGGTTCGTCAATTGAGATCCAAGAGTTTCCCTTTTGTTCGTGTTCAGTGGAGAGGTCAGCCTCCTGAGGCATCGACCTGGGAGTCCGAGTCCAATATGCGGAGCCGTTACCCTCATTTATTCCCCGACTCAGGTACTTCCTTCTTCTATCCGTTCGAGGAAGAACGGTTATTTTAGAGGTGGAGAATGTGACGACCCAAAGGGTCATCACCTATTTTATTACCAATTCCGTACTTCCGAGGCCTTGAAAACCTCATATGTAGTTTCCTCGATTTGCGTGCGCAGTCCGAGCGCGTAGCCGTACAGCTTAAATGTAAAATTCTTTGAAAAATGCTAAAATTTGATATTAAAATGAGTAAATTTGACTCCGGTCAACATTTTGGGTAAACGGACCCGAAACCGTGATTTGACGGTCCTGGAGGGTCCGTAGGAAAATATGGGACTTGGGCGTATACCCGAAATCGAATTCCGAGGTCCCAAGCCCGAGAAATGAATTTTTGAGTGAAATTGTTTTTCTGACACTTATAAAGAAAAGTTAAATGAAAATTGGTTAGAATGTGTTGGTATCGGGCCGGTATTTTGGTTCCGGCGCCCGGTACAGGTCTTATATGTGGTTTAAGATATTTCTGTGAAGTTTGGTTGAAATTGGACGTCGTTTGACGTGTTTCGGACTTAAAACTCTAAATTTGAAAGTTTATGAAGTTTGAAGAAAAACTAGTGATTTTGAGGTTTGATTCATTGTTTTTGATGTTATTTTGGTGGTTTCATTACTCGAATAAGTCCGTAGGATGATTTTGATGTCATGTGTTCATTGGGTTTTAGGTTCCGAGGGCTCGGGTGAGTTTAGGGTTGGTCCCGAGAGGTTTTTAGGCTTAAAATATAGCTGTTGGAGGTCACATAACTCAGATCCCTGAACTTACCACCGTGGTCCGCGGTCCTTTTTCGCGGACTGCGCTGAGGGCTTCGCGGCCGCGGTCGTTTTTTCGCGGTCCGCGGTGGAGGAGCTGGGCCACTGGTCCGACTTCGGAGGCTTATATATTTTGATCTACAAGGAATTTTGAGATAATTCAAAAACGAAAGTTGTATCCCTTCGTCTCTAATTTTCATAAAGGTAAATAAATAGTAATTTAGACATCTTTAGAGAATGTTATGGCTAAAATACTAAAGTATGTCACTGCAGTCATTTTTTTTGGTTTTCTTCAGCTTTTCTTGGCCTTTGTTAGCGCGGCCACGGTCCATTTTTCGTGGTCCGCGGTGGGGGACCTGAGGGGATTATAAATGGATGGGAATTTTCAGTTATTTTCATTTTTCAAAGCCCTAAAAACATAAGAGGCAATTTTCCAAACACTCTTTCTTCTCCAAAATATTAGTAAGTGATTTCTAACTCATTTTTTACTCCTTAACTTCTTTTTTACAAGATTTCATCTAATGAATTTCTAAGCCTAAAACATGCAATTTAGAGTAGAAAATTGGTGAATTGGGTAGAGTTAGGGTCTTTTAATTTTTCTTGATTTAGACCTCGTGTTGGGGTCGAATTTGAAAATAAATTATATATTCGTGCTCGTGGGTGAATGGCTGACATGGTTTTGGTCCGAGCCTCGTGTTTGAACCAAGCGAGCCCGGGGTCGAATTTTGTTATTTTGGAAGAATGCATGGAAATGGGTAATTAGGCTATGTAATTGAATTATTGAATCCTTATTGATATACTTGTGTTAATTATGTCTAGATAATACCATTCCGGAGTTGAATTCTAAAGGAAAGACAGTGTTAGAGGGTTGATTGCTATATTTTGGACCCGAGGTAAGTGTTTGGTCTAACCTTAGCTTGAGGGAATAGGAGTTGAGTCTTATTTGCTACTTGCTAATTGTCGAGTACGATGTATAGGCATGGTGACGAGTATCTATACATTGGTGTCTAGCATGACCGTGAGTCTTTATATTGCGAATATTCTGATTTTGTTGTAACTTCCATGCTTAATTGATGATTTCTATATGTTGTAAAGATCATGTGAAGGGAATTGGGATCTTCAAACTTCGAGGAGCATTGGCTCGAGTTGTAACACGAACGGTGAAGATATATGAGATAATTGAATCCTTTGGAGCATTGACTTATGTGATAGAGTAAATTATGAAATGAAAGTGAAAGAAAGAGAAAGAGTTATTAAAATATACCCTTCCCGGGTCATTGTTACTTTAGTGATTATCTACCTTGCTGGGATGTTGAGATTACTGTTATTGTTCCCTTGTTGAGATTTAATTGTTTAGTTGATGTTCCCTTGCCGGGATTTCTATTTCTATTCTGTTTACTCCCTTTCCCTTGTTTGTGATTGCTGTTTGGGTGAGGAAGATTGTTAAAGCATGAAGGGTGATGCCGTGCACTATTTTCTATTGTGAGGAAGAGTGTTAAAGCACGAAGGGTGATGCCGTGCACTGTTTGCTATTGTAAGGAAGAGTGATAAAGCATGAAGGGTGATGCCGTGCACTATTTTCTATTGTGAGGAAGAGTGTTAAAGCACGAAGGGTGATGCCGTGCACTGTTTGCTATTGTAAGGAAGAGTGATAAAGCATGAAGGGTGATGCCGTGCACTATTTTCTATTGTGAGGAAGAGTGTTAAAGCACGAAGGGTGATGCCGTGCACTGTTTGCTATTGTAAGGAAGAGTGATAAAGCATGAAGGGTGATGCCGTGCACTATTTTCTATTGTGAGGAAGAGTGTTAAAGCACGAAGGGTGATGCCGTGCACTGTTTGCTATTGTAAGGAAGAGTGATAAAGCATGAAGGGTGATGCCGTTGCTATTGTGAGGAAGAATTATAAAGCACGAAGGGTGATACCATGCATTGTATGTTGAGATTACTGTTATTGTTCCCTTGCCGGGATTTAATTGTTTAATTGATGTTCCCTTGCCGGGATTTCTATTTCTATTCTGTTTACTCCCTTGCCCTTTGTTTGTGATTGCTGTTTGGGTGAGGAAGAGTGTTAAAGCACGAAGGGTGATTCTGTGCATTGTTTGATATTGTGAGGAAAGAGTGTAAAGCACGAAGGGTGATGTCGTGCATTGTTTGATATTGTGAGGAAAGAGTGTAAAGCACGAAGGGTTATGCCGTGCCGTACGATGTACCATTCCGTACAAGAGAGTAAAAGCATGAAGGGTGATGCCGTGCCATGATTTACATTGATTACATTATACATTG
>ML402385.1:0-28484 GCA_005239525.1 Nicotiana knightiana | reverse complement strand
CATATCTACGCTTTACCCCACCCCTTAGCGGTTATTAAGCGAGTTTATTTAGCGATATCTATGTGTGTTGTTACCCGTCCCTTCTTAATGATCCTGGAGGAATTAAGGACCTCTAAGTATAGGTAGTTCAAGACAGATCCTTAAGGTTTTCAAAAAAGATAAAATTCTAAGCGACAGGCAAGAACAAATAGGACTAATCAGATAAATGCAGGAAAGCAGTTATGAGGCCCAGATTTACCTCCACAAGTAATGCATATAATCAGCACGTTATAATCAGCACGTCTCAAACACAAACAAGAGGCGATTTTATTAGATAGGATCCTAAGCAGGATATCTAAGTGAGTATCAATGCACAGAAATATGCAGCTTTATTTCATAAACTCAGAAGCAGGGCCCTAATCAATTTGCCTATTGATTTTAAGCATGTTAACCTTTAGATAGTTCAGAAGTTATTTTTGCCGAAAATGCAGGGATTGTTACCAGTTTTATCTAAAACAGGATAATCATTTGCGGGATTGTTTTATTCCTCTTTTCATGAATCAGTAGTTTAAACTAGGTGTGGCTACGCAAATACGAATGAAATCCTAGAGCATGGTATCTAATATGCACATATAAAATGCAGAATGGCTAAGACATGATTTCGGGATGTGAATAATTCCTAAAGCATGATTTCTAAAATGCACAGAGAATTACAGAGTTGTTATCCTAAGAGCAGGATTTCTAAGTGGTAAGCATACACATGCTTTAAGGACATGCTGTACGTTAAAGCAATAAACATGAAAGCCTTAAAGACATGATATCTAATGCATGTTTGGAATGGTTTGAATGAATATGTTGGTTCTAAGCATGGATTCTAATGCAGATATAGGGAATGTAAAAGCCTAAGGCATGATTTCTACCCAATGATAGAACATATAACTACCCTCCCCATTTCACTAGCCAACTCAATATCTGTTTACAATAATTATTACAAATCAATAGCTGAATGAATTGCATAAATAGATAGAAAAGAAGAAGTTAAACTATAGGGAGTCTGAAGTAGGCCCAAATGTACCAAACTTTCCACAGCCTCAAATGCCAAAGTCATAGCCTTTTGCATGTACGGGTATGTCAGAGTTCCCTAAGGACCTCAAGGTTCCCGGGCAGTGCTCACACCCAGATTTCATAACCAGTTTTGAGTAAGTGCAGTGTGAAAGAGCCAGCTCCAGTGCATCAGAGTTCAGAAGGATCTCACAGGGATCCCAAAGCAGTCACACACTAGAGGGGCAGACTTAAGGACCTAAGAGTAGAGTGAGAGTGCTTGACATAGTTTTGAAAAGGCTTTGGTATAAAACAATATTGAAAAGACTCAATTGAAGTAGTTTTATAAAATATGAGAGTTGTTTAGCAGTAAAATAATTTTCACAAGAGTTGTGTAATCAAACAAACAACAGATCAAACACGGAGCCAAACAAGTTCAGCAATAATCAAATAACAACCCTTCACACAGGGATAATTGGGGACCGGGGACACATAACATGCATGTACAGTGAACACATAATAGGCAGAAGCACAAAATTTTTAAGGAATAGCAAGAAATAGGGCAGGGATTCCAAAGTTGCTAATTAGAACGTAATGGTACTAGGCCATGTTAAACATAGAATCAAGCAACTAAGGGTAACAGATTGTTTTGCAAATAGGTGCATACGAGAAACTAGGTAACAAATAAATAAACATTCAAAAATAGAGTAGAGTCAAATTTAGAAAGACTACAAAGGGAATAATCAGGCTCATAAGCACGCTGATCCTAAGAGGGGTTAGGACATAACTAGTATACTAAGTAGAACAAGTTAACCACATGTTGAAAAGCTAAACAATAGATAAAAAAACATATTAGTAACATGATAAACTGAAGCAGTAGAAGAAACACATTGGTTTTGGAACTTGAATTGAAATCAAAACATACCAGTAAAGAGAGTAAACATAAAGTGAAGAACAAGAGAGTGTAATAATTAGCCTTGGCTTGCAGCCGGCTAATTTTATTATAATAACAAGTAACAAAGAAAGCAGAAGAGCTTTTGAGTGTATGAGAGATGTGAACTAATGTGGGTTCGTGTGTTTATGAGACTATATAATGAGAGTAGAAGAGAGCAATATATATAGTAGTTTGAAATCTAGGTAAATAAGGTAAGAATCAAAATTGTACAGTGATTAATGAACTCGAAGACAATTAGAGTAAAATCAGTCTAAGTCTTCCGTTAATTAAGGGAATCAGTTAAAACGGTAAAGAACATGTAACAAGTAAGGAAAGAAATCATGTATTGCTGGAGCGTGACAAACAAGGAAATAATTCAAACACAGTTGGTATAGAGTAAGAAATTAGGGCTAGATACATTAGGTCTAATTAAGGAAACGATTAGTAGGAACCAATTAATAATATAGTCAATCACATAATAAGGTAAGAAAATAATTTAGAAGTCGGAAATCAGTAAAGGGTATCAATTACAGGAAATTAAGGATTCAAATAAAATAGTGCTGATTAAAGGAAATTACTGCAAATTTCTGTGAATGACCGAAATAAACATAGTATAGGCAAGAAGAGACAAATCAGAAGCCCTAATAATCATAATAGGGTAAAAATCACAGAGACTCGGAAAATATTTATGAGAAACAGGCATACACACAAATCACATGAACAAATCAGCAAAGACAAACTCAGAACCCAAAGTTAAGCCAAGAAATTAGGGGTTTTTAACATAATTAGTTAGGTCAAGGGAGAACCTAAATGAAAATCGTTTAAACACAATAAAAATCAGAAAAAATCGTTTTGAAGAAAAGTTCAGAAACCCTAGTTATGAAGATGAAGAGACGCTTCGAAAATCAGAAAGGTTTCCATAGAAAAATAGTAAAATAGCTCAAATATACTCAGATTTGTTACAGATCTAAAGAGCCAAGAGATAAAGTTAGGGTTTTGAGAGAGATAACCCATAGCACAGTCTTACTCAATCGAGTCATGGTGGCCTGAGAATGGTAAGAACAGGCCTAGGGGTGAGTGAAAGGCCACTGGTCCCCTTGAGGACCTCAAGACATCAAGAATCCCGGCCATAGGAGAGCCATTACGGATAGGAGTGGTGGTGAGCCACCATTATTAACGGCGAGCAAGCAACTGGAAGAGGGGAGTTTGGGTTAGGCAGAGGGAGTTTTGAGAGAGAAAGAGAGGGGTGACGGCGAGTGAGTGAGGAGTGAATCAGAGGTTTGTGGGGGGGGGGTCATCAGGTTAATTTAGGAAAGAACGAATCCGGGCCGTTGATCAGAATTGATCAACGGTCAAGATTTAATCAGCATTGGGTCGGGTCGGATTTATGGATTGGGCATAGGTATTTGGGCTGGTCTAATTACGTGTTTGGGCTGGTTTAGTTAAGGAATTTGGGCTGGTTTAAATAGGTTATAATTGAAATAAAATGGGGCTATTTGTTAAATACCCAATGCGAATTAGTTAAAATATGTTATAAAATAGCTAGTAATTATGAAAAATGAATTTCATGCATAGAAAATAGTTTAAACGATTATTTAGTATTTTAAAATACAAAGGACTAATTTCTGATAAAAAGTAGTACAAAATTATATGTTTGGGCTATAATTGCAAAGTCATTGCAATTATAGCCAAAAGATGCTAATTTTTTGGCTAATTACAGAATAATTAAATCAAGAAATGTTTTTGAAATCATTTGTGATATAATTTAAAAATTATTTATTGGAAATAAAAAACTGGACAAATTAATAAAACATAGAAAAATTATGGCAAAATACCAATTACTAGTAATGCATGATTTTGAAGGTATATATGCAATTAAGAATATTTTGGGGAAAATTGGGTATCATCAGCTGCCCCTCTTTACCTGAAAAGGATGAAAGAGTTGTCGGGTAAAGATAAGATGGCCCATTTGGACCGAGCGAAACGGTTTGGGAGATTTCGGCCGTACTCTGGCTTCTGAGTTGCCTACATATCCCTGGTTTTACAAGAATCAGGCCGTATGTAGTTCTGGATTCACCGGTGAAGTCATTACAAGATCGGACGCTATATCTAGGGATGGGCGAATGAACGATTTACGGGAGAGGTTAGGTTTGATACAGTTGAGAAGCTGGAGCGGGATTGTTCCTGCTGGGATAGCCGTTGCTCACCGGGTTACCTGAAAATAAGAATAATACAAGCGTATGTTGTGCATAAATTCAAACATGATGCAGGTTCCCGCTGGACTATGAAAGTTGTCTTCGGACGGTTAGGGATGACGTCCTTAGACCATGATGTCCTGGGCCATGAATTGTTTGATGAGGGATCCGCAGGCCATGAAATGATGTTCTTGGGCCATGAAGATAGTGCCTCCGGACTATGACGCCTTTGAATAATGGTATGAAAGATTGAGAGAGATCCTCAGGCCATGACATGGTGTCTTCCGGCTATGAGGATGATGTCGTTAGACTATGACGCCTTTGGACAAGTTGGCGATATTTCAGCCCATAAGAGGCAATAATTTGATGTTGACAAGACAAGTCTTAGTCTTGCAAAATGGAGGGTAGATCTTAGCCCGAAAGAGGATCGAAGTAAATAATGCTTGAGAGACAGCTCTTAGTCTCGGTGAAGAAGTAAATTGGAGGCAGAGCTTAGCCTTATGCAAGTAGGGAGACAGAGCTTAGTCTCATGAAAATGAAGGAAGAGATTAGCCTTATGCAGGTGAAGGCAGAGATTAGCTTTATGCAAAATAGAGGTAGAGCTTAACCTCATGTAATATGGAGACAGAGATTAGTCTCATGTGGGGAGAAGGCGGCGATTAGCCTTATGCATATGAAGGCAGAGATTAGCCTTATGCAGATGGAGGCAGAGCTTAGCCTCATGAAGTGGGAAGGCGGAGATTAGCCTTATGCTGGGTGGAGGTAGAGCTTAACCTCATGCAGATAGGAAGGAAATGATTAGCCTTATGCAGATGGAGGCAGAGCTTAGCCTCATGCAAAATGCGGGACAGAGCTTAGTCTCATGCGAGATGAAAGTGGAGCTTTGCCTTAAGCAGAAGAATAAATAGTAAATGATAGTAGAATTTCATAGCTGGTAGCAGATTTTGATATTGTGATTGTTGTGGGAATTGTGACTACGGAGCATGTTTGTTCTTTGTGCTGATAGCAAATTTCGGCAATTGCAACTGTTTTGAGAATTGTGACTTTGAAGCGTGTTTATCCTTTATTCCTACATCCAAAGAAAAATCGTGAGTTCTGTAGATGGGGAAGGTCGATTCGTATCCCCACTAGCTTTGCTTGACTCGTTCTGCTTGGTCTGATGATCCTGTTCAAGTTATTGGGTTAGCGTTTGCTAAACAGAGCTATTTTTGAAAGCAAGCATGCATGATTTTGCAAAGACATAATATGAAATATATATAAGAAATTTAGATGAACCGACGACCGTGACACGGTTCATGACATTGCAACCTCTCATGCTACAGAATTTTGAGGATCCTCTTCAAAATTCTACCCAGTTAGATGGGTTGACGTCTCTGTCTGTTGCGCATGCTGCAGTCGGCTGAACTTGCTTCAGAATTTTGAGAGTCTCCATGCTGTCGCGCCCCCCTCTTTCCTCTCCTTTCGGATCGGTCAAGAGTTTTGAAATTATTGGGACAATTCATTTCCTTTTGGGATAAGGGATGTGAAGGATTTGAAGAGTCTCCACCTAACGAATTAAGGTGCGTTAGGGAACTATTAAGGGTCACAATAACACTAATTGAATAATCAGAGATCGGGTAAGGGCATGAAATTACTCCAAGGGGAAGGTGTTAGGCACCCCTCAGAGTCCACAACTGTGGTTCCCGACCAAATAGGATTCGTGAATTGAAGCAAGTAGCAAATAAGCAGTCAAAGTATACACATGGAAACAAGTAATGGTTTTGAAAAAGATTCGCAGTCTAAGCACACATATGTAATAAAGTTTTGAAAGATTTATGGTCTAAGCACACATATATAGGGGATAGGGGAGTCCTAAGTTGTTTATATTATAGGATCACATCAATGCAATGCACGGTAATCACTCCTCAGTGAGGGGCTACACGTGGCATTAGCGCACCGGTCATCATATCCATATCTACCCTTTACCCCACCCCTTAGCGGTTATTAAGCGAGTTTATTTAGCGATCTCTATGCGTGCTGTTACCCGTCCCTTCTTAATGATCCTGGAGGAATTTAGGATCTCTAAGTATAGGTAGTTCTAGACAGACCCTTAAGGTTTTCAAAAAAGATAAAATTCGAAGCGACATGCAAGAACAAATAGGACTAATCAAATAAATGCAGGAAAACAGTTATGAGGCCCAGATTTACCTCCACAAGTAATGCACAAAATCAGTACGTCTCAAACACAAACAAGAGGCAGTTTTATTAGATAGGATCCTAAGTAGGATATCTAAGTGAGTATCAATGCACAGAAATATGCAGCTTTATTTCATAAACTCATAAGCAGGGCCCTAATCAGTTTGCCTATTTATTTTAAGCATGTTAACCTTTAGATAGTTCAGAAGTTTTTTTTTCCTAAAAGCATGTTGTTCTAGGTGTTACGAAAATGCACGGATTGTTACTAGTTTTATCTAAAACAGGATTATTTTATTCCTCTTTTCATGAATCAATAGTTTAAACTAGGCGTGGATAAGCAAATACGAAAAAAATCGTAGAGCATGGTATCTAATATGCACATATAAAGTGCATAATGGTTAAGACATGATTTCGGGATGTGCAGAATTCCTAAAGCATGACTTCTAAAATGCACAGAGAATTACAGAGTTGTTAAGCACGATTTATGAAGGCACATGTAGCAACAGTTTGCGTTAATTATCATAAGAGCAGGATTTCTAAGTGGTAAGCATACACATGCATTAATGACATGATGTACGTTAAAGCAGTAAACATGAAAGCCTTAAAGACATGATATCTAATGCATGTTTGGCATGGTTTGAATGAATATGTTTGTTCTAAGCATGGATTCTAATGCAGATATAGGGAATGTAAAAGCCTAAGGCATGATTTCTACTCAATGATAGAATATATAACTACCCTCCCGATTTCACTAGCCCACCTCAATATCTGTTTACAATAATTAATACAAACAACCAGCTGAATGAATTACATAAATAGATAGAAAAGAAGAAGTTAAACTATAGGGAGCCTGAAGTAGGCCCAAATGTACCAAGCTTTCTGTAGCCTCAAATGCCAAAGTCATAGACTTTCGCATATCTGGGTGTGTCAGAGTTCCCTAAGGACCTAAAGAATCCCGGGTAGTGCTCACACCCAGATTTCATAACAAGAACTGAGTAAGTGCAGTGTGGAAAAGCCAGCTCCAGTGCATCAGAGTTCAGAGGGATCTCACAGGGATCCCAAAGCAGTCACACACTAGAGGGGCAGAACTTAAGGACCTAAGAGTAGAGTGAGAGTGCTTGACATAGTAGTTTTATAAAATAGGAGAGTTGTTTAGCAGTACAACAGTTTTGACAAGAATTGTGTAATCAAACAAAGAACAAATCAAACACGGAGCCAAACAAGTTCATCAATACTCAAATAACAACCCTTCACACAGGGATAATTGGGGACTGGGGACACATAAGGCATGTACAGTGAACACATAACAGGCAGAAGCACAAAAGTTTTAAGGAATAGCAGACAATAGGGCAGGGATTCCAAAATTGCTTATTGGAACATAATGGTACTAGGCCAAATTAAACATAGAATCAAACAACTAAGGGTAACATATTGTTTTGCAAACAGCTGCATACCTGAAACTAGGTAACAAATAAACAAATATTCAAAAAAAAGAGTAGAGTTAAATTTAGACAGACTACAAAGGGAATAATCAGGCTCATAAGCACGCTGATCCTAAGAGGGGTTAGGAAATAACTTGTATACTAAGTAGAACAAGTTAACCACATGTTGAAAAGATAAACAATAGACACAAACATATTAGTAACATAATAAACTGAAGCAGTACAAGAAACACATTGGTTTTGGAACTTGAATTGAAATCAGAACATACAAGTAAAGAGAGTAAACACAAAGTGAAGAACAGGAGAGTGTAATAATTAGCCTTGGCTTGCAGACGGCTAATTTAGTAACAATAGCAAGTAACAAAGAAAGAAGAAGAGCTTTTGAGTGTATGAGAGATGTGAACTAATGTGGGTTCGTGTGTGTATGGGACTTCATAATGAGAGTAGAAGAGAGCAATATATATAGTAGTTTGAAAGCTAGGTAAATAAGGTAAGAATCAAAATTGTACAGTGATTATGGAAATCGGAATCAATTAGAGTAAAATTATTCCAAGTCTTCCTTTAATTAAGGGAATCAGTTCAAATGGTAAAGAATAGGTAACAAGTAAGGAAAGAAAACATGTATAGCTGGAGCATAACAAATAGGAAATAATTCAAACACAGTAGGTACAGAGTAAGATATTAGGGCTAGATACATTAGGTCTAATTAAGGAAACAATCAGTAGGAACCAATTAATAATATAGTCAATCACATAATAAGGTAAGAAAATAATTTACCAGTCGAAAATCAGTAAAGGGTATCAATTACAGGAAATTAGGGATTCAAATAAAATAGTACTGATTAACGGAAATTACTGCAAATTTCTATGAATGGACGAAATAAATCACAGTATAGGCAAGAAGAGACAAATCGGAAGCCCTAATAAGCATAATAGGGTCAAAATCACAGAGACTCAGAACATATTCATGAGAAACAGACATACACACAAATCGCATGAACAAATCAGCAAAGACAAACTCAGAACCCAAAGCTAAGCCAAGAAATTAAGGGGTTTTAACATAATTAGTTAGGTTAAGGGAGAACCTAAATGAAAATCGTTTAAACATAATAAATATCATAGAATAACACTTAAAAATCAGAGAAAATCATTTTCAAGAGAAGTTCAGAAACCCTAGTTATGAAGATGAGAGACCCTTCGAAAATCACAAAGATTTTCATAGAAAAATAGTAAAATAGCTCAAATATACTCAGATGTGTTACAGATCTAAAGATCCAAGAGATGAAGTTAGGGTTTTGAGAGAGATAACCCAGAGATAGAGAGATTCCGGCTTAGAAGCCATATATTTAGTAATAAAATAGGACGATCTTACTCAATCCAGCCATGATGGCCTGAGATTGGTGAGAACAGGCCCAAGGGTGAGTGAACGGCCACTGGTCCCCTTGAGGACCTCAAGACAACAAGAATCCCGGCCATAGGAGAGCCATTAGGTATAGGAGTGGTGGTGAGCCACCATNGGGGGGGGGGGTTAGGGTTAGGCAAAGGAGTTTTGAGAGAGAAGGAGAAGGGTGACGACGAGTGAGTGACGAGTGAATGAGAGGATTGGGGGGAGGGGTCATCAGGTTAATATAGGAAAGAACGAATCCGGGATCAGCATTGGGTCAGGTAGGATTTAGGGATTAGGCCTGGGTATTTGGGCTGGTCTAATTAGGTGTTTGGGCTGCTTTAGATAAGGAATTTGGGATGGTTTAAATAGGTTATAATTGAAATGAATGGGGCTATTTGTTAAATACCAAATTCAAATTAGTTAAAATAATTTATAAAATAGCTAGTAATTATAAAAAATAAATTTCATGCATAGAAAATAGTTTAAATGATTATTTATTATTTTAAATACAAAGGACTAATTTCTGGTAAAAAATAGTACAAAATTATATGTTTGGGCTATAATTGCAAAGTCATTGCAATTATATCCAAACAATGTCAATTTGGCTAATTACGGAATAATATCAAGAAATATTTTTGAAATCATTTGTGATGCAATTTTATAATTATTTATTGGAAATAAAATACTTGACAAATTAATAAAACATAGAAAAATTATGGCAAAATATCAATTGCTAGTAATGCATGACTTTGCAGGTATATATGCAATTAAGAATATTTTGAGAAAAAATTGGGTATCAACACCCACCACAGTAGGCTTCCCAGTTCAACGGTTATTGGCGAGATCCCTTATCCGGACTTGCCGTGGTCTTGGTATGCATTATTATTATAGAGATTATGGGTATGTCGGGGCCCTATTCCGGCAATGTTGCAGCACTTATGCTCCTTTAGAGGCTCATAGACATGTGTCGACTCATGTATAGTTTGGTATGACGTGTTGGCTAATTTTTGTTGTATAGTGTTTCATGCAGCGTTTTAGCTCGTACCTTATATGTAGTTTCTTGGCAGTCTTGTCAGCCCATGTTATGTATGTTCATGCCATTATCGTTCGTTGTTGGTTGTTCATGATCCATATCTACCATTTATATTGATCTCGTCGGCATTTAAAAATAATAAGGTTTGATAAAATGTACGTTGGTGCTCGGCAAGTATGGCCTGGGTTCTAGTCATGATCCTCTAGTTTGGATCGTGACAAGGACATGCAACACAACATATCTAGATGGTTGTTGCCTCATGCATAGCCCCTATTCATGATGCTCCTTCACAACACATCGTTAGCATACGTCGCCTACGCGATGACACTCGTCCGGTCACCCTGTAGCGCGCAGTACCATGGATGCCAAGAACCCCCAAAATGCGGGATGTAACATTGTGTTGTCATTAGGCTTTGGAAGCTTCCTCCCCACTTAGGAGCGAAGCTACATTATTATCTATGTATTTGTCATGTATTTGTATTAAAAATTTGTTAACTATTTATAAATACTAAATTGCGAACCCAATAACTAAAGCAAATTAAGAATTCAATATCAAATTCAAAACTCATAAACTTTAAATTCTAGCTCCAGTAATGGCTCACTCGTGAAAAAAGGGATAAAGATATGAAGCTCATTAAAATTCATGTACTCTGAGACCAAGTAATGTTTCTGATTTTTTTAATAAAAAGTTTTCAGAATTCTTTTCCTCAAGTAGGCCGGTCCCTTGGCGGGTCAAACGGGCCCAACGGTAATTTTTTTTGCCGTTTAAAAAGAGTTGTTGTGCTTTAAAAAATAGCGTTGGCTATTTAGAAAATAGCCATTTAACCCCCTTCCCCTCCCCTCCCCTCAACTTTATTTTAACCTCAAACTTTTTATAATTACACTTTTCCCTATTTTCAACTATAAGTACCCCCTCATTCTTTCATTTTTCTTATCAAATCAATATCAATCTATCACAATCTCTCTCTACTTTTTCGCTACCACCAACAGAACTTCCTCCGAACCTTGAAGGATTTATGAAGTTTGTAAGAGATACCATGTAACTTGTATGAACAAAAATTAGTATGTATTATGTAACTTGTATTTTGGCACATCTTGATTAGTTTCTTTTTCTTTTCAATGGTGGTATAGCATCCTTTTGTGCTCATTACATAGGGGGAGGAAGACTAAGAAATATATTGCTATATTTTTTTAATGCTATAATAAAATTATAACGCATTGATTTGAATATATTTTTACTTTTGTCTTTAAATTCGGATTCAAATATTTAGGTCACAATTCTATAATAAATTTACATGGCATTGCCTTAGATACTTTTTAACATCTTTTTGTCTCTAATTTCTTTCTTTTTAAAAAAAATCATTATTTAGCCATTGGACCCACTTAACACACTTAGCCCGCGGGTCCGACACTTTTAGCCGGGACCATGAGTTCGTGGGCCCGGTCTTGGGCTGATTCCTATAAAAAACCGTTTAGCCTGGGACAGCTAAGCCCGTTTATTTAGGGGTCGGGACCACCCTGGGACCACGGCTCACAAGACCGGCTCACTTGACCTGTTTAGGGATCGGACCGCCCACTTGCCACCCCTAATCCTGGATAAGAATTTTTGGGACATGACATTTTTTGGCGCTTGTTGAAAAATCCACTAATCACTCTCTATTTAGTTTTCGAAACAGAATAGGTGAGAGGGCTCTATGTGCTTGTAAAAAAATAAGCTGAACTTTAACTAGGATTCGTCATATTTTATGAAGTTGGACTTCAATCATATAGGCATTTTTTGGTGTCACGACCCGAAATTCCACCTTCATGTCGTGATGGCGCCAAACGTTGCACCCGCTAGACAAGCCAACGTGTTAACTGAATTGATTTATTAACAAGTGAAAGTAATAAACACTGACTAGATAATTGAGATAAAATGCGGAAGCTTAACAAAATCTAAATAATAATATCCAACAATGAAAAATCCCTTTAAGTACAAACCCAGAAATGGAGTCACAACCTCACGAACCATTCTAAGATTTATCTAAAGAAAACAGTTTGAAATAAACTGATATATCTGTCTAGAAATACATAGATTGCAGAATGAAAGATAGAAAGTGACGCTGAGATCTACGAACGACTGCGGAACTACCTCGGTGTCGTCTGAAATGGATTGCAGAATACTCCCTCTAACGATGTCCACCGGGTCCGGCTGCGTAATCTGCACAACATAAAGAAGTGCAGGTATAGCATCAGTACAACTGAACCCATGTACTGAGTAAGTGCCAAGCCTAACCTCGGCGAAGTAGTGACGAGGCTAGACACGACCACAACAATTTACGTGCACAGTTCTATAATATATACCAAAGAAGGTAGCAAGGAATAAGCAATTCAGCACGGTAATACGGGGGCAAGTAATGGGGTAACAATTGAGAAGAAAACACAAATAACTGAACAAATGATAATGCAAACGAATCAAGACAACAGGAAATAATAACTCAACAAAATGTACACGACATCACCCTTCGTGATTTTACTCTCATCCTCACAATGCAATGCGTAAATGTAAGCAATATAAATAATGGCACGGCATCACCCTTCGTGCTTTTACTCTCGTCCTCACAATGCAATGTATAAACGAAAGCAATATAAATAATGTCACGGCATCACCCTTCGTGCTTTTACTCTCTTCCTCACTATGCAATGTGTAGATAAAAGCAATGTAAATCATGGCACGACATCACCCTTCGTGCTTTTACTCTCTTCCTCACTATGCACTGTATGAAATTAATGAGATGAATACACGACATCACCCTTCGTGCTTTACACTCTTCCTCACCCAAATCAGCAAACAAATAACAACTTGGCAAGGAATTCAACAATATGAAATTCACTTAAAAAACCACCCAGCAAGGGGAAAACATCAACCAAAATAATAACAATGCCCGGCAAGGGACTCAGCTATAACCAATCTCTTACAAGTACATGACATAATGAATTGAGTTCTCGACTGAAGTATCATATCACAAGTACTTAAATAGATATTCTCAGCAATTCAACAACTTTATAAAGAAAACCACTTCAAAGCACAATAAATATCGGAATAATAACAGGTAATTCACCAATTAGACTCACGGGCATGCTTGACAAACAATGCATAGGTACTCGTCACCTCACATATACATTGAACATGATAATACAAGTAGCACATACGACTCAACACCTATTCCCTTACTAAAGTTAGGCCAAACACTTACCTCGGCTCCTAAAAATGCAAATCAAGCCTCTAGCACTACTTTCCCTCTAAAATCCAACTCCGAAATGACAGTATCTAAGCATAATCGACTCTATAATATTAATAATGACTCAATAATTCAATCCCAAAGTCTAATTATACATTTCCCATCATTCTTCAAAAAATACCAAAATTCGACCACGGGCTCGCTTGGTCCAACCCCAAGATTCGGACTAAAATACGATCACCCATTCCCCCACGAGCCTAAATATACAATTCATTTTGAAATTCGACCCCAAAACGAGATTGAATTCCCAAAAATTGGAAAAACCCTAACTCTACCCAAAACCCCAATTTCTACCCTTTAATTTCATGTTTTTAGGCCTAGAATTCAGTGATTGATGAAGAAAATGGAAGAAATTAGAGTTAGGATTACTTACCCAAGTGGCTGTGGTGGAAGAATGGCTTGGAAATCATCTATGGGGTTTGGAGAAGAGGAAGATGGTGAAAAATATGAAAATCCCGTAATGGGTATTCTGTTTTTTGGCTTTTAAAAATAGCTGGGCGAATTATACCTGTGCGATCGCGGAAGGGGGGTTGCGATCACACAGTGGATGGGTCCCCTAAGCTCCGCGATCGCAGAAGACTATACTCGATCGCACAAGACAATGCTACCCAGCCCCTAGGCCCACACTAAGCTCTGTGCGTTCGCACCCAAGCCTCTGCGTTCGCATTGCTTACCCCCACACTCCTCCACGTTCGCACCTAGTATGGTGCGTTCGCATAGATTGTTTTGAACCCTGCCCCTAGAACCCACTTTTACCCTGTGCGTTCGCACCCCCTTTAGTGCCTTCGCATAGGGTAATTCCCTGAACACCAGAAAATGCACCAAAACACCAGATTTTTCTAACTTTTTGCACTCTGATACCCACCCAAAACTCACCCGAGCCCTCGAGGCTCAAGACAAATTACCCACACAACGTCATAAACATCCTACGGACTTATTCAAGTAATTAAACCACCAAAATAACATAAAAACAAAGAATTAAACTCCAAAATCCATAGAATTTTCTCAAACTTCATAAACTATCAACTTTTCCATTTTTGATCTGAAACACGTCAAACCAAGTCCGTTTCTTACCAAATTTTACAGATAACTCATATAATATATATTGATCCTGTTATGGGCTCCGAAACCATAATACGGGCCCGGTAACAGGGGTTTCACATCACAATTCATTTTCAAAAGTCTTTATTATTTTCAGAAAAATAACTTTCTTTAAAAATTCATTTCTTGGATTGGGACCTCGGAATTCGATTTCGGGCATACGCCCAAGTCCCATATTTTCTGTTTACCACGGGTCCGGGTCCGTTTACCAAAAATATTGACCAAAATCAACTTTAATCAATTAATTATTATAAATTCAACTCTTTATCAAGTTTCCATATAAAGTCTTCCCGGCTACGCGCCCGGGCTGCGCACGCACATTGAGGTGAGATTAACGGAGTTTTTCGGGGCCTCAGAACACAGATTTAGCTAAATTTACACTGGATGTGTCACGACCCAAAATCCCACCTTCAGGCCGTGATGATGCCTAACGTTGCACCCGCTAGGCAAGCCAACGTGTTAACTGAATTGATTTATTAACAAGTGAAAATAACAAACATTGACTAGACAATAGAGATAAAGTGCGGAAGCATTAAAATAAGTCTAAATGACAATAGCTAATAACGAAGAAATCCTTTTAAGTACAAACCCAAAAGTGGAGTCACAACCTCACGGACCAGTCTAAGATTTGACCAAAAACAACAGTTTGAAAATAAAATGATGTATCTGTCTGGAAAACACATATATGACAGAATGAAAGATAGATAGGGACCCCAAGATCCACGAAGGCCATGCGCAACTACCTCGGCGTCGTCTGGAATGGACTGAAGAACACTCCCACTAACGATGTCCACTAGGTCCAGCTGCGTAATCTACACAACATAAAGAAGTGCAGGTGTAGCATCATTACAACCGACCCCATGTACTGAGTAAGTGCCGAGCCTAACCTCGGCGAAGTAGTGACAAGGCTAGGACACGACAACAAATTGTACCTATGCAGTTCAATAGTATAGAAGAAAATAAACAAGAATACAATTATGGGGAAGAACATGCTAGGGATAAGAGGGGCAACAATTTCTAAAACAGTAGAATCAAGTACTAACAGAAATGTAGAAGTGAAACAGGAAATATCAGACCGAACAAGTATAATAGACAGGGAAAAACACGGCATGACCCCTCGTGTATAACCTCAAAATCACACGGCACGGAATGTCCCATCGCGAATAAACAATAATGACTGGGCACGGAATGTTCCCTCGTGCATCAATAATAATCAATCGGCACGGAATATCCCCTAGCGCATAAATAATAATCAATCGGCACGAAATGTCCCCTCGCGCATAAATAATAATCAACCGGCATGGTATGTTCCCTCGTGCATAAATATAATCAATCGGCACGGAATGTTCCCTCGTGCATAAATAATAATCATCCGCACGGAATGTTCCTTCGTGCATAAATAATAATCATCGGCATGGAATGTTCCTTCGTGCATAAATAATAATCATTTGCACGTAATGTTCCTTCGTGCATAAATAATAATCACTCGGCACGAAATGTTCCCTTGTGCATGATGAGTGTAAAAGCAACAATTGATGTGAAAGTTTAACAATACGATATTTCAAATGTACATAAATAATCAACAAAATTCTACTGTCCCGACAAGAGACTCAACTATAACCAATCTCACCCAGAGGTACAATGTCAACAGTAAAATCCTAGACTGAACACATGATCAATAATTTTCTACGTCATGAAGTAACCTCAAGGTACCACTTCCAAGGTTCCCAATAATTCAGAACACGGAGAATATCAAAGAACATTAAATAACTCATCGAAGATCGACTCACGGGCATGCTTGACCACAACATATAGGTACCCGTCACCTCACCTATATGTTGGACATAAATTACACATAGCAAATAAGACTCTATACCTACTCCCTCAACCTAAGGTTAGCCAAACACTTACCTCAGCTCCAAGAATGCAACTCAAGCCTCAATCACGACCTTTCCTCTTGAATCCAACTCTGAAACGATAATATCTAGACATAATTGACTTAATAACATCAATAATCATTCAATAACTCACTCCCAAAGCCTAATTATACATTTCCCATAATTCTTCCAAAAATACCAAAATTCGACCCCGGGCCCGCTTGGTCCACACTCGAGGATCTGACAAAAACCCGACCACCCATTCCCCCATGAACCCGAATATACAATTTGTTTTGAAATCCGACCCCAAAATGAGGTTGAATTCCCAAAATTTCCAAAAGCCCTAACTCTACCTAAAACACCATATTTCTACCTTTGATTTCATGTTTTTAGGCCTAGAATCTAATGATTGATGAAGAAAATGGAAGAAATTTGAGCTAAGATTACTTACCTAAGTGGTTATGGAGAAAGAGCAGCTTGGAAATCGGCTATGGGTTTTGGAGTAGAAGGAGATGGTGAAAAATTATGAAAATCCCGTAATGGGATTCTGTTTTGGACACTTTAAATAACTGGGCGATTTTACTTTACGTGATCGCGACAGAAGGGTTACGATCGCGGAGAGTTCTGGACTTCAGACTTACGCGATCGCAAATCAAGGAGTGTGATCGCAGAGAACCCGGACGTGGACCCACGCGATCGCTAACGAAAGAACATGTTCGCATAGAACAATTTGCTGCCCAGCCCCCAACCCCGTAGGAGACTTAGGCGATCGCGGACATAGGGGTGCGATCGCGTAGCGCTAAACCCTAAGGCTCCGTGTTCGCACTCAGCTCTTTGCGATCGCGCAGAGAAAATTGATCGCCTTCCCAAATTGAATATCGCGATCGCGTGCGATACACCGCGATCGCAGAGAAGGAATAACTGGACACCAGATACAGCCTAAAACACCAGAAATTTCCTAAATTTAGCACCCCGACACCTACTCGAAACTCACCCGAGCCCTCGTGGCTCAAAACCAAATATACACACGACTTCAAAATCATCCTACGAACTTATTCGAGTAATATAACCACCAAAATAACATCAAAAACAATGAATCAAACTACAAAATCTATAGAATTTTCTCAAACTTCATAAACTTCTAAATTCTTCAATTTTGATCTGAAACACGTCAAACCAAGTCCGTTTCTTACCAAATTTCACAGATAACTCACATAACACATATTGAACCTGTTTCGGGCTCCGAAACCATGATACGGGCTCGGTATGTTAAGGCCAGGTCCCATATTTTACTACGGACCCTCCGGGACCGTCAAATCACGGGTCCGGGTCCGTTTACCAAAAATATTGACCAAAGTCAACTTTATTACATTAATTATCATCAATTCAACTATTTAACACATTTCCACATAAAAGCTTCCCGACTACGCGCCCGGGCTACGCACGCACATCAGGGTGAGATTAACGGAGGCTTTTGGGGCCTCTAAAACAATCGTTCGTCCTCGTAAGGACATAGAAAAATACCTGAATCACGGAAAATGTGGGGATATCGGCTCCGCATATCGGGCTCGGACTCCCAAGTAGCTGCCTCAACAGGCTGACCCATCCATTGAACACGAACCGAAGGATAACTCTTCGATCTCAACTGTCGCACCTACCGGTCTAATATGGATACCGGCTCCTCCTCATAAGACAAATCCTTGTCCAACTGGACACCACTGAAGTCAAGTACATGAGATGGATCTGCAATGTACCTCCAGAGCATAGATACGTGAAATACCGGATGCACGGCTGACAAACTAGGTGGCAAGGCAAGTCTGTAAGCCACCTCTCCTACCTTATCTAGAATCTCAAATGGAACAATGTACCTAGGGCTCAACTGCCCTTCTTTCCGAATCTCATCACGCCCTTCATGGGCGACACCCGAAGAAATACATGGTCCCCTATCATAAATTCCAAAACTCGAACTCTGCGATCCGCATAAATCTTTTGCCTCGACTGAGTTGTACGAAGTCTATCCTAAATGATCTTCACCTTGTCCAAGGCATCCTGGACTAACTCAGAACCCAACAATCTAGCCTCTCCCGGCTCAAACCATCCGGCTGGAGATCGACATTATCTACCATACAACGCCTCATACGGAGCCATCTAAATGCTCGACTGATAGCTGTTGTTGTAGGCAAACTCAGCTAAAGGCAAGAACTGGTCCCATGAACCATCAAAGTCAATGACACAAGCTCGCAACATATCCTCCAAAATCTGAATAGTACGCTCGGACTGTCCATCCGTCTGAGGATGAAATGTGGTGCTCAGATCAATATGTGTGCCCAACTCTCGCTGAAATACTCTCCAGAAATGGGAGGTAAACTGAGTTCCTCGGTTTAATATAATGGATATGGGCATACCATGCAGTCTAACAATATCTCTTATATAGATCCTTGCCAACTTCTCTGCTGAATACAAAACTGATACGGGGATGAAGTGCGCTGACTTGGTCAACCTATCCACAACGACCCATACTGCATCAATGTTACATCGCGCATTTTCGTACGTTAAAAGCTTCATCTTCAGTTAATTGGCGTAGACTCAGGGATGATATCATCTTGACGTTAACGTACTTACGCTATTTATAACAAGTGATAAATAAGTCTTATGAAGGATAAAGGGGTACACGAATTAAAGAAAACGAGTTTCGTTGAAAGTGGCCAATTTGGGATAAAGTACTGGTCGAGCGATACTACCCGATAATTATGGACTAGTACCATACAAGGTACCATATGGCCGTGATAATATGATATATATATATATATATATATATACTGTATAAAGTATATATGAAGTATATTAAAACTAACTAGAATTTTAAGTTACTTAAGATAATTTTTAATTATGCGGGTAATTGGTTAATTACCGGGTAACGGGACACTACCTAATCACCTAATAAGTGGATAAAGATTTAATAATTTCCACCCCACCCCCACGTGGCATTAAGCCATTACTATGGCCTATGACACTTAGTCATAATGGCTTAGTGTCCATTTAAAGTTACAAGACACTTACGTGTAAGTAAGTGTAAGACCTTATAAGCCTTAGTTTCATAACATTACAAAATTGGGTTTCTTCCTAAAATCCTATTCAAGACATTTTTAAATGATGATCATCATACTGCCTAGCCCGAATATGGTCATACAATGAAGAACGGGCTACGATATGGGCCAAAACATTGCAGTCTCAAAAACCTCCAATCTCAGAAATCGGTTGGCTAAAGCCTGAACATCCAAAGCAAGAGGTCGCTCTCCGACTGATAAATAGGAAAGACTACCCATACTGGCTGACTTCCAGCTCAAAGCATCGGCCACCACATTGGCCTTCCCCGGATGATAAATAATGGTAATATCATAATCCTTCAGCAACTCTAACCATCTCCTCTGCCTCATGTTCAACTCCTTCTGTTTGAACAAATATTGTAAGCTCTTATGATCCGTGAACACCTCACATGGCACACCATACAAATAATGCCTCCAAATCTTCAAGGCATGCACAATAGTTGCTAACTCCAAGTCATGAACTGTATAGATCTTATCATGAACCTTCAACTGACTAGAAGCATATGCTATAACCTTGCCATCCTACATCAACACTACACCAAGACCAACCCGTGAAGCATCACAATACACGGTATACGGTCCTGAACCTGTGGGCAAAACTAACACTAGTGTCACGGTCAAGGCTGTCTTGAGCTGTTGAAAGCTCGCCTCACACTCATCAGACCACCTGAACTGAGCACTCTTCTGAATAAACCTGGTCATCGGGGCTGCAATGGATGAAAAGCCCTCCACAAGCCGGCGATAATAACCTGCTAAGTCGAACAAACTCCGGATCTCTGTAGCTGAGGTGGGTCTAGACCAATCTCTGACTGCTGAAATCTTCTTGGGGTCCACCTGAAAATCCTCTAACGATACCACATGGCCTAGAAATGCAACTGAACTCAACCAGAACTCACACTTGGAAAATTTTGCATACAACTGACTGTCCCTCAAAGTCTGGAGCACGACTCTAAGGTGCTGCTCATGCTCCTCTCGGCTGCGAGAGTATATGAATATATCATCAATGAAAACAATCACAAATGAGTCCAAATAAGGCCTGAACACTCGGTGCATCAACTCCAAGAAAGCAGCGGAGGCATTTGTCAGCCCAAATGACATGACCAAGAACTCATAATTCCCATAACGAGTGAGAAATGATGTCTTAGGGACATCAGACGCCCTAATCCTCAGCTGATGGTAACCAGATCTCAAGTAAATCTTGGAAAACACTGAAGCACCCTGAAGTTGGTCGAATAAATCATCAATCCTCGGCAAAGGATACTTGTTCTTGATAGTAACCTTATTCAACTGCCGGTAGTCAATACACATCCTCATCGAGCCATATTCCTTCTTGACAAACAATACTGGAGCACCCCAAGGAGAGACACTAGGCCTAATGAATCCTTTATCCAACAAATCCTACAACTGATCCTTCAACTCCTTCAACTCTGGCAGGTCCATACGATACGGTGGAGTATAAATAGGTTGGGTGCCCTGAGCTAACTCAATACAAATATCAATATCCCTGTCGGTGGCATACCCGGCACGTCAGCAGGGAATTCCTCTGGAAACTCACGAACCACGGGCACAGACTCCAGGGAAGGAACCTTGGCGCTAGAATCACGAACATAGGCCAGATAGGCCAAACAACCCTTCTCGACCATGTCCCGAGCCTTCATATAAGAAATAACTCTACCAGAAGAATGACTAGGAGTCCCCCTCCGCTCCAAACGAGGCACCCCTGGCAAGGCCAAGGTCACTGTCTTGGCATGACAGTCCAGGATATCATAATAGGGGATAACCAATCCATCCCCAATATAACATCAAAGTCAACCATATCAAGGAGCAAAAGATCAACTTGAGTCTCCAGACCACCAATAGCTACTAGACAAGCACGGTAGACTCAATCTACCACTATAGAATCACCCACCGGTGTAGACACATGCACAACAGTACTCAAGGAATCACGGGGCATACTCAAATAAGGGGCAAAATATGAAGACACATAGGAGAATGTAGAACCCGGATCAAATAACACTGAAGCCTCTCGGCTCCAAACTGAAACTGTACATGTAATAACTACATCAGAAGCCTCAGCATCAGGCCTGGCAGGAAAAGCATAGCACCGGGGCTGAGCCCCTCCAACCTGATCATCTCTAGGTCGACCTATTGCGGCCTGACCTCTACCTCTTGTGGCATCTCCTCCACCTCTATGAGTCTGACCTATACCTCTGGCACCCCGACCGCCACCCCTAGCTGGCTGAGGGGGTATGGGTGCACCTGCTGCAAGAACCATAGCACGGGAACCCTGATACTGAGACCCACTAGAACCTTGGGGGAAAAACCTGGAAATATGCCCCAAACCACCACAAGAATAACAAGGTCTCTGTTGATGTGGTTGCTGACTCTGGAACTGGCCCTGTCGACCCTGATAACCACCCTGGAAATTCTGAAGCGGCGGTGCACTGATAGGTGATGGTGGTGCACCAATAGGAGATGGCGGTACACCGTGAGCCACCTGAAGTGCCGACTGATAGGGTCTGTGAGGATGACTTCTTCTTGAAGAATCCCTTCCCCCAGATGAGGCCCCACTGAATCGACCGAAGTGACGGGGCCTCTTGTCAGCCCCCTGACCACCACCCTGTGACATAATAATCTCAATCCTCTTGGCCACGTTGGCCATATCCTGGAATGAAATATCAGTACGTGACTCCTTGGCCATCTAAAGCCTGATGGGCTGAGCCAAACCCTCAATAAACCTCCTCACTCTCTCACGATCAGTGGGGAGTATCATAATAGCATGCCGAGCTAGAGTGATAAAGCTGATCTCGTACTGAGTGACAGACATAGATCCCTGCTAGAGGCGCTCAAACTACCTCCGAAGATCCTCCCTTTGAGTAACTGGAAGGAACTTCCCCACAAATAACTCGGAGAACTGAGCCCAAGTCAATGGTGCAGACCCAGCTGGCCTGGTCAAGCAATAGTCTCTCCACCAAGTCTTGGCGGAACCCGAAAGACGAAAAGTAGCAAAATCAACTCCATTGGACTCTACTATGCCCATGCTCCTGAAGAACCTCATGACAGCTGTCCAAATAATCCTGGGGATCCTCTGATGGCGCACCAGTAAATGTAGTAGTGAATAACTTGGTGAATCTATCTAATCTCCATAAAGCATCTGGTGGCATAGTTGCTGCCTCAACTGTCGGGGCCACAATTCCCGGCTGAGCTACTCTGGCCGTCTGAGGTACCGGAGTCTGGAACTGAGGATCTAGCTGCTCTGGTGTACGAGTAGCAGGAGTCTGGGTCCCTCCCCCAGCCTAAGAGACGACTGGTACAGTAGGAAGAATACCGTCCTGAGCCACACTCTCTGTGAGTCCCACTAAGCAGACTAGAGCGTCCTGAAGCACCGGGGTGGCAATGAACCCCTCTGGGACCTGAGCTGGTCCAACTGGAACCGTCTGGGTAGGAACCTCACCGGCAAAGTCTACATGTGGGTCCTCTACTGGGGCTGCTGCCCTGGGTTATGCCCTGCCCCTGCCTCGGCCTCAGCCCCTCGTAGTAGCTGCAATAGGAGAATCGGGCTGCTGACCGGTAGATGAGGAAGCACTCATTCTCACCAATCTGTGAGAGAATAGAATAGAAACTCAATTAGCATTTAGACTTCAAATCGCACGACAGAAAATAAGAAAAATGAAGTTATTCCTATCTTTGCAGCCTCTGGGGATAAGTAAAGACGTCTCCGTACCGATCCCTCAGACTCTACCAAGTTTGTTCGTGAGTTGTGAGACCTAAGAAACCTAGTGCTCTGATACCAACTTGTCACGACCCGAAATCCCACCTTCCGGCCGTGATGGCGCCTAACGTTGCACCCACTAGACCAGCCAACGTGTTCACTGAATTGATTTATTAACAAGTGAAAATAACAAACACTGACTAGATAATAGAGATAAAGTGCGGAAGCATTAACATAAGTCTAAATGACAATAGCTAATAACCAAGAAATCCTTTTAAGTACAAACCCAGAAGTGGAGTCACAACCTCATGAACCATTGTAAGATTTGACTAAAAACAACATTTTGAAAATAAAATGATGTATCTGTCTGGAAAACACATAAATGACAGAATGAAATATAGACAGGGACGCCGAGATCCACGAACGCCATGCGGAACTACCTCGGTGTCGTCTGGAATGGACTGAAGGACACTCCCACTAAGGATTTCCACTGGGTCCGGCTGCGTAATCTGCACAACATAAAAAAGTGCAGGTGTAGCATCATTACAACCGACCCCATGTACTGAGTAAGTGCCGAGCCCAACCTCAGCGAAGTAGTGAGGAGGCTAGGACACGACAACAAATTGTACCTGTGTAGTTCAATAGTATAGAAGAAAATAAACAAGAATACTATTACGGGGAAGAACATGCTGGGGATAAGAGGGGCAACAATTTTTAAAACAGTAGAATCAAGTACTAACGGAAAGTAGAAGTGAAACAGGAAATATCAGCCCGAACAAGTATAATAGACAGGGAAAAACACGTCATGACCCCTCGTGTATAACCTCAAAATCACATGGCACGGAATGTCCCCTCGCGCATAAAAAATAATGACTCGGCACGAAATGTCCCCTCGTGCATCAATAATAATCAATCGGCACGGAATGTCCCCTAACGCATAAATAATAATCAATTGGCACGGAATGTCCCCTCGCGCATGAATAATAATAAACTGGCACGGTATGTTCCCTCGTGCATAAGTATAATCAATCGGCACGGAATGTTCCCTCGTGCATAAATAATAATCATCGGCATGGAATGTTCCTTCGTGCACAAATAATAATCATCGGCACGGAATGTTCCTTCGTGCATAAATAATAATCATTGGCACGTAATGTTCCTTCGTGCATAAATAATAATCACTCGGCACGGAATGTTCCCTCGTGCATGATGAGTGTAAAAGCAACAATTGATGTGAAATTTTAACAATATGACATTTCAAATGTACATAAATAATCAACAAAATTCTACTGTCCCGGCAAGGGACTCAGCTATAACCAATCTCACTCAGAGGTATAATGTCACCAGTAAAATCCTTGACCGAACACATAATCAATAATTTTCTACGTCATGAAGTAACCTCAAGGTACCACTTCCAAGGTTCCCAATAATTCACAACACGGAGAATATCAAAGAACATTAAATAACTCATCGAAGATCGACTCACGGGCATGCTTGACAACAACATATAGGTACCCGTCACCTCACCTATACGTTGGACATTAATTCCACATAGCAAATAAGACTCTATACCTACTCTCTCAAGCTAAGGTTAGGCCAAACACTTACCTCGGCTCCAAGAATGCAAGTCAAGCCTCAATCACGACATTTCCTTTTGAATCAAACTCCGAAACAATAATATCTAGACATAATTGACTTAATAACATCAATATCTCAATCCCAAAGCCTAATTATACATTTCCTATAATTCTTCCAAAAATACCAAAATTCGACCCCGGGCGCGCTTGGTCCAAACTCGAGGTTCAGACCAAAACCCGATCACCCATTCCCCCATGAATCCGAATATACAATTTATTTTGAAATCCGACCCCAAAATGAGGTTGAATTCCCAAAATTTCCAAAATCCCTAACTCTACCCAAAATCCCCTATTTCTACCTTTGATTTCATGTTTTAGGCCTAGAGTCTAATGATTGATGAAGAAAATGGAAGAAATTAGAGCTAAGATTACTTACCTAAGTGGTTATGGAGGAAGAGTAGCTTGGAAATCGGCCATGGGGTTTGGAGAAGAAGGAGATGGTGAAAATTATGAAAATCCCGTAATGGGATTCTGTTTTGGACACTTTTAAATAACTGGACGATTTTACTCTACGCGATCGCGACAGAATATCTGCGATCGCGGAGAGTACTGGACTTCGGACTTACGCGATCGGGAATTAAGGAGTGCGATCGCAGAGAACCCGGACGTGGACCCACGCGATCGCTAACGAAAGAACGCGTTCGCATAGAACAATTTGCTGCCCAGCCCCCAACCCCACAAGAGACTTACGCGATCACAGACATAGGCGTGCGATTGCGTAGAGCTAAACCCTAAGGCTCTCTGTTCGCACTCAGCTCTTTGCGATCGCGCAGAGCAAATTGACCCCCTTCCGAAATTGAACATCGCAATAACGTACGATACACCGCGGTCGCAGAGAAGGAATAACTAGACACCATATACAGCCTAAAACACCAGAAATTTCCTAAGTTTTGCACCCCGACACCTACCCGAAACTCACCCGAGCCCTCGGGGCTCAAAACCAAATATACACACGACTTCAAAATCATCCTACGAACTTATTCGAGTAATATAACCACCAAAATAACATAAAAAATGAATTAAACTACAAAATCTATAGAATTTTCTCAAACTTCATAAACTTCTAAATTCTCCAAGTTTGATTCGAATCACGTCAACCCAAGTCTGTTCCTTACCAAATTTCACAGATAACTCACACAACACATATTGAACCTGTTCCAGGCTCCGGAACCATAATACGGGCTCGGTAACACAGATTTCACATCAAAGTTCATTTTCAAAAGTCTCTCTTATTTTCAGAAAACAATTCTCTTTAAAAATTCATTTCTCGGACTTGGGTCCTCGGAATTCAATTCCGGGCATACGTCCAGGTCCCATATTTTCCTACGGACCCTCCGGGACCATCAAATCATGGGTCCGGGTCCGTTTACCAAAAATTTTGACCAAAGTCAACTTTATTCCATTAATTATCATCAATTCAACTATTTAACACATTTCCACATAAAAACTTCCTGGCTACGCACCCGGTCTATGCACGCACATCGAGGTGATATTAACAGAGGCTTTCGGGGCCTCGGAACACAATTTTTGCTAAATTTACACAAGATGGCCTTTTGGGTCATCACATTTGGGTAATTACCAGCAGGAAACATAGGCCCGTTTGTCTATAAATTTTTGGGAAACTTACACAAATGTCTCAAATAAGTCTCAATTTACCAATCTCTAGCCATTAGTCAGACTTACCAAAACTAGCCAAGCACATATAAAAATTTAAAAAGAAAATAAATAAGGTTCTTTCTCTCAAAGAACCACATGCAAAAATCAACTTTCATATTTTTAAGCATGATTAATAACATTAGATGCAAGACGGGAAGGAAATTTCATGGATGAGGTAGCAAATAAGGTGATGAAATAAAAAAATATATTATACAATATTCCAAAAAATCTAAGCAAAAAAGAAACTTTTTCAATGGGTATAGTTGAAGTTCACAAAATATATGGATAAATCAATATATAAAATTTGAGAAAGATTGGAGGTGATTTGGACTTGTTTTGTATCAAAATTCGTAATCAAATTTGAGTTAAAAAAATTCTTTTGCGACACATGTATCAAACATGTATCATGCATGTATTAAACATGTATCATGCATGTATCTCACACACATATATACATGGATATACATGTGATACACAATTGATACAAATATAAAATATATGTGATACATGAATGATACACATATCATTTTTGTTATGTTCAGTTTTTACTTCGAACTTTCAATTCAAACCATCTCAAAACTTCACCAAATCATCCCAAAATTGAGATTCAAGCTCCTTAAGATGTACCCAATCCATTCTAATAATACCCACTCAAAAGAAATAAAAAATTTGATTTATTTTTGCTACAAATAGCTAATTGGCTAATATTAGTAATATTTGGTGAATTGGCCAATTTTGGTAATGAGCTACTTATAAATGGACATAACTAGTAGTTTCCCTAAAAAAATTTCCTTCTTTTAAAAAAAAATCAAAAATATATTTGTCCATAAATTTTGTAAGCTTTTGGAAATTTTTCAAAAAAAAAGAGAAACCAGTTTTTCAAAATTTTAGAAAAACTTATTTATCCATTCACAAAACTGTAATATTTTTTTCAAGTAAAATACATGTCCAAACATAATTTCAAATTTCAAATACTATTTTTCAACTTAACTCCGAATACTTCTTTTTAAAAAAAATTATAATTTTTATGTCCAAACGCCCACATAATTAAATGTGAAAAAAAGTTGCCGGCCGGACCGTAAACATAGTGATAGTATTACACGAGTGACAGTGCAATGCACTCTAAGCAATAGTCATAGAAGTTTATTGGAGTAATGACTACTAGTTCTTGTTGAGTATTCCCTATGATCCACAATAAGTGATCAATTTCCCTTGGGCACATTCAATAAGAAAATACAAAATTTTAGACAAAAATAGTTAGTGTGACTAAAATACCCTTAATTAAATGTTACAGTATAGTTAATATGAGGAGTGAACAACTATTTATGAATACGTACATAAGGGTAATTTTAGAAAAACAAATTAAATTTTTTCTTAATTATATAAATGGACACTTATTTTAGACCAAAATAAAAAGACAAATTAGTCACTTATTGTGGACCAGAGGGAGTATTATTTTGTCAAATAAACATTAGCACAAAAACCTCAATCATGAATTTGTGGAATACCATTACTATTGAATATACTATTCATAGGACTTGAAACTTGAAGGAGGAACACCATGAAGGAAAATAAAAAGATATTACTAAGGTCCCTAAAAAAGGAGAGAAAGATTCATAGCAAGATAATCGAATAGGGAGTAGTTTCTAAAACTTTTATATATAGGTATTAATTCGATTCCCATCGAACGTTTCTTGAACTCCCTCACAAAAATAAATAAATAAATAAAAGTAAGGATCCACTGGTTGACCAATCTCAGCATAACTTGGATCATATAGCCTGTTACGAATAGGTCTGCAATGCAATTGTGCTAGTCACCAATTGATTTCACAATCTCTTCTTTATTTTAATTAATAAATTATAGAATTTTTTTTTTGTTAATATAAGGATATATATACTGCTAGAAAGATGCATAATTAGTAGTAATA
>ML402384.1:83622-107488 GCA_005239525.1 Nicotiana knightiana | reverse complement strand
CCCAGGCGTTATGGGTCTAACGCCTGGGTAACGCCAGGCCACCCCAGGCGTTTTGGCTATAACGCCTGGGTAACGCCAGGCTTGTCCCGGATCACTCCTTTTCGACTCTTGCACGTATTTCCCGACGTTTATGCTCTCATTTAGCTCGGCTTCCATTTTCAACTCACCTGCGCATTAAATAAACTCCATTAGGCACACATGACGTGTATTTTTATCATTAAAACACCTAAAATTCACGGTATATAATGCTAAAAATCATGAATTCTAGTCACGCATCAGTTTTAGACCGGTACCCTTGAGCGGACAACTCAAGAGGGAAAGGCACAGAACCTTCGACTGCACCGCTGGTCGACTAGTTTTACCGCAAATAAGCCTTTCCGAATTTAGTGGGTAATAACATAGAATCATAGCATTATGCCCAGTTTCAGGAATAGCATAGGTGATAGATTTTTAATGGTTGTTTACCTAGAACAGGATCTCTACGTGTATAGCATGATGAGACATGATTGCAGTTTGTTTATCATAGGACAGTACTTCTAGTGAAGTTTCAGAACATGGCAGAATCACGTAATAGCAACTTATTTTTATTGTTTATCCTATAGGCAGGATTTCTAAGCGTAGATAAAATGTTGAATACACACATAAATCCTAAGTAGCATGATGCCTAATGCATGGCATTTGTACCAAAACATGGCTACTATTGCGCATAGAGAAAATAAACCTAGAAACATGGTCTCTACCCTTAATTATACTACATCATGCATGTCTCCCACCCATTTTCACTATCCGACCCCAGAGTTGTTTACAATTAATTATTACAGACCATTGAATATGAATTACACAACTGAAATAGAAAAATAAGAAGTTAACTATAGGGAGCCTACAGAATAGACTCAAGTCTCCGGGTCCTCAATGCCAGGTATTATTTCACAACCTTCTCATAATCCGGGTGTGTCAGAGTCCCCTAAGGACCTCAAGGTCTCTCGGGCAGTGCTCACACCTAGATTTCATAGCCAAAATAGAGTAAGTGTAGTGTGGAATGGCCATCCTCTGTGTGTCAAAGTTCAGAGGGAGCTCAAGGGTTCCCAAGGCAATGCTCACACAGAAGGGGCAGAACCTAAACTTCTAAGAGTATATGTGAGAGTGCTTTTTATTTTTAAAAGGTTTAAGTAAGAAAACAGTTTTGAAGAGGGAAACTTTATTGGAGTAGAAGTTGAACATCACACAAAGGACCAATGATAGTCCAACAATCACAAGCAGGGGTAATGGGATTTGAGGGGCAAATATAGAGCATGTGAAGGCAAACATGTAGCAGGCAGAAACACATATAGGCATGCAATCAGAAGCTCCTAAGAGTTTAGAGGATCAGGGTTACATTAAAGTACTAGGTTAGATTAACACCAAAACAACTATGACCATGATTAAAGTAATGTACCAGTCATAGGCATGGAGATTCACATAGAGAGCAGGTGCTAAGTATACAGAAACATGCTAGTCATAGACAAGTAAAGCATAAACTTAACAGGCAGAGGGGAGTTCAAGATCCTAGTTACATGTTGAACAACAGAATGATAAGTAAAAGAACAGTGAATTGCAACGGTAACATAAACATGTTGGTTTAAGAACTGAAATATGAATTAGAACATATCAGCGAAGTGAAGAAAGCAGTAACACAAACAGGAAGTAGGAGATGCACAGTAGTTAGCCTTGGCTTGCAGCCGGTTAACTTAGAATAGTGGTAACTAGCACAGAAAAGAGAGAGAGAGCAGAGAGTTTCTTTTTATTGTGAGAGAGAGAGAGAGAGAGAAAGAGTTGAACAGATTAGTTCATGTCCCCTTTTAAAATAAGAGGTCGGGGTATATATAGCTTTTAAAATAGTAGTAAATAAGGTGCAGATCAAAGTCAGGCAGCAATTAAAGGAATCAGAATCAATCAGTTTAAGTACTTCATCTAATTAAGGGGTTAACTTTCAAACGGTAAGAACAGGTAATCAATAAGGAAGCAAATCAACGTATGATTGGAATATAACAAATAAGGAAATACTTCAAAATAGTGTAAGTATAGAGCTGGTAATTAGGCTAGGTTCATAGAGTCCTATTTAAGGAAACACATGTTGAGAATCAGTTGATAGCATAATTAACCAAAACATAAGGCAAGAGAATATTTTAAAGATTGAAATCAGTCAAGAATAGAGGATACCAATCACAGGGAATCAGGGATTCTTTAACCAAAGGAAAGTATTGCAACTGAATGGAGCAAACATAGCATAAGCAAGAATAGGCAAAGTAGGGTAAGAGAATCACATAAATTAGGGATTTAAGTTAGAACATAGTAAGATGATTATAGGAAATAATGGAGTAAACATGATACAAGTAGAGGACACAAAGATCAGAAAACCTAATGAACAAAATATGGTAAAGTCACAGAAAAGCTCAGAACATTCGTGGGAGACATGTACACATACAGATTAAACGAACAAAATCATCAAAACGGACTTAGAATCCTAAGGTTAAGGAAAAGCCACTTAGGATTTCCAACATAGTAAGTCAGATGAAGAAAAAACATAAATAAACCGTGCAAACATATTAGAAATTATAGAATAATACTCAAAATCAGAGAGAAAATCATTATTTTTTTCAGAAAGGTGTTAAGAAACCCTAGCTTTAAGATTAAGAGTCATTTTTAACGAAAACTCGGAATCTTTAAGGAAAATAGAAAAAATAACTCAGAATACATCCAGATTTGTCATAGATCTAAGAAATCGAGAGCCAACAGTTAGGGTTTTAGTGAGATAACCCAAAAAGAGAGAAAATCTGCTCAGAAACCATAGGTTTTGGCCAGAGATGGGAAGATCTTACTCGGACAGGCCAAGGGTGGCCTGAGAAGGCATGAACAATCATGGGGTGAGGTGAACCGCTTCAGGATCTCCTAAGGACCTCCGGACAGTGATACCCGGTGTAGAAGGGAGCCATGAAGCTAAGAGGAGTGAGGACCCATGGTTTCCGGCAAGAGAGGTAGCCGGAGAAAACGAGCCATCTTCTTCGGAGAAGAAGAGACTGGAAGTCTTTAGAAGAGACTAGAGAGAGAGAGAGAGAGAGAGAGTTAGAGAGATGAGGGACCGGTGAGAATGAGAGGGGTCGGGAGGTTAGTTTAGGTTAATTAAGGTAATAAAAATCTGGGTCGTTGATCTAATTTGATCAACGGCTCAGATTGGTTTGGGGTTGGGCCGGGAAGAATTTTAGGTCTGGGCTGGGGTGTTTTAATCAGGTGGGTTTGGGTTTAATTGGGGCTAAAATTTAAATAAAATGTGGCTAGCTATTAAATACTCAATTAAAATGTTAAATGCTCAATTAAATAACTGATAATCAGAAGAATGAAATTGGTGATTAAGATATAAAAACAAAAATGGTTAATCAGTATTTAAATGTATAAATGACCAATTATTGGATAGAAATAGCATAAAATATATAGTTAGGCTATAATTGCATAATTATTGCAATTATAGCCAAAAGAAGCCAAATTGACCGATTGTGAAATAATTTGATCTTAACAAGGCCAAAAATAATGTATCAAGTCAAGAGATGTCCTTGAAATCATTTGTAATGCAATTTATAATTAATTATTAGAGATAAAAACACTGGATAAATTAGAAATAAATTTATGAAAATATGAGAAAATTATGGAAAAATACCAATTGTTATGGAACTTGATTTTGAAGGTATATATGCAAGTTTAAAAAATAGTTTGAGGAAAAATTGGGTATCAACAAGCGGCTAAAAAGTAAAAAGGTTAAATTGCAAAATAGGTTTAAAATATGTAAATAATTAGGCCAAATATCAATAGTTAAGTGACCGTGCTAGAACCACGGAATTCGAGAGTGCCTAACACCTTCTCCCAGGTTAACAGAATTCCTTACCCAAATTTCTGGTGCGCAGACATCTTTAAATTAGAGTCAAAATTCCTCGATTTGGGATTTTAAAATAAAATAAATGGTGTCCCGGAATACCGTAAAAATTCGAGTGGCGAATCTGAAAAATAAATAAATCCCAGATTCGATTGATGTCCCTTAAAGTGGAAAAACTCCCTTATCCCAACCTTACCGAGTGAAAAAGAAGGTGTGACATACATCTAGGAGATATATTCTTCCTTCCATATCCTTTTACCAGTTCATGGCTCATAAGCATGTTACCTGTAATCAATCTCCCATGTACAAAGGCAGCTTGACAATTATCTATCAATTCTTCCATCACCTCTTTCATTCTTGATGTGATCACTTATGAAATGATCTTGTATATAACCGTACAACATGAAATTGGTCTTAAGTCCCTTATATTTGTTGGATTTTGAATCTTTAGTATCAGGGTGATTGTTGTGCAATTGATAGCTTTGCAAATGGCTGCATTTTCAAAAAACTTTTGAACTGCTGCAGTGAATTCCTCCTCCAATATGTGCCATGTCTTCTTAAAAAAGTAGGAGTTGTACCCATCACACCCTTGTGCCTTGTTGTCATCAATGTCCATTATAGATTGCTTCACTTCTTCTCTGGTAACTGGTCTTATTAGCTGTAAATGTTGCCTCCTATTTAGTATATGGCCATTCTGCATGATGTCAGTATTAACAACGGGCAATTTTGCTGCTGCAACACCAAGTAAACCCCTATAAAAGCTTAAAATTTCTTCCTCCACTTCAGCTGGACTTTGTAGGATTTGCCCAGTGCTAGTGACTGGTCTGCCAATGCTATTCCTTTCTTGCCTATTCTTCATGAAAGCATGGTAGTATGTTGTATTGGAATCACCAAGTTTAAGCCATTGTATCCCAGACTTTTGTTTTAGAGTGCTTTCCTCAACCATCAGTCATTTCTCCAGTTCTAGTTTTGTAGCTTTTTCAAGGGTTATTTTTCCATCACCTTGGCCTGCGATATTCATTTGATACTGTATACTCTCTAACATCCCCCTTGCTTCTTGTATCATGTTCTCTATTCCACTGAATTCTTACTTATTCATGTGCTTCAGGGCCCCTTTCAGATTTTTGAGTTTGTTCCACACAGATAGCATTGCAGGTCCTTTATTGTTGTTCCTCTCGAATTGTTGTATTGTCCCCTCAAATATATTCAAACTTTCCAAGAAGTTAAGAATTTAAAAGGTCTCATGCCTGCATGGTTATTGGTGTCAAATCCCACACTTAAAGGGTAGTGATCTGAAAATCCTGGGTTCATAGTGATCCCCTCCCTGTGAGGCCATTGTTGTATACATTCTGCATTAACCAGGATTCTATCAATCCTACTATGGACATGGTTATTAGTCCATATGTATTTCCTTCCCACAGTTTTCAACTCATCTAATTCTGCATGAAGTAAGAATTGCTTGAAATCCCTTATCTCAACCTCTTGCACAGGGTTACCATTGATCATATCCTCACTAGTTAGAACAATATTGAAGTCACCCATTATGAGTCAAGGATTGTTTATACCCTGCACTGACACCATCAACTCCTCCCATAAGTTCTTCTTATCTTGAATTGTATGTTTACTATAAATTGCACAATAATTGAAACCGGTTCTTTGTTGTATCATAGTTACCTTTCCCATTATAAACTGCTCATGAGTTCTTATAAGCAAATACTCTACCTGAGTTGAATCCCATGCTACCCATATTATGCCTCCAGGAGCTTCTCTGTAATTATCAACCCATTTCCAGTTGTTAAAGGCCTTCCTTATTATTGAGTCTACATTATTGCTCTTTACTCTATGTTCTATAATAGCTATCAACACCACTTTATTTGTTCTACAAAATAATTTTAGTTCTTTTTTCTTATATACTTTATCAAACCCCTCACATTCCATGCTATATGTTCATCATGATAAGGATATTTGTGGTGGAATTCCTTCCCCAACCTTCTTATTCGGTTTCTCCCTTAAACCTTGGGCTTCAGATAGTTGAACTATCTTTTGAGTTGTATCAACTAATGCTTTGAAGGCATTGTGAATGTCCACTTCATTTTCCTTTGTCACTTCTGCAATTTTCTTTGTAGCAGACTTTCCTCGAGCAACTTGCCACTATGATTCAGCTTCTTGAAAACTTTGCTGCACATGTGGTGCTTCCTCTAACTGATCAATGAATTTTCCTTGGGCATCAATTTTATCAGCAACATGCTTAAGTGTTCTGACTTTTTTCCACTCATATTTCTACTTTATTTCCAAATTCTTTTGTATCAATCTTTCTTGTTTCTACTTCTTTTGGTCCCTACATGAATGACCTAATTGACAACATATTTGACAATAATGTGTCTTCTAATCATATTGAACTATTTGTTCTATCACCTTGCCTTTAGGATGATACAACTTAACCTTCTCTGGTAGAGGTCTTGTAACATCCATTTCAATCATAACCCTGGCATATGAGACTCTTTCAGCTATTGTAGTACAGGCATCAGCATATAATGGCTTCCCCAGATCACTTCCAATTTTACTCAGGGCTTGTTTACTCCGGTAGTTGAGTGGAAAGTTTGGGAGCTTAACCCGTAAGGGAATGGTTTTGAACACTTCTTAATTTAAATCAAAGTTCTCCGACCATTGTCTAATTATAATTGGCATACTATTGATTGTATAAGGCCCATTATGTATCACATTCTCCCTCTCTTCATTGTTACTTAGCAGAATAATAAAATATCCATCATTGTGGAATAACACTTTAGGTTTCTGAACACTAACCCATTGGTTAGCTATGAATCTTTCAATAGCCCCAATTGTTGGAGTATTCCCCACCACATAGAGTATAACAGCTCGATTCGACTTTCGATTTTCTTCTTCAATGTCCTCGTCCATCAATTATACCACTACTTCACCATCCTTCATCACTTTGGGTATGTAAGTTAGATTCATACTTTTCGATGCCAATTTGTTCTCCTGAAGTAGTCCTGGCCATGATCGTCCCTTCTCTATTGTTGGTACTGTATTTTTCTGCCGAATTTTCTTCTGGTTATCAAGTGTTGAGGTCATATGTTCCTTATTTGGGATTGCATGTACTATTCCATTAAATTGCACCTTGCTCGAGCTTGGTTGTTCACTTGTAATCAACACTGTGCTATTTCATTTGCCAGAGTTCACCATAGGTGTCGATTGTCTGCTAGAACTCACTAGTGTTGCTGTTTGGACTCGATAATTGCCCAGATCCGACCAATTTGAGTCATTGTCGTTGTCCTGGTCCAGATCCTCCTCTTGCGTTTTCTCCTTTGCCTTAGTATTCCTTTTACCTTGCTCGTGTGTGATAACATCCGTCAATTTCCTTTCCATTACTGGTGTTTTACTGTTGTTCTTCTTCGGTCTTCCTCTTCCTCCCATTTTCGACAATGGCGCATGTTAGCTAGTCACCTAACGTGCACCGAGAGAGAAAAGAATCTATCTATAATTATTAGTAGAAGAAAAAGTAATTTTATTAAGTAAAGTGGCATAATTGCAATATGAGAAAAGTCGTACATATACAACTAACTAAAATCATAATAAATAAATAGTTATGAAGAAAGAATACTAAAAAAATATATATTAACGCGATAACGTAAAATGTATATACAAATTAAATTTCTCATTTAGAAATTTTAGTTAATAAATAGAACTCATAATTTCATAATAAAAAATATAAAGATACTATTATGATATTATATATAAGATAAGCATATTATATATAACACAAATTAATAATTATTAAAATATTGATAGGTTTTTTTAATAAAAATAATAAAATGCTTATCTCTTTATACTTTTAATGAATTCAAAAAGTATAATTTAGTAAAAAGAAAACTATTTAAATTTTTAGTAAACTATAAACTGAGAAAAGTAATCAAATATTAAAGTAGAAAGAATGCATAAAAAGAGGGGGATAAAGATAATTTTATGATATTTATCTTTTGCATTGATAAAAATAAAAGATAAATAAATAACACGCAAAAAAATTATCAATAAATTTAGATAATTGAATAATTTTGAACAGTATAACATAAATTTTAAAAAGTTATTATTCAAGAGTAAGAAAATATATATTTATATTATATTAAAAGAGAAGTAGTATCAAAATATTAAGCCAATTGACAAATTAATAAAAACTCATATCAGTAAAAGTATAGTATTACTTACTAATTTGACAATAAGAATAAATAAGGAACACATAATTTATTTGTTACTATATGATAGATGTGTATCCTTTGAGTTTGTATAGATTTTGTTATATTTCTGCACACTATATTAAATAATAAAATATAACTAATATTTATCTAAATAATGTGATATATTAGATCATAATTTTATAAGATTGATATTTTGTCAACTAATTCGGGCATCGCGCGGGTTCTAACACTAGTTTTAGTCTAATAACAATAATAATAAAAAAAAATTGAAATTGCTTTTCGCTCTCCCTCGACCAATCGAAGAAATTAACTTCTTTAAGATCTCTTTACATGCATTTAAAATGCAATTACTTAGAAGACTATATCCTTTTTCTAAATATTGGTAAGTAACTAAAAGAATTTTATTGGTTGAAAGCAAGATCTGGAAACACATTTTGTTCGTCGAGTACCTAGTCCTCAGTTTATAAAAATTTGATTTCGCGCAAAACATGCATTTCTCAGTATATTCTTTTGAAATACTCTCCAATTGGACTTAAAAGTAGAACACCTTTCTTCTTTTTCTCGAAGAAAGTATTTTTATATTAAACAAAAGGAAGACCTTTCTTTCTATGTATATATGTTTGTTTATTAAAAAAAAAATCTTTTGGTACATGTATTTATGTTAGAAGGCAAAAAAAAAAAGCGAGTCGGAGAAGACTTGGAAAATGAAAAAGTTGACCTGCTTTAAGACCATCTAGTCAAAGTGATGCATATATGCAACATAAATGGATGAGATATTCCCTATGTCAAGTCTTGTGAATAAAAAAGTGATTAATTTTCCAAAAAGAGAAGCACCAGTAATCTGTCGGGTGGAATAAGAAAGCACTGAATTCCATGACAAAAATTGAAAGAACGCCTAGTAAAATTCACACCTGTCCCTATTTGCTTTTATACTGTCGCGGTTATAAAATAATTAAAAGAAAATAATTAATTATTTATATTATTTATTTAAAAATAAATTGAATAATGAACTATTTAAAAACGGATCAAATATGAATAAGAACTATATTATACATTTAGAAAATGTATAACCAATAGGTAATTAATGAGTCTTATTTTTATATTTGTATCGTCTTAAATTGGGAGTTTTTCAAGTTAGAGAGACTAAAAATTCTTTCAAAAGTGATCATATGCAATAAATCATGGATAATATGATCACTCATATTATCCGTCGTTTAACTAGTATTTTATCCGTATTAAATATGAGTCGGATTGGATAATTTATCCGTTTTTTCATTACTCGTTTCCGACACGAATCATATACGATCTGACCCGCCCGTTTGTCACTGCTAGTCATGACCTAAGCTCGTGATACATATTGTGTGCTTTGAATATTGGTCCTTACGGATTTGTTTCCTGGGTTTATATGAATCAATTATACACTAGTCTCTCCCTCCCAATAAAATGCCCTTTCTAAAAAAAAGAAAAAGAAAAACAGTTTGTTGTGTGCGGGAGAAGCTAGACATATTTTCTCACGAAAAGTTTTTGTTTTTTCCCAACAATTCAGATTTGAAACATGTAATATTACTCTAATTAAGAAGTAAATATTACTACGTAAAGTGAATTATTGAAATGCCCATTTCTTTGAGAAATCTTTAGTAGTTCAACCACTGAAAAATCAGTAACAGAATTATATATATCGTCCGAACAAAAAGTTGGAAAATATTTCTACACCATTGAATAGAATATATGCTTTCAATATGTAGCAAACAATGTTTGCTATAATTGAAAAAACAAGGGAAAAGTATGTTCCTGCGATGGAGCTGCCGATTCGATAGTTTGTTTGAGTTATACAAAATTATCTTGCATACTAGAAAAAGTAAGTCAAAAATATTACGTTGCACTAGTGAGTAATCTCAGCTTGAGAATTTTGCTATTTTCCACCTTTCTTTTAACTGTGCTTATAATTTAATCAAAGGTTTCTATTTGGCAAAGAGAAATCTACCGTATTATTTAAGTGGGCGTTTGGACATATAATTTTGAGTTATTTTTTAATTTTTATGAGTGATTTAAATAAAAATTATGAAAAATATCTTTTTGGAGTGTTTTAAATATTCAAAAAGTTCTAAAATTTATTTTTTTCAATTAAAAATTAAAAATTTTATGACTAAATACTGATTTAAAAAAAAAAAGCGAAAAATTTTCGAAAAAGATAAAAAATTCTTACGTCCAATCGGGGTCTAAGTATCTTCCGTAAAAGAGGGAAATAACACGAAAGAAGTCATAGTTAGCGGCTCCGATGGTGATATTCCTGGGGCCTCAAGAGTCAAGACCATGTGTTGACTGGTCCCCTATATGATTTTTGTTGTACGGTGCGTTAAGTGGGTCTGCAAACAGTGACTGAAACAAATATAAATTTTTACTCAAAATAGTGACGTAATGATTTGGCACGTAAACCCATGGAGTAATTAAACATAGATTTTTCTTTTTTAAAATAATTATGAAAATATTATTTATTCATGGATTTGATCAGTTTAAAAAAAAAAGGAGTGAAGAAAAATTGTTAAGTTCCAAAAAGTAGTTTGGGCCACTTTTGGGTGAAAATCTTTTCTTCCACCATAAAACTTTAACTTTTTCAAGTAAAATGTATGACCAAATATAACTTTAATTTTTTTTTTTTAAGTTTCAACCAAATCTATGTCCAAACGCTAGCTAAAAGTTCTACCCCCTCTATCCCAATTTATGTGACACCGTTCGGATCTTGTGATTTTTTTATCATAATTGTATACGGTAGAAATCGGGGCTACCCGATTTCATTCCTTGATCGAGATAAGAGTGTCACATAAAAAAGCCAGGACGTCGCGTCCGAAATCAAAGTCTTTCCCAGGAAGGGCCGACATCAGTAATCGAGGCCAGAAAGAGACAAACTCCGAGTAGCGTCGGTGTAGCTTACTAATGGAAAGAGCGAGATATTCGCGACAGGTCGAGGATCACACCGTGAATCTCGGAACGGATCGATCTCAGGCGTTTAATCAGTTGTTAATATTGACTTCCTACTGTAATTAGAAGTGTACCTTATTTAGGGCTCCTCTATTATATAAAAGGGAATCACATTCATTTGTGATCATCGTTATTCACTGATAAAAATATATACACTCGCTACTCTCTTGCTTTTTCACTTACTGTTCATCATAATCGCTCTATTTTTTACTGATTTTGCTATCCTACCTCGAGACTGTCTCGAATCGAGGTCGAGACTCTGCTTACATACTGGTTTGATTTATTTTATTGTCTAATTCATCTGTTTAATTCCTTGTTTATCAATTGGTACGAAATTAAATCACATATCCTTAAAACCACAATATAAGTTTAATTGTTATCCGAATTTGAGGGTAAACAGTTTGGCGCCCATCGTGGGGCTAAGGATAATAATGATTGTTCAGTGCTGATTCTGATAACACATACTTTACGCTTGTTTTGTCAAGTATCTTTGCTTTCAGGTCAAAACATGTCAAACTCATAAAATGCACCTACACACGGTACAATGGCCTCAGATTTCACGGGGAAAATGATAATGTGATTGCTTCAGGAATCGAGGTGCCACAGGCTAATCTCGGTGGAGAACCGTTTTCCAATCCAGTCGATGTCAGTTCGCACGTTGCTTTAAATGCGGACCTAGGCGCATACCTCGAAGGGAGTGTACGCAGAGAAGACTAATATGGTGGACAAGGTACACAAAGCAGAGGAGACAGAGAATTCAGTCTCCAAGTGATATTCGAGATGCTTCAGGCTCAGCAAGCTGCTATTTCTCAGTTACAAAATCAACATAGAGCTCCGAATGGGGTCGAGCCAGAAATACTCGATGTCCCGAGCCAGTGCTAGAGAGGTCGAATGGTAACAATCGGGGACTGATACTGCGATAATGAAAATGCTCGAAGAGCTCACCAAAAGAATTGAGTCAATAGAGAATAAAATCGAAGCTAATGATAAAAAATGGAAACATACAACTCCCGAGTTGATCAGATGCCGGGGGCACCGCCAATCTTGAAAGGTATGGATTCGAAAAAGCTCGTACAAAAGCCGTTTCCTCCGACTGCGGCTCTGAAACACATTCCAAAAAATTTTCTTATGTCGGACATACCTAAATATAATAGGACCACCGATCCCAATGAGCATGTCACCTCCTACACATGCGCCATCAAGGGTAACAATTTGGAAGATGATGAGATCGAATCTATGCTATTGAAAAAGTTCGGAGAGACCCTATGGAAGGGAGAAATGATTTGGTACCACAACCTACCGCCAAATTCCATCGACTCATTTTCCATGTTAGCAGATTCTTTCGTAAAGGCGCATGCCGAGGCCATAAAGGTTGCGACAAGGAAATCAGACATTTTCAAGGTAAGACAGAGGGATAATGAAATGTTGAGGGAATTCGTATCCCAATTTCAAATGGAACACATGGAGTTGACACCAACCACAGATGATTGGTCCGTTCAAGCTTTCGCTCAGGGGTTGAACAAACGGAGTTCGATAGCGTCACTTCAGTTGAAACAAAATTTGATCGAGTATCCGGCTGTAACTTGGGCAGATGTACCTAATCGATGCCAATCGAAGATCAGGGTCAAGGATGACCAACTAGGAGCTCCTTCTGGTTCAGTACATCCAAACAAGTCGGTAGCCAAAAAATCAGAGGGACATCGATAGGGAGCCAAGGTCAAACAAAGACCGATATCAACCATACACCGCAGATCGAAGGAACAATGGTCCAGGACGCAATTCCTCTCGGAACGATCGAAGAAGTGATCGAGGACAGAATTCTCGCGGACTTATGAGCAAAAGTGGTTTTGATAAATACGCCGATCCCACAGGGGTACCTTGATTATCGGAATATAATTTCAATATCGATGCATCAGTCATTGTATCGGCAATCGGAAGGATCAAAGATACTAGATGGCCCAGACCCATACAGAACGATCCTTCCCAAAGAAACCCCAATTTGATGTGTAAATATCATGGCACGCATGGCCACAGGACCGAGGATTGCAGACAATTAAGGGAGGAGGTAGCCCATCTATTCAATGAGGGCCACCTTCGAGAGTTCATAAGTGATCTAGCTAAGAATCATTTCGGAGAAAGGGACGCCAACAGAAAAAATGAACATGAGGAGCCGCAACATGTCATTCATATGATCGTCGGTGGGGTCAATTTTCCGTAGGGACCCATATTCAAACGCACTAAGGTATCAATCATTAGGGTAAAATGAACCCCAGATTATATTCCAGAAGGCACCTTATCATTCAACGACGAAGAAGCAGAAGGAATTTTTCATCCCCACAACGACGCTCTGGTGATTTCTATCTTATTAAATAAAGTTCAAGTTAAACATGTTTTAGTGGATCCAGGTAACTCGGAAAATATCATCTGATCGAGGGTCGTGGAGCAGCTCAGCCTACAAGATCAAATTGTGCCCGCAGCTCGGGTCTTAAACAACTTCAATATGGCCAATGAGACAACTAAAGGAGAGATTATCCTACCGGTGAACGTGTCTAGAACCATTCAAGATACCAAATTCCACGTAATCGAGGGCGCATGAGGTAAAATTCCCTGCTCGGAAGGCCTTGGATCCACAACATGAGGGCAGTCCCTTCGACTCTCCACCAAATAATGAATTTCCCGACGGCGGACGGTGTAAAAATAGTGTACGGAGAGCATCATGCTGCAAAAGAAATGTTTGCGGTCGATGAGGTAATACCGATATCGGCACTATCGACATCTGAAGGCTCGAGCATCAAAGGTAAACAGGAAGTCACATAGCAATCACCGCCGCCAGCCTCGTCCGAATCGGAGAAGCAGGAAATGGAAGAAGAAGAGGAAGATTTTTTGACTCCTCAAACTTTTGTTGTTCTCTAAAATTCCGACACTACAAAATCGACGGTCGAAGAGCTGAAACAGGTTATATTGATCGAGTACCTGCCTGAGCGAAAGGTATACCTGGGAAGGGGGTTAACCCCTTAATTCAGGAAAAAGCTTGTTCAATTTCTTATTGATAACATAGATTGTTTTGCTTGGACCCACTTAGACATGACAGGGATCCCACCGGAGATAAAAACACATCGACTAAGTCTGGAACCAAAGTTCAGACCGCTGAAACAAAAGAGAAGGCCCCAGTCCGAGGCAAAGCATGCATTCATAAAGGACGAGGTAACTAAACTTCTCAAAATAGGATCCATTTGATAAGTAAAATATCCCGAATGGTTAGCCAATGTATTCGTAGTCCCTAAGAAAGGGAACAAACTTAGGATGTGTGTAGATTATAAAGATTCGAACAAGGCATGTGCCAAAGATTTGTTTCCATTGCCTAACATCGATCGCATGATCGATGCCACAGCCGGCCACGAGATCCTTAGTTTTCTCGATGCCTATTTCGGGTACCATCAAATTCAAATGGACCCCAGAGACCAAGAAAAGACTTCATTTATTACTAAGTATGGAACATATTGATATAATGTAACGCCCTTCGGGCTGAAAAATGCAGGAGCTACCTACCAACGCCTAGTAAATAAAATGTTCGAAGAACAAATAGGTAAGTCAATGGAAGTATATATCGATGACATGCTAGTTAAATCCCCACGCGTAGAGGACCATTTGAAACATTTTCAATAAACATTCAAGATACTAAGGAAATAAAACATGAAGCTCAACCCCGAGAAATGTGCTTTCAGGGTCGGTTCGGGCAAGTTCCTTAGCTTCATGGTTTCGAATCGGGGAATCGAGATCAACCTCGCAAAATCAAGGCTATCGAAGATATCACCATCGTGGACAGCGTTAAAGCCGTGCAAAGGCTAACAGGGCGGATAGCTGCTTTAGGCCGATTCATATCGAGGTCATCAAATCGGAGCCACAAATTCTTCTCTTTACTAAAAAAGAAGAACAATTTCACCTGGACCCCGGAATGTCAATAGGCGTTAGAGGAATTAAAGTGATACCTCTCGAGCCCACCTTTGCTTCACACTCCAAAGGAAGATGAAAAACTCTACTTGTACTTGGCAGTTTCAGAGATCGCGGTAAGTGGTGTCCTGGTTCGAGAAGAACAAGGTACGCAATTTCCTGTTTATTATGTAAGCCGAACTCTAGGAGAACCAGAAACTAGATATCCACACTTAGAGAAATTGGCACATGCACTGATAAGCGCCTCTAGGAAGCTAAAACCATATTTTCAATGTCACCCCATATGTGTATTAACCACTTATCCGCTTCGTAATATTTTGCACAAGCCCGAACTGTCGGGCCGATTGGCCAAATGGTCCGTCGAACTCAGTGGCTACGATATCGAGTATCAACCTCGAATGGCCATCAAGTCTCAAATTTTAGCAGACTTCGTGGCCGATTTCACGTCGACCCTCGTGCCCGAAGTTGAAAAGGAACTCTTATTAAAATCGGGTACATCATCGAGGGTGTGGACCCTTTTTACAGACTGTGCTTCGAATGTGAAGGGGTCCGGGCTACGCATCGTTTTGAAGCCGCCCACGGGAAACACTATTATACAATCCATCAAAACTTCTAAGTTGACTAACAATGAGGTCGAGTACGAGGCTATGATTGCAGGTCTCGAACTAGCTAAAAGCTTGGGCGCAGAAGTCATTGAAGCCAAATGCGACTCTTTGCTGGTAGTAAACCGAGTAAAAAAACCATCAAGGTTCGACAGGATAGAATGCAAAGGTATTTGGACAAGTTGCATGTAACTTTGCACTGTTTTAAAGAATGGACCTTGCATCACATACCTCGAGAACAAAATAGTGAAGCCGATGCACTTGCAAATTTGGGGTCATCCGTCGAGGAGGACGAAATCAGCTCGGGGATTGTCGTTCAACTCTCGAGATCCGTGATTGAAGAAGGTCACGATGAGATAAACTCTACAAGCTTAACCTGGGATTGGAGGAATAAATATATTGAATACTTAAAAAACAGAAATCTTCCATCGGACCCTAAAGATTCAAGGGCCCTACGAACCAAAGTTGCTCGATTTACATTGGCTGAAGATGGAATATTATATAGAAGGGCATTCGACGGACCATTAGCAGTATGTTTGGGACCAGGTGACACCGATTATGTTCTACGAGAGGTCTATGAAGGCACTTGTGGGAACCACTCCAGTGAACCGATTCACAAAATCATCAGAGTGGGATACTACTGGGATAACAAGAAAAAAGACACTAAGGAGTTTGTTCGAAAATGTGATAAATTCCAAAGGTATGCACTGATGATTCACTAGTCCGGAGAACAACTTCATTCGATCCTATCCCCATGGCCATTCATGAATTGGGGGATGGACATCGTTGGCCCTCTGCCATCGGCCCCAGGTAAAGCTAAGTTCATTGTATTCATGACTGACTATTTCTCTAAATGGGTTGAAGCACAGGCTTTTGAGAAAGTCAAAGAGAAATAAGTAATCGACTACATTTGGGATCACATCGTGTGCCGATTCGCGATACCCGCCGAGATAGTGTGCGACAATGGAAAATAATTTATCGGCATCAAAGTAACGAAGTTCCTCGAAGATCATAAAATAAAAAAGATATTATCGATGTCGTATCATCCTAGTGGGAATGGACAGGCCGAATCTACTAACAAGACCATCATTCAAAACCTAAAGAAAAGGTTGAGCGATGCTAAAGGGAAATGGAGAGAAATTCTGCCCGAAGTCCTTTGGGCATATCGAACAACATCGAAATCCAGTACGGGGGCAGCTCCGTTCTCCTTAGTATATGGCTCCGAAGCCTTGATTCCGGTCGAGGTCAGGGAACCGAACGCCAGATTTTGACATACAACAGAAAATCAAATCACGAGGCTATGAATACTAGCCTCGAATTATTGGATGAAAAAAGAGAAGCCGCACTCGTTCGAATGGCTGCACAAAAATAATGAATCGAGATATACTATAATAGAAGAACCAACATTTGCCACATCAGAATCGGGGACTTAGTCCTAAGGAGCGTCACCATCAACACTAGAGATCCCACCGAAGGGAAACTCGGCCCAAATTGGTAAGGACAACATTAGAAAAGGATCTTATAAGCTTGGAACGATTAACGACGAGCAACTGCCGAACAATTGGAACATATCGCTTTTCAAACGATATTATTGCTAAGTTATGACTCTCTCCCATTTTTATTTATATTCAATACTAACTTATTTCATGTGTTCGATCAAAGACATCGAGACCTCAGGTTTTAAAGCACGCATTGCACTCTTTTTCCTTTAGATCGGTTTTTGTCCCAAATGTGTTTTTCTGGCGAGGTTTTTAACAAGGAAACAATTATATGTGCTACATGGGGAAAATTCAACAGTATCCGAGGCTTTTTTAAAATCAAACTCAAATACTATGGGAATCACCCTCGGACATTATGTTTTTAAGGAACATGATTCGTGTTAGCAGGGTTTTGATAGGAAATTTTGTAATGGGCCAAACGGTCAAATGAACCGTGTCCACATAGATTAGTCGAGCCCCAATGGAAAAACTTGTACGTATGTATAAATTATTCAAATAAGCATTCTCTCTTTATCAAATATCTTATACCTCAAAGAAAATTTTTCTACTATACGAGCTTTATGCTTATGATTTTTGTGAAATATGGCTCAAGGGCCAAGTACTATTACACCTCGAACGGTAAATGGCTCAAGGACCAAGTATAAATATACCTCGAACACTCGGGGACTGCCGTCAGCAATTAACATGTTCGAGTTACCTAAAATCAAATCTATAAGACCTCAAAGAGGCACCCCTCGATTTATAGGCCAAGGCCATCATTCTCGGGGACTAACGTTTCGAACAAGTTCGAAGTGTTGTGGGGAAATAATCGCAAGAGGCATACCCAAAGGCTATGACCAAACTAAGGCGGTTCAGAGACGTCCGAATCCTGCAATAAAAACAGGCTTTCGAGTTCTTTGAAAACCGGTTTAAAAAAGGCTACCCTCGGCAAAATAATTAGAAAGGCTTGGATAAAATCTTCCCTCAAAATCCTTAAGAGGTATCAGATTATCCTAACACAAATCTGCTAAAGCACAAAAAGCAAGGGATTTCGATCAACATCGAACCCTCAAAAAACCCAGTGGGTAAAAAGTACGTGCTAAGGCATAAGAATTTTTACTAAGTATTTAAGCCGAAAGAGGGAAAAAATAGCTATCCTTTAGAGGCCACATCGGCCCAATTTAAAGAGCCTAAGGGCCGATAGACTTAGAGTTCGAGATTATGTTCTCACTCAATTCGAACTTAAGGGTTCCACTATTTCAAGCTCGAATAAAAACTCACTCGACTACGGCTCGAGGAATGATCATTACTCGATACAAAACTTAAGGGGTCTGTGTTGTAAGTTCGAACCTTACTTGAATTCGACTATTTTGACTTCGATAAAGCCACCCAAAACCAAAATCTCGAACGTTTCGTTCGAAGCATAAAATTGTGCTAGATTTTACAAGGCGAAAACATGTTTGAAGATAAAAATTGAGATTTATATACATGAAGAGAAATGTGTACAAAAGACCGACAAGGGCCTTACAAAAAAAAGAAAAGAAAAGTAAATTCCTAACTATGACCGGGTCGACCTCTTCATCAGGGGCAACTTCTCCTTCAGGACCCTCGCCATTATCACACCCACCTCGGCTGCCATCATCATCATCATCTTCATCATCGGAGGAGGCAAGTAGCCCGACATCAGCTTCAAGCACCTTAGCTTGGGCTATCTCTTCGGAGAGGTCAAAACCTCGAGCGTGGATTTCTTTGAGGTCTCCCTCCGGGATTGGCAGTTAGCCAAATCATTACTTCACCGCTGTCGATCAGAAGCCTCCCTCAGCTGTGTTTGGGCAGCCTCGGCATCATCCAGGTAGATGGCTATGGACTTATCAGCCAAGACTTTTGTCTTCTAGACCTCCGCCTTGGCTTCAGCAAGCTCGGTCTCGAGCTTCTCAATACTTTTGGACTTGTCTGAGCTTTTCTATTTAGTGCTCTAAAGTTGAACTTTGGCCGATGAAAGTTTGGCCAAGGCAGCCTCTTTTTCGGGAGCAAGGCGGTCCATGTTGTCCTTCCACCGATCGCAGTCAACTCTAACTTGATCGACTTCCCCCCTGAACAGCTCGATCAATTTCAATCTTTTGCTGCAATTGAGATATTGAAGTGTTAGCCTCCAACTTTGGATCGAGTGCGTACTTTTTAAAAAGGATAGTTACTTGCTCGTTCAGCTCGGCCTCTTCCTTACGAGCCTTGGCCAAATATGCTCGAAGGTCCTTTAGCTCTTCATCCTTTTGGTCCCAAAGGAGCTTCAAAGCATTCCTCTCCTCCGAGGTATTCTGGAGATCGGCCTCGCATTGGCCCAAGTCAGCTTGAGACTTGGTAATGGCCTATACAAAAAAGAAAGATATAAGTCAGACTGAAAGAAAAAAGAGAAAGAAAGAGAAGTTACAACAACTAATGCTTACCCGAGATAGGAGATGTTGGGCCTCTTCAAAGAGAATGGAAACATCATTAAGTTCGGAGGCATCATCGACCCTAATAAAGCAATCCCTAAAGGCAACCCCTTCACCAGAGACTCCGCCAATGTCGGGCGTCTTCATGTCCCGAGCCTCTCTTATTGCCTCCTCAGAATAAGTCGACCGAGAAGGCGAATGACTTACTGTCATTGCCCCGAGCAAGTCACTAGAGGCACTCTGATCGGCCCTCGGGGTTTCATAACCGGCCCTATCTGGTATGTTTGTGGATGGTCGAGAGATGATCTGGACCTCAGGAAATTCGGGGTCCTCACCCGAACCTTTCTTAGGAGCCTCCTCAACACGAGGCTTGATTGCAGCAGTCACCTCTGACTCTGAAAGTTTGGCGGCCTCGACGGCTTTCCTGGGTCGAGCCACTAGTGTCGAGACGCCACCTTCTTCTTCTTCTTCTTCTTCTTCTTCTTCTTCCTATTCATCTCTCAAGCTTCGGACCGAATCTACAGTGAGAGCGATGATATTCCTCCTGATCCTTCGAGGTTTGGGTTTGGGGTCCTCAGACAGCGAGAACCCCTTCCTTTTCTTGTCTTTCCCCGACTTCGGAATAGGGGACTTGGAATCTTCCTCGCCACTCGGGGGCCTCAAGATTGCGTCTTTGGTCAGGCCTGCACAAAAGAAGCTTAGTAAGAAAGAAAGGTATGGAAAGTATCTCAAGTATAGGAAAGAAAATCCTTACCATGGTTCTTTGCCTCCCATCTGCCTTTTGCCAAGTCATGCCAGCTGCATTCAGCATGAGAGGAAGTCGAGGCCAACTTCCGAACCCAGTCTCCAAGGTCGGGGACCGTGAGAGGCATCCAGGAAACGGCTGCATAACAAATAAAACGTTACATAAAGCAAAAATGGAGTACGAAGATTATTAATAGGTAATACATTACTTACGATCGAGGTTCCATTCCTTGGGGAAAGGCAATTCCTCTTCCGAGATGATGTCACAGATCCTTACCCACACGAACCAACTCATCCAACCCCGATCTTTATCCTCATCGATGCTCGCAAACAAGGCCTTCGTTGCTTGACGTTGGAGCTTGATCAATCCTCGGAAAGTTGAGGTCGATATAACCGCATGAGGTGTCTAAGAGTGAACTCCAACCCCTCGGACTTGCTGGTGAAGAAACGGAGCATGATCACAATGCGTCAGAACGAGGGGTGAACTTGCCTGAGGGTGACCCGGTACCTTTTGCAAAAATCGACGATCACTGGGTAGAGGGGACCCAATGTGAAGGGGTAAGTGTAAACACTTAAAACCCCTCCACATGAGTAGTAATGCTCTCTTCAGGAGCAGGGATTTGTACCACAACCTTGGGCCCCCAGTTATAGTCCTTCTTCATGGACTCGAGGTGGATCGTCGTTATGGAACATATGTATCTCGACACATGTTCACATCGGCCTGGGACCGATGAAGGGTTCTCAACTTTGAAGTCGGATTTTAAAGTGCATAGGCCGGGAACATACTCGTGAGGGAGCGGTTCCACCAGTGTTCCATCACCGGCCGGCCGGGAAGAAGAGGAAGAAGCTTTCTCCTTTTGAGGGACGTTTTTGGAAGTTTTTGCCATTGATTCAGGTAGAGAAAAGTGAAGGAAGGAGAAACTTGGTGTTTTCGGTGCTAAAAAAGGTGATTCAACAGGCGGAGAAAGAGAAGAGATGGAAAAAGCTAAGGGACTTGGAAGTTTTGATGAAAGTAAAGTAAATTTTGACTCAACAAAAGAGTCTATATTTATAGGTTCACGGCGAGGATTCGGTGGTGCTATTGGCCGACCACCTATTGACAACCATTAATGATTTGGAGAACTGTACCGATGAGACGTTTCGGTCACCTCCGTCGCTTACGTCGCGAGGATGACATCATTATCGAGGTCTCCAAAAAATCGAGGCTCAAGCCGTTTCTTATCACTTTATTTTAAGAAACGAGGGGAATATCTATATATGGTAGAAATCGGGGCTACCTGATTTCATTCCTTGATCGAGATAAGAATGTCACATCAAAAACCCAGGACGTCGAGTCTGAAATCGAAGTCTTTCCCAGGCAGAGGTCGACATTAGTAATCGAGGCCAGAAAGAGACAAAATCTGAAGTAATGTCGGTGTAGCTTAATAACGGAAAGGGCGAGATATTCGCGACAGGTCGAGGATCGCAGCGTGAACCTCGGAACGGGTCGATCTGCAACGGTCAATCAGTTGTTAATATTGATTTCCTACTATAATTAGAAGTATATCTTATTTAGGACCCCTCTAGTATATAAAGAGGAATCTCATTCATTTGTGATCATCATTATTCACTGATAAAAATATATACACTCGCTACTCTCTTGCTATTTCACTTACTGTTCATCAGAATTGCTCTATTTGTTTTTACTGATTTTGCTATCCTACCTCGAGACTGTCTCGAAGCGAGGTCGAGGCTCTGCTTACATACTGGTTTAATTTATTTTATTGTCTAATTCATCTGTTTAATTCCTTGTTTATCAATTGGTACTGAATTAAATCACATATCCTTAAAACCACAATATAAGTTTAATTGTTATCCGAATTTGAGGGCAAACAATAATGTTTTTCATATGCGGCCTTTTAAATATTTTGGATTGTTAATCATTGTGATTCAAATATAAAAAGTGAATTTACATTGTTTTCATATATGTAACTTCTTAAAAAGAAAAATTAAAAGTTTTATGTTTGAATTCGCAATCAAAATTAAAAAGTTTGACTCTTGAAATTCGAACAATGACACATAATTTAGGATATAGAAAGCATTGTTGTCCTATTGTTTAACGTGAAAGAATGATTCCGATTTCCGAATAATCACTAATAGCAAGGCCTTAAAAGCCCGGAGCAGAAGTGGAGTTTTCTAGATTTATAAAGCCAAACAGAGAATTGAATTTCACATAATAAATTGTGAGTTTCTTTTCAAATTTGTAAAAGACACGAAGGTTTAGGCCAGTTTGACGTGAAAACGTTTTCGAAGTGCATGTGCAATACATGTACAGTTTTTAATTACTATGCCACTTTATATATTTACAGTACTAAACATATATAGCTATTAAAAAGCAGTGTATTCTAACTTAGCTTCTATGTTGGATCCACAGCAGAGGGAGAAGCCATACTTTGATTATGATTAATTGAGTAGTTCTAAACAGGCGTGGATGTTGCTGGATGCTTATGATCAATAGAACAAGAAGAAGAGGGAGAAACAAAGAAAGAATAGGAAATACTGTTGTTCATATTATTAATCTTGTTAATGCAAAGCTACAGATTTTTTTGGGGTCCTTTTTTTTTATACTTCTTTGTCTTTTGTAAAAGATAAAGTGTCTCTCATCGGTGGTGGAAAATCTTTCCTTCTCTTTATATTGAATTGCTCTTTGTTGTGCTTGTAAAGAGTTAGTAAAAGAGAGTGGTCTCGCACACATGTGAAATTTGTCCTGAAGGCAAAACGGATCGATTTGTCCCCCTGCGCGCGAGATATACGTGAGGCCTATTCCAAATCTGGTTGTCCAAATTCATTCTCTTATCCATTTTAATTTCTTCCAGCAAATTCTAAACTTCCAGCAATGAGTGCACGTGTTTGGAGGTGCCGCGGACCCTTGGGGAGCGACCGGTCTTAACGATTTACACCTAGTCGGGCCGAAATCAGTGGCTTGCTACGACACAATATTTTTCGATAAGTAGTTCTTGTTTCCGTATTCTTCCTTGTCAATATTATCTACTAATTTTACTTACAATTGTTACCATCCCTATCCAATCATGTATTTCTTTTGGTCCTCATTATATCTCTTAAAATTATATATATAAATATATATATATATATATATATATATATACACACGACTTAAAGACTTAAACTAATGGTTAAAGATAAGAACCACAAACTATGAAGGACAATGGGAGAGAGTAGCCAGGAAAATGGGAGGCAAACTAAGTAGGGAGTTCTCTTTTGTTGTATTGGCAGCATTGAACTATCACAAATGGAAGGGGAGGAACGAAGCCCTATGGCATGGCTCAGTGCCCAAATCACACAGAGTATGTGATCAAATCAAAAAAGAATGCAAAGTTCGAGTGATGGAGATAATCAACAAGCGAAAAAAGGACAATGATAGGAGATGGATAGAAGAAGTATATACATAGATAGGAGATAAACACAAATAATACTTGTACAAAATAGGATAACAATAGACTTATTTGGGAATAGATGATGTTTTAAATTCAATACCACACGTGGGGAGGGAGGGGGGGGGGGG
>ML402384.1:4136-82589 GCA_005239525.1 Nicotiana knightiana | reverse complement strand
AGGGGGAGGGGAGGGGAGATTTGTGTGGTTTCCAATTTTTCTCTTAAACTGATTATGGAAGGTTCTGGTTCTTCTAAGTGTTACTTAACCTACTATTGCAGAAATAATAAATGTGGAAAGTAAAGAACACTAGTATTTTACGTGGAAAACACCTAGCTCAAAAGATGAAAAAACTACGACCTACTTCCCAGTAGGATGTTTTCAAACTCTCCACTAAATCACAGAGCCAAAAACTACATTTACAAAAACACTTTTGTAAACCTAGGACTAACTCTAATCCATTGTAGCAAACAACCTCTAACTGTTGCAACAACTTCAAGTTAAACTCTAACTTGAATACTCTAAGTACCTATTACAATTGCCACTAAATAAAGCTGAAAGGTACAATATGAAAACACCTACTACAATTGAACTAGTATAAAAGATAGACACTTGGAACTGGTTCTTCTATCCCGTTTATGTAGCTTCAGGTTTGCACACTTGAATCACACACGAATTAATTGCAAAATGCCTTGCTATTTTTCTCTCAACTCCTTTTTAACTTCTGTGTTTGTGCAATACCTGTAAAGTGAGAACATCCTGCAATTTATAGAGTTAGTAGAATAGAAAACAACTAGAGTTTTTATGCTACTCTTCTTTGGTGGAAGAGTTCTAGTTGATTTCAACTTCTAACTCCTTCCTTATCTTGGATAATGTTCTCTTTGAGTAAGGAGTCCTTATCCTTATTAATTATGCAACTTTTTCTATTAGGAGATATCAATTATACCAAGTTAAATTTATCTCCTTCACATGCATCCCATATGCTCGAATCTGCCCGTGTCTATGCGCACAAGGGATGGACCTGGTTCATGCCTGAGCTTCCTTTGTCAATCTTCAAAACTAATCTTCACTTGGGCCAACAAATTTTCCCTTTTTTATGATTAAAAAATATGTGCTTTTCATAAGCGTAGGCCCTGTTTCAACTTATCTCAACTTAGCTCAACATCAACACAATGTAAAAAACACTTTACCTTTTTATCACTTATCATCAAGGACCATGTTCATTAGGTTATAAACATCATTGTTCAACGTGTAAAGCACCACCTCTTTTCTCCCTTTTGGCATCATTGAAAAGTTGCATAAAAAAATGTGAGATATCCAGATTTTAAAACTTACTCATGGCCAGTGGGACTACTTTAAATGCAATCATGGATTAATCAGCATCGATCATGCTAAGAATTTTAACCATCAAAGAAATGTAAACAAACATTTAGAGCAAAAACCAGCAAATGTTATTGATACTTGATATGATTCTTCCACAAAGCATAAAAAGAAATAAAAATACTGAAAACATGAGCAAACCAAAACATCCCAAACTGGGTCACTGAAGGATCTACACTAGGATAGGAGCTTAAGTCTAGGAAGAACTAGGTGCTTGGTTTTTGGCTTGGAGAAGTTTCAGCCTATATTGAAGAATGCCATCATTCTTCTCCTTTTCTCTTGCTAACTCAGTTCTGAGAGCATCTCTCTCAATCTCTACCTCTGCCAACCTTTTCTTCAGCCTCTCGATCTCAACATCCTTAGCCCCACTCTCCTGCACCAAGGCTCTGACCTTGCTATTTACTGGTACCTTTTGGATGAACCAAGTTCATTAGGAGTGGCATGAACTTCATAGTCACAAGCAATCAGAGTATTTTCCTCAAAGTAATCTTTGCTTGTAGCCATATCCCACTTCTTTATAGGCACCTTGAAATGTGCAAGAACAACCTTGAGAATGAATCCGTAGGGGATGGCATGGGCTCTGGAAACATTTATAACCCTATCAAGGAGCTGGATTATAAATCCAGGCTAGTTGATATGCCTCCCACTATCCAAACACTCCATCAGAACCAAGTCCATGAAGTTGGCAATGTGCCTACTTTCCTGCCTAGGCAGAACACACTTGTTGATGAATTCGAATAATACCTTGTGGAATGACTTTATTTCACTCTTGTACATAGCCTTGGGCTCCAGTTCCTCCTCATTGTCACTGAATTTTCTGGTAATGGACATGGCAGTAGGCAGGTTTTCTAGGCTTGGCCATCTAAGCTTTGTGTAGTCATTGTGCCCCTCAGCAGGTACACCTAGAATTTCACCAAACTCCTTCACATTGAAAGAGATTTTAACCCATTTCACCAAGATGGTAACCCGTCCATCCTTCACTGCAAATTTTTACATAAATTCAACAATTTCACTCCTGGACAACCTGCCATCCATCTGAATGACCATGTCCTTCCAGCCTTGCAATTCCAATTTCCCCAACAGCAACACCATTACTTCCTCCTCCAAATCCCTGAGGAGTCTACCCTTCAGAATTGTTCTCTTTCCAAACTTGGCCATCTTGTCCTTCTCAGTATCTGAATCATCTTCCTCTTCCTCCCCACTCCATTCTTCTTCCTCAATAATTTTTACTTGTTTAGTTTTCACAGCAGACCTAGTCCTTTTAGCCAAGGTGGATGGTTCAGCAGATTTTGACTCAGAAGTAGACTTCTTAGTGGAATTCTTGGCTTTCTTAGGTTTGGGAGTCTGAACCTCCACTTTTTCAATCACAACATCATCTTGATGGACCAGGTCCATCTCATAAATGTCAACAGCCTCATCCATTTTCTTCTTCCCTTTGGCAACTGCTTTTCTTTTGCTTTCTTCTATGGCTCTTTGCAAATCTACCTCATTCTGCTTTAGTTGGCTTCTTGTGGCTCTTCCTATTGTGGGAGGAATTTCAATAGTATCAGAAGGAGCATCCTTCCTTTTCTTGTTAGCCCTAGCATTTCCAGGGGTCTTAGCCTTGGAAGTTCCCTTCTTCTTTGGGTTGTAGCTCTTACTCACTTTCTTCAATAGGTCTGCTAGGATTTTGTTCTACTGATGAACTAGGATCATCTAAATTTTGCCCAAGTTTAACCAGCCCTTCAGCGGCTTCGCCAGACCCACTTCCCCCTGTTTTCTTTGCAGTTTCCTCTAGTTTACCTAATTATGCTCCACAAATAGCCATTATACCTGTATTAGGAGTGGGTGAAGAACCAACCATTGTTTTACCCATTCCCCTTTCTTTACTTCGAGCACCCTCACTCTCTTTTTCTTTTTCCTTTTTATTTTTACCACCTATCCTTCTGGACTCAAAAGTTTCTACATCAACCACAGGTCTAACCAAAATAAACATGTTCTCCAGATTATCAGCTAACTCAGAAATGACTTCAGTAGAAGTATTTGGGCCATAGGTTACCTATTCTTTATTAGAAGACCCAGTTCCTTCCCCCTCAGTAGCAAACTTGAAGGATTCTTCAGAGTTCTGAGGTTCTTGGGCTTGGCTAGCTTTCAGTTGAACGTCTAATTTCTTTGATAATTCACTCCCAGCCACTGCCGTACGAGCAATCGTCTTAATTCTTCTTTTCTTAGACTGAGGAATGGTTGAAGATGAGGTGCATGGTGGGGGTGTGCCTTCCTTATGTAATGAATAAGGGTTTTCAGAAGGGTTAGCCATTGCTATGCTTGGGTATGGAAGAAAAAGACATAGATTGAAATTGGAGGATGAGAGAAGATTGAGAGTATTTCGACTGCTTGAAAATTTTGGAGTGAAGATAGAAATAGTGATGATCATGTAAATGAGGGGTAATTAATGGGTAACGGCAGGTTTTTCGCAATTTTAGAAGTCTAATCAAACTGAAATTCAGTTTTGAAGAGACGTTGGAGTCTTCCCCTAGTATCTAGGTGGTTTAATTTGGTTAGGATTCTTTTGAACGAAACTGGTTCACTTATATTGGATAAGTTAAAAAAGAATTTGGACTTAGGTAGGACTCTGCTCATGATCCAAATATTATTCTTTCAAATTATGCAGAGTGTATAAAATATACCGTGTTATCTTGATGAACCAGGTTCTTCACTGAGAATTCTCTTGTGTAAGTCTAAATTTGTCAAAATAGAGAAAATATCATTAGAGATTAATGAGTCATTTTAACACATGGCACAAGAGTATACTATTGAAAGTATGAGACTGAGCAAAAACTAATCTAATTATATACACAATTTCCATATTTTCTAACCATTTTTTTCATATATATATTTTTTTCCATTGTGAATTCTGAACGGGTCCTTTTAGGTGCTCTTAATCATCCTTAATTCTAACCTGTTCCTTTCAAAGTGATCTTTACTTAAGGCTTTATTGAAGATGTCAGCTATTGCTTGTCAGTAGCACAAAATTCCACACTGATCAACCCTTTTTCATAGTTATCCCTCAAAAAATGATGCCTAACATCTATATGCTTAGTTCTCTTGTGATGAATCGGATTCTTGGTCATACTAATTGCACTAGTGTTATCACAAAAAAATGGGGATATAACCAACATCAATTTCAAAGCTCATTAATTGTTGTTTGATCCACAACAATTGAGCACAACATGAAGCAACAACAACATACTCAGCTTCAGCAGTAGATAAGGCTAGTGAATTTTATTTTTTGGTGGCCCAAGACACAAGATATGAGCCAAGAAAGTGTGCTATATCTGAGGTGCTCTTTCTATCTACAAGAAAACCTGCATAATCAGCATCAGCATATCCCACAAGATTGAAATTACTATCTTTTGGATACCAAAGACAAAGATAAGTGGTGCCTTATAGATATCTCAAAATTCTCTTGACAGCAGTCAAGTGGGACTCCTTTGGATTTTTCTGAAATCTTGCACAAAGGCCTACACTAAAAATAATGTCAGGTCTACTAGCAGTGAGATAGAAAAATAAACCAATCATTCCTCTATACAACTTCTGATCGACAGATGAACCAGGTTCATCTATATCCAACTTTGTAGTTGTTGCAATATGAGTGTCAATTTCTTTGGAATCTTCCATTTTAAACTTTTTAAGCAACTCTTTTACATACTTCTGCTGATGGATCATAGTTCCATTTGAGTTTTGTTTAATTTTTAAGCCTAAAAAGAAATTAAGCTCACCCATCATGCTCATTTCAGATTCACTCCCCATTAGTTTAGCAAATTCTTTACTTAGCTTATCAGTAGTTGCTCCAAAGATTATATCATCAACATTTATCTGAACTACCAAGAGATCTTTACCTTTTTCTTTGAAGAATAAAATATTGTTAATTTTACCTCTCTTGTAGTCATGCTCAATAAAAAACTTTGATAATCTTTCATACTATGCTCTTGGAGCCTGCTTGAGCCCATAAAGTTCTTTGTCAAGTTTGTACACATGATTAGGAATTTCCTTGATTTCAAATCCCGAAGGAAGCTTGAAAAACACTTCTTCCTTTAGATAGACATTGAGGAAAGTACTCTTGACATCCATCTGGTGAAGGGTGAATTCCATGTAAGCATCAAAGGCTATGAGGAGTCTTATTGCTTCAAACCTTGCAACTGGAGCAAATGTTTCATCATAGTCTATGCCCTCCTCCTGGCTATATCCTTGAACCACCAATCTTGCCTTGTTCCTTGTAATAGTTCCATCTTCATCAAGTTTGTTTCTGAAGATCCATTTTGCGCCAATTACTGATCTGTCCAAGGGTCTTGATTCCAGATGCCAAACTTGACCTCTTTCAAATTGGTTGAGTTCATCTTGCATTGCATTTACCTAGTCTGTATCCTGCAAAGCTTCAACAATATTTTTAGGTTTAATAAGAGATAAGAAAACATCAAAAGCACAAATATTCGTTAATGAAGATCTGGTTTTGATTCCAGAGGTTGGATCAGTAATTATGTTCTCAATGGGATGAGAACTTTAATACATGTAAGATTTCACAACCAGCTTGTTTCCCCTTGATGTTCCTTCAATGTTTTGTTGCTGTGGAACAGGTTCATGGACATGTTTCATTGAGATTTGAGGATCATTTCCTCTTTTTTCTATCCCCTCTGTCATGTTGCTCTAGGTGGATGAACCTGTTCCATCACCTGTTCCTCCTTCCAGTGCAGCTTCAGTCTGGGTTGTGATTTCATTGAAGTTTTTTACCAGCCCAATTGCTTCATCATCATGTTCCTGTCTCTCAGAAAGAATGTTAGTTTCATCAAAAACTACATGAACACTTTCTTCAACACACATAGTTCTTTTGTTATAAACCTTATAAGCTTTACTATGTGAAGAATATCCCAAGAATACGCCCTCATCACTTCTGGGATCGAACTTGCCTAGGGAGAATTTACCATTGTTGTGCACAAAGCACTTGAATCCAGCCCTAAGATGAGATATATTTTGGTTTCTCCCTTTAAATAACTCATAGGGAGTCTTCTCAACAAGAGTTCTAGTCATGCACCTATTTATGATGTAGCAAGTCGTATTTACAGCTTCTGCCCAGAAGCTATGGGTCAGTTTACTAGAAAGAAGCATAGTCCTAGCCATATCTTCAAGTGTCCTATTCTTTATTTCAACTACGCCATTTTGTTTTGGAGTCCTAGGAGCAGAAAAATTATGATCTTTGTCATGCTCATCACAAATTTCAGCAAATTTAGCATATTCAAATTCAGTGCCATGATCAGACCTAATTGATGCAAGTTGATTACCTAGTTGTTTCTGAGTTTTTTCAAACAAAAGAAGTGAACATGTGAAATGCTTCATCTTTAGATGTTAAAAATAATGTCCAAGTAAAACTAGAGGAATCATCAATAAACACCATCACATATCTTTTACCACATATGCATAGTGTTCTCATTGGACCACAAAGATCCATATGGACCAGTTCCATCGTTCTGGTGGTGCTTACCACTTTCTTGCATTTAAAAGAGGATCTTACCTGTTTCATCTTGCACACGCCTCAAAAACTTTGTCTTCCTTGAACTTGATTTTAGGAAGTCCTATCACCAAGTCCCTAGAGACTAATTTGTTGAGTTGACTCAAACTTGCATGTCCAAGTCTTTCGTGCCAAAGAAGGAGATCATTGTCAAACACACTCAAGCAAGTGAGTTCATTTTCTAAAAGTGTGGATAGATCTACAATATATATATTGTTCACTCTTTTTTCCTGCAAAACAATCTTGCCAGTGGTAAGATTAATCACAAAACAGTTGGTAGAGGTGAATGCTACCAAGTTACCTCTATCACACAGTTGTGATACACTAATTAGACTGTATTTTAGGCCATCTATCAAGTAAACATTTTCAATAGAGTGAGAATTAGTCTTACCTACCTTACCAACTCCAGTGATCTCACCTTTCTTTCCATTTCCAAAGGAGACATTACCTCCTTTGAGGTCCACAAGTGAAAGGAACTGGTTCTTACTTCCTATCATGTGCTTTGAGCAGCCACTATCCATGTACCATATTTGGCTGCTCCCCTTCACTTGGACCTGCAAACAGAAATCAGGGGTTAGTCTTAGGAACCCAAACTAGTTTAGGTCCCTTTCTATAGGCAAAATGATGAGTTAAATTCTTTTTAGCCCAACTCGGTAGCCTATTCTTCCCTTGAACAAATTCTTTGTTCTTTTGGCTTGCCTTTCCTTTTGCATTGCATTCACTTTTATGGTGACATGTTTTACCACAGTGAGTACAAATCGTGTTCTCATGAAGTGTAAGGTACTTGCTTTTGGGATTCCATTTAGGTGGAAGATTCCCTAATTCAAGTCCTCTTCTATTGCTACTATGATGTTTCTGTAGCCGTGAAAGAGCATCTGAGGACCTGTTCCATTTACAAGTTCTGTCTAGTTCATGCTTGACCTTGACTAGATCCTCCTTCAAAATGCTTACCTGCTCATCCTTTTAATACAACTCATCTTTCAGTTTACCTACATTTTCTTCTAGAGTAAGTTGTGTTCAATCAACTGTCTTCTTACTTGTTCCTAATTCAGTTTTAGATTTTCAGATCTAAGTTTTAGGACATTTGATTCAAATGCATGAACCTGGCTCTTTAGTGCAGTATTTTCACTTACAGTCTCACTAACTCTAATTTCTAGGTTCTTACATTTTGCTTTTAAAATTACATATTCCTTAGACAACTGTTCCTTTTCATTGTTTATATCCTCAGATTCATCAATGAAATCTAGAAGTAACTCAGATATCCTTTTCTTTAGACAAAAACTTAATCTTGTCTTTGAGATGAATTATACTTACCTCAGATTCCTTATCGGATTCTCCAATTGCCATAAGTGCTTGTTCATATCCATCTTCATCATCTGAGCTTTCTTCCCAAGCAGCAACCATAACCTTTGTTGATCCTTTGTTCTTCTTGAGATGAACCTGTTCCCTCTTCCTGGTTCTTCGTTCAGCTCTTTCCTTCTTCCATTCAATTTTCCATTGAGGGCAATTTTTGATGTGGTGATCAGTCTTCCCACACTTGTAGTAGCCCTCATTTGTCTGTTTTTCAGGAACCCTTGGTTTGTTGTAGCTTCCACTTCTTGAAGAACCCTTTCCTCTCATTAGGTACTTCTTTAAATTCTTTGTGATTATAGTCATTTCATCTTCCTCAAGATCAGAACCTTCAGTGATTTTGAGTGCCAGTCTCCTTTCATTCTTGGGTACATCAATCTTCATGATTTGCCTTCTAAGTTCATAAGCAGTGAAATTTCCAATTAGCTCATCCAACTTAAGAATGGCAATGCTCTTTGATTCCTGAATGGCAGTGATTTTTCTCTCCCAAGAGAATGGCAGAACGCTTATCAGAATCTTCTACTTTGTCTTCTTCAAGAATAACCCTTCCAAGAGACATAAGTTTATTTGTTTGTGTGGTGAACCTTGTATACATCTCTCGGATGGTTTCCCCTTTTTTCATAGCGAAATTCTCATATTGAGAATATTGTAGAGTTCCTCTGGACCTCTTCACCTAGGGTGTTCCTTTATGAGCCACTTGCAAAGTATCCCAAATTTCCTTAGCAGTAGTACAACTTTGAATTCTGCTATACTCGTCTGGACCAAGTCCACACACAAGCCATTTCTTGGCCTTGGCATTCTTCTCCCATTTTCTCAAGTCCTTAGCAGTACAGTCAACTCTTGTTTTTGGCACATCTACTCCTTCAGCATTTTTCTTCATAGTAGTGAGGGGACCATCACTGACAATGTCCCATAGCTCAGTCTTCTCCAATGATGTGGTCTCTCATTTTGTTTTTTCGCTAGGAGTAGTACTGGCCGTTGAATAGTGGTGGCCTAGCAGTTGATTGTCCTTCCCAATTTTCAGGTGGTGCACTCATCTTGATCTTCTCCTAAGGTGTTAGCCTCTTCAAGGATAACCCGCTCTGATACCAATTGATGTTTTAACTTCAATACCACACAAGAAGGAGGTGGGGGATGATTTGTGTGGTGTTCAATTTTTCACTTAAACTGATTATGGAAGGACTTGGTTCTTCTAAGTGTTCCTTAACCTACTATTGCAGAAATAGTAAATGCGGAAAGTAAAGAACACAAGTACTTTACCTGGAAAACACCTGGCTCAAAAGGTGAAAAAATCACAACCTACTTCCCACTAGGATTTTCCCAAACTCTCCACTAAATCACTGAGCCAAAAACTGCATTTACAAAAACACTGTTGTAAACCTAGGACTAACTAACTGTTGCGACAACTTCAAGTTAAACTCTAACTTGAATACTCCGAATACCTATTACAATTGCCTGTAAATAAAGCTGAAATGTACAATATGAAAACACCTACTACAATTAAACTAGAATAAAAGATAGACACTTGAAACTGATTCTTCTATCCGGTTCATGTAGCTTCAGGTTTGCACACTTGAATCACACACGAATTTCATGCAAACTGCCTTGCTATTTCTCTCTCAATTCCTGTTTAACTTCTGCGTTTGTGCAATACATGTAAAGTGAGAACATCCTGCAATTTATAGAGTTAGTAGAATAGAAAACAATTAGAGTTCTAATGCTACTCTTCCTTGGTGGAAGAGTTCTAGTTGATCTCAACTTCTAACTCCTTTCTTATCTTGGATAATGTTCTCTTTGAGTAAGGAGTACTTATCCTTATCAATTATGCAACCTTTTCTATCAGGAGATATCAATTGTACCAAGTTAAATTTATCTCCTTCATGTGCATCCCACATGCTCGAATCTGCCTGTGGCTATGCACACAAGGGATGAACATGGTTCATGCCCGAGCTTCCTTTGTCAATCTTCAAAACTAATCTTCACTTGGGCCAATAATAATTGAGTAAGTACGAGACCTTTATATATAGCCGGATGTAGAGTGTTTTTTTTTTTGTATTTCCTCATTGTACTTTGTTCTGGTGATGAATAATTTTTTTTTCATTCAACCAAAAAAAAAAGCCTTAAACTAAATATAAGTGATCGAGTAATCGAAACGCGCAAACCCACATTACGGAATGTTGATCAAGCACGCATTAACAGCTAGATTTTAAAAGGTAGTCCAGGATGTTTCCATGAATATATGTTAACACAATTAAGTACATGTGTATAATATTGTAAATGCTAGTATGTTGTGCTGCTTTTAAATAAGAATAATTGCAGACAAAACTTTGGACCGGTCATATTGGAAGAAAACATTAACTGTACAATTTAAAGCGTGATTATTTGTGAAAAAAATGAAATACTATAATTGAATGATAACATTTAAAGTGTGATAATTTGTGAAAAAAATTGAAATACCATAATTGAGTGATAAAATTTAAGTTGTACATTGTTTTCAATGTACTATCTTTGTGACTTAGCATGATCATGGATACTGTATTGCACGAGATAAAAACAAAGCCTTTCTTTTTCGCAATGCTGGGTTGTTTTTAAAGATTTATTTAATTTATTTAGGGGGTGGGAAATGGACGCATTGACCCCACAACTATTACTCCATCCGTTCACTTTTACTTGGCACATTTTGACTTTTCACGCCCCTTAAGAAATAATGATTGACATGATAATTTTACCACAATAACCCTATTAATTGATACTCAATAATTGAACCCAAAATTCCTAAATAAATGTAGACAATAAATTGCGTCGAGAAAATAAAATCAAGCCGAAAAATATCGTAACAATTGTAGTAAATTATTTCAAATATTCGAGTGTTACAATCTCCATGAATCCTCTGATTCTTCTTTTTAACAGTAAATAAAAGAGCTTTTGAGCTTAATCTTGAATTTTATTTTAATTTAATCCAAGTGCTTGAGGCCTGATCTTGACGTATTTTTAATCCAAGGGCTTGCAGCTTGTTCTTGAATCTTCGTCTTGATCTTTTTAATCCTTAGAACACTTGAATGCTTGTAGCTTTTTAGAGAAATCCGTTGTGTTTGATCCACGAGCTCTCTCTTGCTTCTTGTTATAACTTCTAGTGTCTTTTCTGGGTTATGAAGACCCCTATTTATAGTTGTGAGAGGGAAGAGTTGTGATAAGAACAAACTCTTTCCGACCAATCAAATTGAAGTGTAACATGGCCGCATTTGATTGGCCAGAACATGTCACTTGCACATGTGGCGCAGTTTCATTGGCCTTTTAATGTGACTTAGTGTGCCTTGTCATTTTGACACGTGGCATGATCCCATTGGATCTTCTGTTTGACTAGGCGCTCCACGTCATTTGACATGTGGCACCAAACTGGGCCTATAGGAAAATGACATATTGGGCCTAATGAAGTGGACTCATCATTTGTAGCCCAACTAAATGGGCTATCCCAATGGATTAAGACTTATTTATTTAATCCATATATATTGGACTTATATATATAATTTTATTGTATTAGCGACTAATATATTTAAAATATAGTCCAAATTATTTATTGAATTTAAATTTAATAAATTTTACATGACTACAAATGCCCCCTACTTCAAGACTTGTTGAGGTGTAGACTTGTCAAAATCGAAAACGGGTAATAAAGTACTGGTGGTCTACCAAATTTAGCGTAGGCCAATTTAGAGCACAAAAAATTATCCATGCAATTTTGTTACGTGTACACCCGGTCAACTACTTAAACAACATAATGACCATTTACTTTCAATAAGACCAAGACAAAACCATTGAATTGTGATTTCAATCCTAAATTGCCGCCGGTGATACCTGCCTTCTCTGTTGGGAAATGAATCTTCTTTCTATTGTAATGATTAAACATAATCTCTTATTCTGTTGATAATTGCTGCAAAGCTTTGAGTTGCTCTCGAATTCCTGTGTTGCCGCTTTAATTAAACCAATCCTGTTAGAAGACACATAGTTGAATCCCATATAAAAAAAACAGTAGCTGCCAAATCCGACATGGAGTACAATTGCAATATCCCACATCGTCAAATTTATTGTCCGATGCCTTCCCATGCGTGTATATATAGACGTATGATCTCCCCCTCTAAACATCAATTTGTAGTATTTGCAAGCTCTATTGAGTCTAGTTTTGTGGACTCAGAAGTATTAACGTGAAGGTAATTTTGTTTTTCTTACACTTTTCTTGTTTGTTTTACTCTGTTGTCTTTTTTTTAGAAGTAACTTGGTAAAACTACGAAGTCCTTTATATGTTCGAGACGTCGAGGCTTTAAACGTTCGCAACGAAGACCTTTAAAATTTATGGCGAAAACCCATAAAAGTTCGCGCAAAGATCCTTAAAAGCTCGTGGTCGGGATTTTTTTAAAAGTTCGCGGTGAAGACCTTTAAAAGTTCGCGATGAATACCTTTAAAAATTTTTAGGAAGACCAATAAACATTTGCGCGAATATCCATAAAAGTTCGCATATAGATCCTTAAATCTCGCGAACGCCTTTAAAAGTTGCGGTGGAAAACTCTAAAAGTTCACGATGAAGACCTTTAAAATTTGTGGCGAAGGCCCTTAAATGTTCGCATAAAGATCCTTAAAAGCTCGCGAAGACCTTTACAAGCACGCAATGAAGGCTCTTAAAAATTCGTGGTAGAAATATTTAAAAGTCGGCAGCGGAGACTCTTTAAAGTTTGCGACGAGCACCTTCACAAGCACCTTTTAAAATTTTGAACCATACGCCTTTTAAAAGTTCAAAACGAAAACCTTAAAAATCCGAGTACCATTAAAAGTTTGTGACAAAATCCTTTAAACGTTCGCAAAGAAAAACTTTTAAAAAGTCCGACACAGACATCCCTTTTTTTTTTGTGTCTGAGGCGATCTTTTTCTTATCCATGATCTCTTTCAAGATTGTGATTGTTACTCTTCCCCTTTGACCTAGGTGCTAACAATTTTTTTTTATGCAGCTTGAACATGGTTTACTTCAGAGACTCAGCATGCTCTTCCTCCACGTCCAAGTACCTTGTAATTTCAGAGCACAAGGATAGTAAAACGGAGACCAGGTTACTAGTTGATACACCACTGACCGGCTTATATGCAGCTTCGCGGGCATCATTGCAAAATCCGTTTCATTTGGCAGATTGGACCTTTGAAAACACTAAACGTAAATTCAAGACATGGACTCTTCGTTCCCATAATCACAAAGTTAAAAATGTGGCAAGTTCCCTCCTATGCTTAGGAGGACGAATCCTCAAAGGAGAATTATACTGGAGTGATTCCTTAACTTTTGGTGGCGAATTTCATTATATCCCCGACTATTGGGAGTGTACCGAAGATATTTTTAGCAGGAACCATCGAGTATTGAAGGCCACCAATATTTACGATGCTGTCTATGCCTCATTGTTTACTTATGATCATTCTACTAGTATCATGCAAGCCTTTTGTGAGACTTGGTGTCCTCTAACAAACACGTTACTTACCTCAGTTGGAGAGTTATACATAACCCTTTGGGATTTGTGCATTATTGGGGGTCTGCCTTTAATAGGGTCTCCTTATGAAGAAGTTATTCCAAATACTCGAGGACTTACAGGTGCTTACGACAAGGACAAAATGTTCCTTCCACAAGCTTGTCAGCAATTGTTTGATGCATATAACCAACTCCGAGAGGGAAACGCTAAAAATCATAACATCCATGTAAGAAGATGGATCGAGTTTTAGAGCAAGAAGCTTTTAAGGTATGAACAACCACCAGCGAGAAAAGAAAAGAAGTCAGCTCGTCCCAAATCAACACACAACCCTACTGGAGCCATAAGTAAAATGGTCAATTGGTCGGAAGTTGAAGATGCATTATTTGTTAAACTTGGCGTTGGAAGTGAAAAGAAAGACAAAGTATACTTTGCTGCTTTTTTATCATGCTGGTTATGTGTCTTTGCGCTCCCTACAAAAGAAGGCAACTTTATTCGGCCTAAGACTTTCAAGATTGCAGGCCTTCTAGCGTGTGGGCAAAGAATTAACCTCGTCGTTCCAGTCTTAGCTAGCATTTACAGGGGATTAAACGCAATTTCAAATGGCTCACCACTCGACTCTTCTAGAGTTTACTTTCCAATTCATTATGTGTACTGTTGGTTGGCCTGCTACTTCAAGACTCATTTTGCTCTAACGAATACGCCGTCTACTCCTCTGATGGCTATATACTCCGGTGAGGGAACATCGAGATACTTTGGGAATAATGACGCGAGAAAACGTATTCATGGAGGAGAAAGTGCCGTATGGACTTCCACAATGCCAAGAAATCCTCAACCGTATTATTATCATGATGATGGCAACGAGGAAGAGTCCGAGTCAAATTATTTTATGAGTATTCGCTCGAATTACCTTCCTTTAAGAAATGGATCAATCTTCATTGTGGAGCCTTACATCCCTCATCGTTTTAGTCATCAATTCGGTTTTATCAAGACATCCCCGGTTGCTTGGATCAAGATTTTCGTGAGTGCTCTTTAGACAAAGGATTGGAACTTTTATGAATTTGTGTTTTGTTTAAAAGTAGGTCAAATTCCACATTTCCCCCTATTATTCCCAAGATGAAGAAGCATGTCTCGTCCGATTATAAGTCTTGGTGGGAAAGAGTGCATGGACACTTCCTTGAAAATCACTTGCAATCTTTGGTGAATACCGCTGGGCCAATTACTACTACGCCTTCAGAGATCACACCTCAAGAGCATAACAGGGAGGGCGAGCCTCCTACTTTAAAGTCCAAAGTGGTTGTCCCATGCGACGTCAAGGGACCTCCATATAAAGAAGTTCAAAAGAGGGTCCTTGTCCGGGCCCATGAAGCCAATGAGGGTTCCTTTCCATTAGGTACCATTGTTCCAACCTCCAACAAACGTCCGTCCCAAAACGAGAGTGATAGTAGTCATGGAGATCAAAACTTCAAGCGCGTGAAGCCATATTCTAACAAACAATGAGATGGTAATTTGGGTGTAGTCGAGATTACTGACATCATTGTTAGTGTTTCAAGGACTTTGACGACTATCAAAGAGGTAAAGATTAAAACCTTCATATTATTTTATAATATCCAAGTAGTTTAACTGATCATATATCCTTTTCTATGCAGGCAAATGGTGTTCATATATCAATGGCGTCCCACCAAAGCAAGCCCCAAGGTAGTAGTGAATCTGTCGCGAAGCCAGACTCGAGGAAATCACTTCCAATAGCTAAGTCAGACCTAGAGGCAACTTCCATTCCTAGTATTGGAGCGAAATCGAGGCCTAATTTTCACCGACGACCGGCACTAACCATGTCTATCTTTGATGGAAGAAAGGTCGTTTTGACTCTTTGCAAGGATTTCATTCTAAATGCCTGGGCTAAAATTCATGCCAAACTCAAGGACCTTACCACAGACAATGCTTCTTCTCTTCAATTCGAGATCGAAGTAATTCTCGAGGATATGGACGGAAAGGGTGTGGATATTTCTCCTCTAAAAGGACTATTGACGTCTTTCTTTGAGCTTGCCACATCATATGACCAGGCACGATCAACTCTTTTTGACAAGGTTGTGGATGTTAAAAAATCAGAGTCCTTTTTAAACGCCAAAGAACAACTTGATCTTGTCTTGATTGAGAAAGGGGAGAAGGCCGAGAAATTATCTATTGCCAGTCGATCTCTCAAAGAGGTCAAGGAGAAAGTGAAACAGTTAAGAGCTCTTCGAGGTGTTGCCAAGAAAGAGGTTGAAGAGATTGAATCTAGAGTCTTATCTGCTGAAGAGGAGTACCGTAGATGTTCTGATGTTTCTTTGGTAACTGCTGATGATTTGGCCGACGTGGAGATGAGGAAACAACACCTAGAGGCAACTCTTAAAGACTTGGTCAATTACAACTTGTATTTAGATTAGTCAATATTGAGTATTTCATTCGCCTCCTTTTTTTTTTGTTTTTTTTTGCATTCGATTAACTAGCGACTATTCTTAGGAATGAAAACTCTATCTATTTTATTTTATATTACGCATTTTCATTAATGCCCCTTCTTCCTTTGCAGTTCAATATCAATAGTTCTCTGCTTATTGTGATGTATTGATGTCCCCATGATGGAACTTGATTTTTTTTTTAAAATGTCGTTGGTGTTCATGTCTCGAAGTTCTCTGTATTTGGAAATACATCCTCTTTCTTTGAGGATAATATTGTTCATCATCTTTGCACCTTTTGTGGTGGGAGATATATATCCCAATGTGAGAACGTTAAAAATATGAGCCATTTAATTTTCTTTTAGAAACTAAACTTTAAAATCCAAGACATATCCAAAATTCGGAATAAAAAACATGCAGAATCGCCGCATGTAATATTTTGAAACCAACTTTAGCTTCCACCACGTTGAAAATTTCAGATTTGTGCAGCGTCACTAAAAAAAATCATATCTTGGTGTATGAATGTCGAAATCATAAACCGCTTGATTTTATGAAAAATAGACTTCGAGATCTAGAATATATCCAAAATTTGGAATCAAATAATTTGAGGATCGTCCCAGATACTATTTTTAATCAAACATTAAATTCCGACACGTGGATAGTTTCATATTTGTGCAGCTTCACCAAAACTATCATATCTTGATGTAGCAATGTCGAAATCACGAACCGTTTGATTTCATGGAAGATAGACTTAAATATATAATACATATCTAAAAATTGGAATCAAACACTTTGATAATCATCCCAGATATTACTTTAAAACTAACTCCAAATTCTATCACGTCGACGGTTTCAGATTTGCACAGCTTCACCAAAATATTTGTATCTTGAGGTAGGAATGTTAAAATCATGAACCCTTAATTTCATGGAAGCTAGACTTCAAAATCTAATACATATCTGAAATTCGGAATCGAACACGTTGAGAATCGTCCCAGATATTATTTTGAAACTAACTTCAAATTCTGTCACGTCGACGATTTCAGATTTGCACAGCTTCACCAAAATATTTGTATCTTGATGTAAGAATGTTGAAATTATGAACCGTTTGATCTATTGGAAACTTAACTTCCAAATATATAACATATGCAAAATTAAAAACTTAATTCCGTAAGAATAGTTTCAGATAATATTTCGAACTCGACTTTGGTTCCTGATATGCCGACAGTTTCAAATTAGCGCGACTTCATCAAAATCTTTGTATCTTGGTGTGGGAGCCTTGAGATATTAAGACCTTTTTAATTTTCACAAATTGAAATCCAAGATCTTCATTCTCACCAAGTATCTTGGGTCCAGGTTTCTCCGAATTTGAAATATCATGAAGGTAGACCATAATAACTTGAAGGTGTGGCAAATGTGAAGGCATAACGGATCCCCAAACTTCAATGCAAATACTTGGCATCTCCCTTAAAAGATATCAATCATTTCATTGTAGAAACCAATTTAGCATAGCGGATTGCCCCCCTTTAAATCAAATGGGATCCAAAGTTTAACAAAAGAATGGTATCTCAGCTCGATTTTCAAATACTGATTGAATGAATGACATTCTATTGTACTTCATTCGGACAACAATTGGGGGATTGTTTTTTGAACTTATGCGACTGAACTCAGAATGAAACTCTAAGCTGCTTACGTACCTCGGTGAAGAGGATCAAGTCATACCGTAGTTCAGAATGGGTAGATTTTTTCTTTTTTTTGGGCCGTACACAGTTTAGACTCATGCGGGCCAGGAGTAATATGCAGTTTATGATCATGCATTAAGGAGCGTTGCAACTTCAAAGATAATACTTCTTCAAAAACTTGCCATTGATAGGGCCGATTCTCATGCCATCTAGATCAACCAGCTTGTAAGCCCCACTTGAATAAGCTTCTTGCACGACATATGGATCATCCCATTTTGAAGTGTACTTCCCTACAGGTTTATGGGAAGTGATAATGGGTCTTCTTATGGCAAGGACTTGATCTCCTACTTGAAAGGATCTCGGGAGAACTCTTTTATTGAAGGCACGAGACAATCGAGCTTGATAGCATTCAAGACTCTGTTGGGCCTACCTCTTCTCATCAAGAGCCTATAAATCTGCTAATCGAAGTCGAGCATTTTCTTCATCAGTGATCCCTTCTTGAATAGCCAGTGGTAATGAAGGTATTTGACGCTCAAGTGGCAAGACAGCTTCGACTCCATAAATGAGTGAATACAGAGTTGCTTGTGTTGGCATGCAGTGAGTCATCCTATATGCCCATAGAGCTTCTTCCATACGGTCATTCCAATCCCATTTGGATTTGGAGACGACTTTCTTTAGCAAGTTGCATAAAGTTTTGTTGAATGCCTCAGCTAGGCCATTGGTGGCAGCATTGTACATCGAAGAGTTACGTTGCTTGAAGCCAAAGAGATCACAAATCTTGTTCATCAACCTGTTTTCAAATGGATTTCCATTATCCGTTATTATGTAATGAGGAATGCCAAATCGATAGATTATGTTTATTCGGATGAAACTTGCAACATTTTCCTTCTTTACCTCCTTAAGAGCAACACCTTCAGCCCATTTTGAGAAGTAGTCAGTTGCAGCCAAGATGCATAAGTGCCCACCGGAAGACTTCGGTAGTGGTCCCACAACATCCAATCTCCAAGCGTCAAACGGCCAGGATACAATAGTCGGGTGCAACACTTCAGGAGGTTGATGAATAAAATTCGCATGGAATTTACAAGCCTTGCATCTTCAAGCGTAGTTCAAGCAGTCTTTTACCATCGTTGGCCAATAATATCCCATCCTTCTTATATGGAAGTGGATCTTCGGTCCAGACTGGTGCGACCCACATACCCCAGAATGTGACTGTTGCAAAGTTTGGGGTGCTTCTTCTTCCCCTAATAATCGCAAGAGTACTCCCTTGAATGACCTTCTGTATATAGTGTCTTTATAGTAAAGGAAGCGAGGTGCACGACGATGGATTTCAGTCCTTCTCCTCGGATTTTCTGGAAGTATCCCATAGCATAAGTAGTCGATAATAGGTTGTCGCCATTCTTCTTTCTCAACTTCAGAAACAGCGACAAGATGCTCGAGTTTATTTTCTTCACCTTCAACCTCATTTAGTGGCGGTACTACCCATTTTTGGCAGACAGTAACTTGCGCTTGATCAGGCAGGGTTAACGATGAAGCTAAGGTAGCTAAAACATCAGCCTTCTTATTTTCTTTTCTTGGCACATGCTGAATAGTCACATCATCGAGCCACCCCATTAACTTTTTAGCATAATCATGATATGGGCGTAGTTCAGGCTTCATAACCTCCTAACTACCCAAAAGCTGATTGACCACTAACTGGGAGTCACCAAAGACTTGCAACTGCAATTGATTCATAACAAAGGCCATTTCAAGCCCAAGTATTAGTGCTTGATACTCAGCAACATTGTTGGAACAGAGTTGTGTCAAGGTGAAGGAGTAGGTCAAGACTTCACCTTGGGAAGTGACAAATACTACACCAGCACCAGCTCCCCCGCGATGCGCAGCACCATCAAAGTACATCTTCCATGGAGGTTGAACTTCAACAACTATTGCATCCTCATCAGGTAGTTCGTCAATTAGCTCCGATTCATCAGGTATCGGATGATATGCCAAGAAGTCTGCCAATGCTTGTTCTTTTATAGCCTTTTGAGGGATGTACAAGATCTCAAATTGTTGAAATTGGAGATACCATCTCGCTAGTCTATCACTAAGAACAGGTTTTGACATCACGAACTTGATGGGATTTGCTTTGGAAACAAGACGGACAACATGAGCTTGAAAGTAGTGCTTCAACTTTTGAATTGAGAAGACTAGCACCAAACACAACTTTTCAATTGGCGAATATTCAGCTCATTTGGTGTCATCTTCCGAACTTTTAAAAGGCGTATGGTTCGAAATTTTAAAGGTGCTTATGAAGGCGCTCGTCGCAAATTTTAAAGAGTCTCCACTGCCGACTTTTAAATATCTCTACCATGAATTTTTAAGAGCCTTCATTGCATGCTTGTAAAGGTCTTCGCGAGCTTTTAAGGATCTTTATGCGAACTTTTAAGGGCCTTCGCCACAAATTTTAAAAGTCTTCATCGTGAACTTTTAGAGTTTTCCACCGCAAATTTTAAAGGCGTTCACGAGATTTTAAGGATATTTATGCAAACTTTTATGGATCTTCGCGCAAACTTTTATTGGTCTTCCTCACAAATTTTAAAGGTATTCATCGCGAACTTTTAAAGGTCTTCACCGCGAACTTTTAAAAAAATCCCAACCACGAGCTTTTAAGGATCTTTGCGCGAACTTTTATGGGTTTTCACATAAATTTTAAAGGTCTTCGTCGCGAACTTTTAAAGCTTCGACGTCTTGAACATATAAAGGACCTCGTAGTTTTACGAAGTTACTTCTAAAAAAAAAAAGACAACAGAGTAAAACAAAGAAGAAAAGTATAAGGAAAAAAAAATTACCTTCGCTCTGAGTCCACAAATCTAGACTCAATAGAGCTTGCAAATACTCCAAATTGCTGTTTAGAGGGAAGAGCATACGTCTATATATACACACATGGAAAGGCATCGGAATATAAATTTGACGATGTGGGATATTGCAATTGTACTTCATGTCGGATTTGGCTGCTACAGTTTTTTTTATATGGGATTCAACTATGTGTCTTCTAATAGGATTGGTTTAATTAGAGCGGCAACATAGGATTTCGAGAGCAACTCAAAGCTTTGCAGCAATTGTCAACAGAATAAAAGATTATTTTTAATCATTACAATAGAAAGAAGATTCCTTTCTCAACAGAGAAGGCAGGTATCACCGGCTGAAATTTACGATTGAAATCACAATTCAATGGTTTTGTCTTGTTCTTATTGAAAGTAAATCGTCATTATGTTGTTTAATGACCGGGTGTAAACGTAACAAAATTGCATGGACAATCTTTTGTGCTTTAAATTGGCCTACGCCAAATTTGATAGACCGCCAGTTCTTCATTACCCGTTTTCGATTTTGACAAGTCTACACCTCAACAAGTCTTGAAGTAGGAGGCCTTTGTAGTCATGTAAAATTTATTAAATTTAAATTCAATAAATAATTTGGACTATATTTTAAATATACTAGTCGCTAATACAATAAAATTGTATATATAAGTCCAACATATATGGATTAAATAAATAAGTCTTAATCCATTGGGCTAGCCCATTTAGTTGGGCTACAAATGATGAGTCCACTTCAATAGGCCCAATATGCCATCTTCCTAGAGGCCCAGTTTTGTGCCACGTGTCAAATGACGTGGCGCGCCTAGTCAAACAAAAGAGTCAATGGGATGCCACATGTCAAAATGACAAGGCACGCTAAGTCACATTAAAAGGCCAATGAAACTGCGCCACATGTGCAAGTGAGATGTTCTGGCCAATCAAATGCAGCCATGTCACACTTCAATTTGAATGGTCGGAAAGAGTTTGTTCTTATCACAACTCTTCTCTCCCACAACTATAAATAGGGGTCTTCATAACCCAGAAAAGACACCAGAAGTTATAACAAGAAGCAAGAAGAAGCTCGTGGATCAAACACTGTGGATTTATCTAAAAAACTACAAGCATTCAAGTGTTCTAAGGATTAAAAAGATCAAGACGAAGATTCAAGAACAAGCTGCAAGCCTTTGGATTAAAAATACGTCAAGATCATGCCTCAAGCATTTGGATTAAAATAAAATAAAATTCAAGATTAAGCTCAAAAGCTCTTTTATTTACTGTTGAAAAGAAGAATCAGAGGATTCATGAAGATTATAACACTCGAATATTTGTAATAAAATAATACGATTGTTGCGATATTTTTCGGCTTGCTTTTATTTTCTCGACGCAATTTATTGTCTACAAACTCTGGCATGCCCAGTGGGACAATCTCTATCTCTCATTTCAACTTTTCAATCATCAAAGCTCAAGAACAACGAAATGGCTTCCAAGAAAATCAACTCAAGTTCAACTTCCGCCAAGACTGATAATTCCAGGTTCTACGCTGATGTGAAAAACATACTCGGAGTTACCTTTGGAAGCTTTGGGCTAGTTACGTGGAGCAAAGCAAGCTCGTTAGGACAACAAGCACCCCAAGTGTCGTCTGCATCTACCCCTGTTTTCGAATCTTCATCCTCAAAAGGAGCAAGATCTTCCAAAAACGCACCGGAAGGAGGAAGCGATGTTACTGAAAAGATCAAGAAGACTCTTGATCTACTTGACCTCTCCGGATCCAAGCACTCTTCATTGAAGGAAGATGATGACACTTCAAGTGATGGATCCTTCCCACTTACACCACAGAGCGTGAGCCAATCAAGAATCAATCTATATGAAAATTCGTGCTACTCTCCATCATCCACAACAATTATGCAAGCCATGGTGACAAACACTTCATCTGTGGAGGAGCAGTTGGCAAACTTAACGGAAGAAATCGCTAGCTTGACCAAATGCATGCAAAATCAAGATGCTAGAATTGACAAGCTAACAGACAGGGTCGGAATCTTGATGGAAGAAGAATCTACCCATGCACCTGGCAAACTCCCAGAAGTTCAAAAGATTGATCCTCCCCCAAGACAAGTTGCATCCAATAAGGCTATCTCTATCTCGTCTGAAGGAATGATTCCAATCGATCAACTGAAGAAGTTCATCGAAGGAACTATCGATAGCAAGTACGAAGTTTCTACCAAGTCTTCCCTTACATACGCGAAGCCTACACTGCAAGGATTGATATGTTGAAAATGCCTGCTGGCTATCAACCTCCAAAATTTCAATAGTTTGATGGCAAAGGCAATCCAAAGCAACATGTGGCGCACTTTGTTGAGACATGCAACAATGCTGGAACTTATAGAGATTACCTCGTCAAGAAGTTTGTCCATCATTAAAATGAAATGCTTTTGATTGGTACACGGACCTCGAGGCTCGATCAGTTGATAGCTGGGATCAATTAGAGCAAGAATTTCTCAATTGCTTTTATAGCACAAGACGTACTGTGAGTATATAACTCACTAATTGGAGATACCATCTCGCTAGTCTATCACTAAGAACATGTTTTGACATCACTAACTTGATGGGATTTGCTTTGGAAACAAGACGGACAACATGAGCTTGAAAGTAGTGTTTCAACTTTTGAATTGAGAAGACTAGCGCCAAACACAACTTTTAAATTGGCGAATAATTCAGCTCATTTGGTGTCATCATCCTACTCAAGTAGTAAAGGGAGTTTTCTTTCCCCTCGCTATTTTCTTGGGCCAAAAATGCTCCAACAGACCTTTCTTACGCCGCAATGTATAGTATTAATGGCTTTCCAGGTATAAGAGCTGCTAAAACTGGAGGCTTCATAAAGTAGGATTTGATACTTTCGAAAGCGTTGCTAGAAGCTTGGTCCCACTTGAAAGGAATGCCTTTCTTCATGAGGCGACTAAATGGTAGGCACCTTCCAGCTAGGTTCGCGATGAATCTCTTACGGTATGCTAGCTTTCCTTGCAGTCTTTTCAATTCATGAATATCCCGAGGCTCAGGAATTTTCAAAATAGCATCCACTTTGGCTTGATCAATTTAGATCCCTCGATGTCGGACAATGAAACCCAGGAACTTTCCAGAAGTAACTCCAAAGGCACATTTCATTGGGTTCATCCTAAGTTGGTACCTCCGGAGCAAATCAAATACCATTCTCAAGTCTTTCAAGTGGTCGCCCTTCTTTCTTGATTTTACCACCAAGTCATCAATATAGCATTCAACATTCTTGTGGAGAAGATGGTCGAAAATATTGTGCATAGCCCTTTGGTACGTAGTAGCGTTCTTCAAGCCAAAAGGCGTCACGTTATAGCAATAAATACCTTTGGGGGTGCAGAATGCAGTAAGCTCTTCATCTTTTGGTGCCATTCGAATTTGGTTATAGCCCGACGAACCGTCCATGAAAGGCATTGCTTCATAACCAGTAGTAGCATTGATCATCAGCTCTGGAATAGGAAGCGGAAATTCATCTTTGGTACACGCATTGTTGAGATCCCTGAAGTCAACGCATACTCGAATCTGGCCATTCTTCTTCCTTACAGGGACAATACTTGAAACTCATGTTGGGTATTTAACCTCCCGAATAAATTCCGCTTCAATCAGTTTGTTAACTTCGGTTTCAATCAGGGGAACCAAGTCCGGCCTAAAGCGCCTTTGAGCTTGCTTAACAGGACGGGCGCCATTCTTGAGTACAAGGTGATGGACTGCCACTTTAGGGTCTAAGCCAGGCATTTCGTTGTAACTCCAAGAAAAGACATCCCTAAACTCCTTGAGTAACTCAATATAAGTGCTTTATTCATCAACTTCTAGTAAATCACTTAGGTAGGTGGGTCTTGGTTCTTCATCAGTGCCAAGATTAACTTCTTTTAAAGCATCAACAATTGCTTTCACCCCTTCTTCAAGTTCCGAGGGAGCATATTTCGTATCTTCATTTTCTTGAGGGTCCCTATCGTTGAAGGATATGTGATAACACGATGAAATATCGTCCAATTTCTCATCATCCTCCATTAGAGATAAAACACCATGCTCGCTTTGTGCAGTAACATGAAACGAAGAACCCACACTTTCTTCGTCTCCATCACGTTCTTTAGTGTATACCACAGTGTATGGCTTCACCTTCAATACTTCATCACACGAAACCATGACTTCTGTTTATCGCCTCATTCTAGAAGGAACCAAGCTTTGGAAATCTTTAGAGACCTTCTGAATTTTGGGCAAAGCAGGTGTTCTTGTATTTTGATAATTTCTCTGGAACTTATTCACCTTCTTTAATGGACCCAATCTCTCAAATACGGAAGTCCTCACAGTTGATTTTCCAAGTCTGTCAAAAACAGAAGGCCTGTTAGAAGCGGCGGATTCGTTTTCTATGGTGATGTGATTGCTACTCGCCCTTCTGATGGAGATGCGCACTGGTGACGGTTGCTTGTATCCCAAACCTTCGCGTGGTTGCCTCATTGCAGCTTCTGATGAGAGCTTCCCTAACTTTGATGGATCATCGTGATTCTATCCAGCTTTCGCAAATAGCTTGTACGCGTTAGGATCAAAGCCTTCATCTGTTCTCTTTGTAGGGAGTGCCACATTCTGCAAACGATTTTGAGCTACAAACCTTGCAAGCGGCTTCGAGGACAACTTTACTGCCTCAATTCATTTCACCGGAAGAGTTAACTCCTTTAGTGTGTTGGTTTGGGGATTGGATTATTCGCCCTCGTCTTTCTTCCTTTTAGGGACATATTGGAGCTTAGGACTTACTTTCTTGCCATAAGATGCAATATCCCCTGTATGAGATTTATTCACGTTGGGTTGTACCTCCTCAGTAACAACTTTGGTTTTACCGATAGTTACCTCAACTCTTTTAGCTATGGGCTCGTCATTCTTGCTTTTTATGTCATCATCAAATTTTAGCTCCTTCACAATGTGGTTTTTCAAGTAGAACTTTGCATCAGCGAGGTGTGACTCTGTCTCAGTGAATGGCACATCATCGGCAATCATTGTCTTCTCGACCTCACCCTCGTAGTATTTTAAACATCGATGGTAGGTAGACGGAACTACTTTATTCTCATATATCCAAGGACTTCCAACCAAGACATTGTATGAAGTCTTCGCATCTATCACATGCAGCCATGCACTTGATTGCATATCTTCAATCGTGATTCCTAGCCTGATCGCGCCTATGGCTCTTTGCCCCCCTTGGTTGAATCCTTGGATCATCACACGACTTTCTGAGAGTTCGTGCATGGGAATACCAAGTTGTTCACTGTGTGAATTGGCAGAATGTTCACTGAGGATCCTCCATCAATGAAAATTCGGTTTACCCTTTCATCACGCATATAGCCAACCAGGTACAATGGGCGGTTATGAGGACTGTCACCTAGCAGAAGATCGTCACTTGTGAATGTGACTTTCTTCTCACAAGCATTAACTTCTTGAGTAGTGGAGTCGATGAGCTTTTCCGAAGATGGTGCCGACGGTAGGTCATCACTCCTTTCTTTCCATTCGTCATTATGGTAATAAGAGGCATCAATACCCCCATGGGAAATCTTCGTGCGGAACCAACTTTGTAAAAACTCCTCCAAGGTCACTGGATGTCGTGATTTTTGAGGGTGGTGCACCTCCATTTTAGCTTTCTTTACATGCTTAACTGGGTCCATCTCCTAGTTCTTTTCACCATTATTTTCCTCATTGGTTGTTCCATTGATCCTTTTTGTGCGCTCCTTTTGTGGCGCCTACGACGAGTCACCAACGTCCCACCTTCATCATCCTCAGGTTGACCGTCTTCAACGTTGTAGTTCTCCAGTAATTCTTCATCTTTACTTTCTTTAGAACTACATAATTCGTCTGGATTGAATGAGCCAAATATGATAGAGACTTGGTCTGCGCTTGCTTTCTCATCTTCAAGCACGATCTTCTTTTCACGAGCTATTCCATAACTTTGTCCTTGAAGACAAAGCACTTCTCCGGAGGGTGGCTCACAAGTCGATGATATTTGCAGTGATTTGGGTCATCGATTTTCTCATCTTCATTTGGTCGCTTCATCTCCGGAAGCTCAATGAGATTTAACTCGAGGAGTTCTTCAAAAATAGCTGGCATATCAGAATCCAGAAATGGGTACTCTTTCTCTTGCATTTCTTTTAGAGTCAACTTTCGACTTGGCTTATCTTGAAATGAAGTGGATTTCATACTCTTCTTCTTGCTCACCTTCGTCATGAACTTCACAGGTGATGTGTTGACATTCATAGCTTTTTTATTTTAAGATCTTGGTACAAACTTACTCCATTTTCTGACTTCTTTCTTGCCATTCTCTTTGCGAGGTTCATAGATGGGCATCCTTTCATTTCCAGCAGAGGCCATGCTCAATTCCATGTCATGGGCACGAGTTGCAAGTTCTTCAAATGTGCTAGGCTTGATACCTTGCAAGATGTAGCGCAAGAGCCAATGTATACCTTAGATGCACATCTCTATGCCAAAAGCTTCACTAAGTCCGTCTTTACAGTTGAGGCTTGCATTCCTCCAACAATTGATAAAGTCGATAACTGGTTCACTCTTCCATTGACGAGTACTTGTGAGTTCTATCATACTCACAGTAAGTCTCGTGCTATAAAAGCGATTGAGGAATTCTTGCTCTAGTTGATCCCAGCTATCAACAGATCCAGCCTTGAGGTCCGTGTACCAATCAAAAGCATTTCCTTTTAATGAGCGGACAAACTGCTTGACGAGGTAATCTCCATAAGTTCCAGTATTGTTGCATGTCTCAACAAAGTGCGCCACATGTTGCTTTGGATTGCCTTTGCCATCAAACTGTTGAAATTTTGGAGGTTGATAGCTAGCGGGCATCTTAAACATATCAACCCTTGCAGTGTACGGCTTCGCGTATGTAAGGGAAGACTTGGTAGCAACTTCGTACTTGCTTTTGGTAGTTCCTTCGATGAACTCCTTCAGTTGATCGATTGGAATCATCCCTTCAGACGAGATAGTGATAGCCTTATTGGATGTAACTTGTATTGGGGGAGGATCAATCTCTTGAACTTCTGGGAGTTTGCCAGGTGCATGGGTAGATTCTTCTTCCATCAAGATTCCGACCCTGTCTGTTAGCTTGTCAATTCTAGCATCTTTATTTTGCATGCATTTGGTCAAGCTAGCGATTGCTTATGTTAAGTTTGCCAACTGCTCCTCCACAGATGAAGTGTTTGTCACTATGGCTTGCATGATTGTTGTGGATGATGGAGAGTAGCACGGATTTTCACATAGATTGATCCTTGATTGGCTCACGCTCTGTGGTGTAAGTGGGAAGGATCCATCACTTAAAGTGTCATCATCTTCCTTCACAGAAGAGTGCTTGGATCCGGAGAGGTCAAGCAGAGCAAGAGTCTTCTTGATCTTTTCAGTAACATCGCTTCCTCCTTCCGGTGCGTTTATGGAAGATCTTGCTCTTTTTGAGGATGAAGATCCGAAAATAGGGGTAGATGTGGACGGCACTGGGGGTGCTTGTTGTCCTAACGAGCTTGCTTTGCTCCTCTTAACTGGACCAAAGCTTCCAAAGGTAACTCCGAGTGTGTTTTCCACATCAGCGTAGAACGTGGAATTAGCAGCCTTGGCGAAAGTTGAACTTGAGTTGATTTTCTTGGAAGCCATTTCGTTGTTCTTGAACTTTGATGATTGAAAAGTTGTGATGAGAGGTAGAGATTGTCCCACTGGGCGTGCCAGAATTTGTAGACAATAAATTGCGTCGAGAAAATCAAATCAAGCCGAAAAATATCGCCACAATCGTAGTATTTTATTTCAAATATTCGAGTGTTACAATCTCCATGAATCCTTTGATTATTCTTTTCAACAGTAAATAAAAGAGCTTTTGAGCTTAATCTTGAATTTTATTTTATTTGAATCCAAGTGCTTGAGGCCTGATCTTGACGTATTTTTAATCCAAGGGCTTGCAGCTTGTTCTTGAATCTTCGTCTTGATCTTTTTAATCCTTATAACACTTGAATGCTTGTAGCTTTTTAGAGAAATCCGTAGTGTTTGATCCACGAGCTCCCTCTTGCTTCTTGTTATAACTTCTGGTGTCTTTTCTGGGTTATGAAGACCCCTATTTATAGTTGTGAGAGGGAAGAGTTGTGATAAGAACAAACTCTTTCCGACCAATCAAATTGAAGTGTGACATGACCGCATTTGATTAGCCAGAACATGTCACTTGCACATGTGGCGTAGTTTCATTGGCCTTTTAATGTGACTTGGCGTGCCTTGTCATTTTGACACGTGGCATGATCCCATTGGCTCTTCTGTTTGACTAGGTGTGCCACGTCATTTGATACGTGGCACCAAACTGGGCCTCTAGGAAGATGGCATATTGGGCCCAATGAATTAAGACTTATTTATTTAATCCATATATGTTGGACTTATATATACCATTTTATTCTATTAGCGACTAGTATATTTAAAATATAGTCCAAATTATTTATTGAATTTAAATTTAATAAATTTTACATAACTACAATAACTTCTGAAGATTTTTTTTTTTCAAAGAACAAGAGAATAAAAGATGACTTTAGTGGACTTTTGCGTTTAACGAAGGGTGATAACGAAGAGTTCTCCCTAAATTCCAATATTGAGCATTGAAATATGTGTAAAGTGGAGAAATTTTACTATGTGAGTCATATAACCAACATTACTTATGTGAGAGTAGTTTATTTCTTGACAAGTGTACTCATGTTCCTACTTACTTAATTTAAAACATAAGCTAAAAAAGGCAATATTTAAGTTTTACTCATTTTCCTAATTAAAGGCTTAATTGGTCGACAATAAAAGAAAAATAAAATAGAAAAAGACCTCTTTCATTATACTATTATATTATTATATTACTCTTCCATAAAAAACTTTTTTACTAAAAATCTTGTAGTTTAAGATCCAAGTTAAAATTAAAGGAACGGGCAATCTCTATCCAAATTAAAAGGGTAACCTACTTTGGTAATTAAAAAGAAAAAAAAAGCAAACTAAGGTGAAAGAATGCATTATGATCTATGCATATTCAACGCAACAAACAAAATAAGTAAAGCAATTACCCAAAAATATTTTTATATTTTGTAGCACAAAGTGTATGTTTTCTTCTTCATCGTAAAATGGATCATAAGAAATAAGATTTTCAATAAAAAAACTTTATTTTTATCAAAGAGCAGAATTAGAAAATCGTTGATCTTGAGAAATCTTTTGTTTCTTTTTTTCCTTTTATGGTCCACCAGTTAAGCCTCTAATTAGGAAAAAGAATAAACTTAAATATTGCTTTTTTAGTTTATGTTTTAAAATAAATAAGTAGAAATATGAGTCTACTTGTCAAGAAATAACTAGGCTCACATAAGTAATGTTGGTTATATAACTCATATAGAAAAATTTCTCTATAAAAGTGAACGGAAGGTGTAGTTAACTGATTTCTTTCTTTTCGTTTTTCTCCCTTTGGTGTGGTATAGACATATAGTTTTCCGTGTATTTTCACTCGCACCACAAGTTTAATGATTGGTCTATTTGATAACAAATTTCGAGTCGAAAGGTGCTGTTCATTGTAGTAGCCTGGAAAAAAAGAAAAAAAAGAAAAAAAGAAAAGAAAAAGGCGTTGACGAAGGATGAAGGATTTTTCATTTGAAAAAGTCCTCCTTCGAAGAGATCGAAGGCCCCATTTTGCAACGTGTTACACGTTCTCCTCGCTCTCTATAAATAGACTCAAATCTTTAGAATTTGGTGATTCAGGTGTCTAGGAAAGAGGTACATACAGTTTCTCCACTTAGTTATAACTCTGTGTGTGTGTGTGTGTGTTTTATTACTGGAGAGAAGAGAGTGAAGGATGGTGAGAACACCGAGCTACGACGAAAATGGAAAGAAGAAGGGAACTTGGACTCCTGAAGAAGACAGGAAGTTAGCAGCATATGTTACTAAATATGGCTGCTGGAACTGGCGCCAGCTTCCTAAGTATGCTGGTGAGAATTATATTGGTTCATTTTAATGTTTAATTTGAGAATATATTTTCTTTCACATTAACTGATTATTGTTTCTTGTACGTAAAAGGTTTAGCTAGGTGTGGAAAGAGCTGCAGACTTCGATGGATGAATTACTTGAGGCCTAATATTAAAAGAGGGAATTACACAAAAGAAGAAGACGACATCATCTTGAAGCTGCATGCTCAACTTGGAAATAGGTACGAAAAATTATTCTTAATTTTACGCGTCCAATTTTACGAGCTAATTAATTAACACATGTCAATGCCAGCCGAGAGATTTAATTAACTGCCGCAATTGAAGTAATTAATCAAATATACAGTCAAATCTCTCTGTAACAATTTCGTCCGCTACGATATTTTTTGACTGCAATGTTGTTATAACATAAATATAAAACTTGTTATTATAAAGGTTGTCTGTTATAGAAAGGTCTGACTGTAGTTCCCTGCATGCAGATGGTCGGCAATTGCTGCACACTTGCCTGGAAGATCAGACAATGAGATAAAAAATCATTGGCACACCTCTCTTAAGAAGCGAGCTAACTATTATGCACCAAATTCAAGTGACGGTGAAAGTAAGAGTATGAATCAGGCCAGCAATACAAGAAGAAAGAGTGTGGAAAATCAGAATGCAATAAGTCCTAATAATTGTATGAGATCCTACGAAACTATACTGGAAAGTTCTCAAATGTCACCTAAGCAATCATCAAGTGAAGAACTCTCCTCTTACACCACTGATTATCAAGTTTTTCAAGAAGAAACAATATTAATGGAAAATAGTGGAAGCTTTTGGACAGAACCATTTCTAGTAGATAGTAGTTTCAGCAGTAGAACTGATTACGTAGTTCCTTCAATTGATTGTGAACTAGTTTGTCCGCCTTCTCCTTTTATAGGTCATGAATTTCTTTCCTCGTTTGACTTGGATGATTACAATTGGTAAAAACTAGAAATGGAACATCAGAAGTAGTATTTTTTCTCATATTAATTACTCATATATATCATCATTTTCTGACTTATATCGTTTGCTTCTGCTTGAACGTTAGTCGCAAAATGTAATTTAATTTTTATCATAAATATATAAGCAAAGTGACGATCGATGTCATAAAATATAGATGTTCTGATTTTGCTTGAGGGTTACAGATAATTGCACAGATGTGATTAATCAAAATGCTGTAAAACCATATACGTTACTTCTTATATAAATCTATGGTAATTGTTTACATTAAAAAACGGATAGCAATTGAATTGATATGTGGTTTGAAGAATATGCGGATTAATTCAATACAAATGATAAATGGCGTCAGATTAAACAGATAAAAGATATGATAAATTGTCAAACCAATAAAGAGAGTGATCTCGAACTCAGTAATGGCTTAACAAAGTGCTTGCCTTCGATCCCAAGCTCATACTAATGAAGGATTGATGAACAAAAGCATGAACTTTGAATAACAGAGAGAATAAGAGTATATTGACTTGATATGCATGTTATAATGTGTCCCTTGAATAATAAGTTTCCCGTTTATATAGTAGGAGAATTTTACCCTAAGTACAATTCTAAAAAAGGTAAAAATCTTCCGTTTCTCCGATCACTGATTTTCTGTCGATACGAGCCGAGATTCACGCTGTGATATCCGGCTGGGCGCAAACATCACGGCCCGTTGTTAATCGTGTGCAACTGCTTGGTAATGCTCTCCGAAGTCTCAATCCTCAAATTGGACCTCGAGTATATGGCCCCGACATCCCCGAGGGAAGGTGTTTTGCTCGAACCCCGATACAAGAGGTTCTTTCCTCTGACTCCAATACATTATGGTCACGTTCCTGCTCCGATTTGCTCAACGAGAAGTCAAGTCATGCAGCAGGCTCGATTTTACCGCATACGTAAATTATTAAAATTACTTGCATATAAGAACACACACATAATTGTAGAAACTAAAATATATTGACAATCAGTTTTATGAAATTCGTAGAAAAAGTATAGTAAAAGTTACATAAACTCAGAAAGAGTTTCTGTAGCTACTGATTTCGCATATATTATATACAGTAACAATATAAAAAGTATCAATACAGTCAGCTTATTTAAAAATAATTATAAATATCATTTTTAATTATCTTATAAAATATAATTAAAAAAAAACATGTTATAACATATCAAATTGCACAGATAATATGAAAACTTTTACATTATCATTCTATGTCACGTATCTTCTTGCATAAATGATCATAGAGTGATTGATTTTGTGTGACGTATGCACATTTTTTCTATAACCGGCCACTTAATCTTCTATAAAGACGTCACACGACAAAGTGTGAAAATATTGATATTCTCATTCCTATTTGTACTAACACAAAGGCAGAGTGTGAAAATCTCTTTTTGAGTTGTCACAGGAGATAGTTATTACAGGATTCTTATCTTATCTTTTGGCTGTTACCAAGTATCTTCCTTGTCCAATTAATAGTTTGTGAATGTTGGTGGACACTTTCAATAATAATAACAACAAATGAGAAAAAGTGAAGTCATCAGTGTCACGTCCAAAATTATCCCTAGATGTGATTGGCACTCAGCTAACATTACTCGTCAGACGAGTGATACATAGTCAAATTTTCATTTAACCAAGTATAATATTTATAAACCGCTAGCTCAATTGGACTCTTGAGCTAGACCCAATAACAGAATTAGCAACCATCTTTTTTTTTATCTAGTACAACTCCTCTACTATCTATCTCTATATATAACTATACATGTCTTAAGTAGGGTAGTTGCTCAATCTTTCTAACTCCTTGTGCCATTTGGATTCATTTTGCCCTCGTATATGTAGCTCCAGCGTAATATTCTTCATTCTCTGAAGGCCTGATATCATCTTCTCTTGAAATCTTCGTTGATTCCTTTCTGCCCAGACATGGTAAATCGTAGCTGCAAACAGGAATCCTAGCATGTTAGCTCGAACTCTGCATGAACTTCTCTTCGTTAACCATTCAATCTTAGCATTTCAGCTACCAATTTGATGTCTTTTTCCCAACCATTTTAACAATGTTGCCCAGATATTCCTGGAGTAATCACACTCAAAAAAGAGGTGCTCCATTGTCTCCTCAGTGTCCTTTTCACAAAGCGCACAATCACTTGCAATTGATAGTCCCCACTTCCTTAGACGATCCACTGTAGCTAACTTTTTATGCACAGACGACCACAAAATGAATTGATGCCTTGGTAATGCTTTTGAATCAATTGTGATCCTTTTCCAATGACACTTAGGGTACTGGGCATTGTTGCAACATACAACTTTTTAATGCTAAACTTCTCTTTTATATAGTATTTATTTTAATCAGCAGAGGGGTCCCTTTGAATTAGCCAATCCCAAGTGTCATAGATTTTTCTAACTAGCTAGTAGGTCTGCTTAGGAGTGTGCAGTCATTATGTCCTTCCCTTTTATGTAGAAGCTGTGTATCCATTGGATCCACATGATGTCTTTTTTTTCATTGATTGTCCATAAAAGCTTATATAAAGCAGCTTTGTTCCAGTTAGACACATCGAGTACATTTAAACCTCCACCTGAGAGTTGCATACAGATCTTGTCGCAAGCAATCAGCGCTCTCCTCGAAGGTTCATTACTCCCAGTCCAAAGGAAAGTTCTACAAGCAATCACAATCAGCTTAGTTATCTTTTTTGGCAATAAGAAAACTCATGCCCAGTAAATCTGCATTACAAATATCACACTCTTGATCAATTGTACTCGACCACTATAACATAGGAATTTAGTGGTTCAGCTTTTGAGTCATGCAGTAATCCTTTCAATCAATGTCATCCACTGCTGAATAGTTAGTTTCTTAGAGGACAAAAGAACTCCTAGGTAATTGAATGGCAACTCACCTGCTGTGAATTGCATTTCTATAAAGATCAATTATTTAAACTCCCTTGGTGTCCTTGCAATATACAAATCACTTTTCTCCATATTTGCTTTAAGCCCTGACACCTCTGAAAAATTTTGAAATCTGCTCATAAGTAAGCTTATGGATAGCTTATCTTCTCTGCATCACATGATCAGGTCATGAGCAAAATATATATGGGTTATATTCTTGCTGGAGCACCTTAGATGGTAATTGAAGTCTAGAGTGCACTTTAGTGTCTTCAGTGAACGATTTAGGTATTCCATCACCAATACAAATAGGTAGGAAGACATTGGATCTCCCTGCCTAAGCCCCTTCTTTGATTGAAATTTGGTCGTCAATCCTCGATTTATCAGCAGAGAATAACTGACAGTTATCACACACTCTATCACAATGTGTAAAAATTTCACATGCATACCAAATTCAATCAGTATCATCTTTAGGAAAGGCCAATCAAATGAATCATATGCTTTCGTATGTCAACTTTGATCAAACACCTTGGTGAGACCCCTTTCTCAGTGTATCCTTTAACCAACTCATGTGCAATAATACCATTGTCCAATATGTTCCCACCTCTATATATGTTGATTGAGAAGGCCCAACAATGTAATCAACCATAGTCTTTAATTTTTCCGTTATAATTTTTGCAGTGTAGAGCAACATGTTATGGTTCTAAACTCATCAACAGATGTAGGACTGTTAACTTTTGGAACCAGTGTAACTGTAGTACAGTTTATACTCTTCAACATCTTCCCATTTGCAAAGAATTATTGTATAGCTTGTTTAACTTCACCTCCAATAATATCCTAGTATATTTTAAAGAATTCAGCAGAAAATCCATCTATACCTGGTGCTTTTTCATTAGGCAAATGTTTGACGGCCTGATCTATGTATTTTTCTGTTAGTCCTATTGAGCTCATGTTGCTGTTCATTACTGAGGCAAGGTCCATTTCTGGCTGTATCGATATCAATAGATGGCAATTCAGCAGCACACTCTCCCAATAAATATTGAAAAAATCCTGTAAATTCTTGCTCTATCAGTTTTGACTCAGTAATTCTGGAACCTTGATCATTGTAAATGGAACTAATTTTGTTCCTAACCTTCCTAGACTTTATATGTACGTGAAAGATTTTAGTATTTTGGTCTTCATCTTTTATCCACATTGCTCTAGATCTCTGTCTCATCACTTACTCATTAATTCCTTCCCATTTTTCTATCTGCACTAGCAACTCTTTGTCTTCTGAGATCTACTGACCATTAAATGGATCCACATCAAGTTTTCCTTGAGCAATCTACAATTGTATCCTCAAATTGTCCAGATTTCTCTCTAATGAAGATATCTTTTTACTCAGCTGTCCTGCCTTGTCTTTTAGTCTATGTAATTTCACACATATAGAGTACATAGTATTCCCCTGTATTTGTTGACACCACACATCATGCACAACTTTCTCAAACTCCTTATTATTCAGTAGCACATTATAGAGTCTAAATGACTTTTGCAGATAGGATTTGACTACTTCTGTGTTAATGATAATAGGAGAGTGGTCTGATACTCTAGGCTTTTCAAATGTAGCTTCCAGACTACTATATCGTGTGAGCCAAGAGGCTTTACCAAAAGCCCAGTCTATATTTCTATAAATCCTGTGATCTTCCTCCCTCTTATTACACAAAGACCATTGGCAACCCTTCCTGTTGAGTTGTCCCAAACCAGTGTCTGCTATACATATGTGAAAACCCATCAATTCAACTTGTTGCACATACTTTATACCTTAGCCATTTATTTGTAGCATTTGATTAATTATATGAGTATCCAAATAATCTGATAATTAATTACTAACAATTAATATCTCAAAATATTAAATTGAAACTCTAGCCAAATCAGAACTATGGAGAATCTAAAAGAATTAAAAAATACATCATATGCATAAATAATAAAAACTCTTTTGATAGCCTCTACGGACAATTCGACGACTCACCTCAATAACTGAGTCAACTCTAGAGAACTTGTCAGCTATTAGCTCCGTCTTCACCAATAATATATGCATAGACATGCAGGTAAGGAGTGAGTTATACGTAAATATAACCCACTAAGATCCTCGACTCGCCACTCTGAATACCTCTAGAACAGGTGTTGGAAAATACAAACACACAACGAGCACAAAAATAATATGTACAGAAAGTCTTTCACCATACAATTACTCTATAAGGTCCAACTAATATATCTCACACAATCTACACTCAGGACTTATCATAAAAGGCAGTGCAGGAAATTAACCAAACACCTTAACGAGTCCACGACATCATACACAATGCCCCAAATCTACCACGACGGCATACACAATGTCCCAAATATATTACGGCAACGAAGAAATAATTTCTAATGCCTCAACGCCATAGCCTACCACAAATAACTTATTAATAATTTTAACTTTTTTTTACAATATAATCTATATTTGCGGCTGGTCAAAGACCACCGATTCTGCCAAACACACGCTCGTCCCAACACATGGACCAAAGAGACAACACATACTTTCAAAACAGGTTTGAAAAAGCAAGTATCAAAGTTTAGAGTCTCACTTACCTCGCTAAAGGGAAGTTCCCAACCTTGTGACGTCTAGAGCACCAACCAAACCACCTCCAATGGCTTCAATCTATATAAAACATTGATTAATAATATCAATTATACTAGCCAAGTCAAATCTCAATATCCAGACCTTTAAGCTTAGAATTTAATCTTACTATTCCATCGATCAAATGTCATATTTATGAAGGCAAAAAAAATCTCCTAATATCTCAATAAAAGAACCCAAGCAACAATTTTACATAACTTCACAGATTCAAACTCGCTAATTAAAAATTTGAATTCTCCACTTTGAAATTCATTTTTTTATTCATCATGCATTAGTAAAATTAATTATCATTACAATAATCATGTCCTCTCATTATTACCTAATGATTATTTATTCATATGTGTCGTGCCCCTTTTTCTCGCAAAATCGGGTTTCGACATGTGACAACTCTTTTAAGGAAGTATTAAAAGAGGAGAGTCGTCACCTAACGGTTTTAAGGTGTGTTAGGGCACCTATATGGATATGACTCGGGTTTACTAGTTTGCGTCACCAAATATTGGGTAAAGGCTCAAAATTACCTCGAAGAGAAGGTGTTAGGCACTCTTCGAGGTCCACAATTGTGGGTCCCGACCGAACTCGAATTATATGAATTAATCAGATAAACAAAAACAAAGAGAGCAAGAAATTTGGGAAAATTTATTATTAAAAGACTATGGGTAAATACAAATGCTTGATTCAAAGAAAAGACGCGGGGGGGGGGGGGGGGGGGGGGGTCCTAAATTTTTTAGCCTAAAGGATCACCCCGTACAATATAAATAATACTTCATAACTCCCCCGAGATGGGGTGTTACTCATATTATTAAACGGGTACAGGCTATCATCTCCTGCTACCGGATTACTATCTTTAAGTTTTTATCTAAAGCGCACTAGTTGATTCTAAATCGTGCCTTATGCGTGCACTACCCGTCCCATGCCTATGGACCAGGAGGCTTTGGACCTACTATTTGGATGGTTCTAGACTTTACTCAGGTTGCTCAAAATGATAAATCTAAGCGACATTCAAAACATGTAGGAACGCACATAAAGACAATAAATAGATCAAATTAGACTCCACATGTAAGAAACAAATGCACGCAAACAGGTTCATAGAAGGCAGTAGGAAAATTTAAGAATTAAGACGAAATATAGTCCTTAATCTTATAGTCATGGCTTCTATGGGATTCTGAATTTTAAACATACGAAGTGTTGTTTTCTTAGGACAACGAATTAGCAGATCATAAGTATTACAAATCCTACAGGCATAATCTCTAAATTGTTTGCGCAATAAGATAGTGAAATTGTTGATAGTTCAAACTTGCTAGTGTTGATTTTATCAGCATACTTTCTAGGCGAGCAACTAGATCCTATAGGAAGGATTTCTAACAATTAGCAAATGAAACTTGTTCAATATCCTTTTGTTCCTATAGGCATGCTTTATTGGCGAGCAACACAATGTGAATAACAGTAATAGTAGCCAATTTAATTATATTCCTATAGGCATGATATCTACGCGAATATTGTGAAGAGTAGGTATTTATTACTCAACGTGATCCTATGGTCATGGTATCCAACATAGAGCAATTTGAACAAATAATCACTATGTTGCAACATAATAGGCGGGTAATAACGTGTGGGAGTGGAACATGTGAACAGGTGACATATTCGTGTCCTCTAGGCATGTTATCTAACAAACATATAAAAACAGAGCATGTTGAGAAAAATAAAACACTCAGATCCCATAGGCAGGTTTCTACCCTTTCATACCAACATTAGAATAGACCCGTTTTCCCCAACTCCATTAATACCCTAATTGTTATTACAGAATTATTACAGGTCAAATAGTGAATAAAATTACAAAGTGATACAAATAACTATAGTAGGCCCAAGACAGGCCCAAAGGTACCAGCCCTGCCAGACCTTCCACTAAGCTCTTTCTCCACACACATCTCAACATAGCCCATAAAACATAGGAGAACTCGAACCAAACCCAACAACCATGGTTTGATCATAGGATCCAGGAAAACAATCACTTACATAGGAAGAAAAAGGGGCAGAATTGAATAGTCAGGAACATAGCCAAAAAACCTCAGGCCCTAGTCCGTCAGAGTTCACAAGTGTCTCAAAGTGGACTCCGAGCAGTGCTCACACTAGGAAGGTTAATAGAGAAAGCTATTGTGGCCTTGGCTTTCAGCCGGCCAAGAATTATAGGTTTAGAATTGGGTAAACAACCAATGAAAATAGTAGTCAAGTAGAGGAGTTTGAGGGAGTGAATTTGAATTTTTTAGAAACAAGCATTGCAAAAAATGATCACATAATAAACACATCAACACAGAGGGTACACAAAATCAAGATAGGTTAATGTTGCAAGTCCATACTTAGCACATTGGGGCAGGGTACATGTATAAGAAGCAAAGGGGGATTATGGATTTTGGGGATTACACATTAATAAGTAGGGGAGCATTAGGACAGTAAGACAACTAATTAACACTATAATAACAAGTTCAAGTATAAATGATCAAATCATGCTAAACACCAAGGATTAAACAGTGCAACTTATACCAATGAGGGAAGCAACATCAGATATTATAGGGTACACAACTTAAGAAAACTAGCCTGATAGATTTCACCTAATTGCTTAGGGTACAAAATGGAGCAAGGCAAGAACATATTAAGTGATAGAATGATCATAGGAGCAAATTGCAACTAGAGTGAGGGTTTTAACATAAATTAGGAAATATCACAGAGACAAATAAGTTACTGTAGAAGTTTAGGACAAGGCAGAAAACACACGGATGTCACACGACTAGTTAGACACTCAAAGTACCAATACATTAGCTAAACAAACTCCAAACTGTCCAAATTGTCTAAGTTAAACACAAATACATTTAGAACTAACAGTTTAGGCATGGGCCAATGCTAGAGATATTCATATCATAGGAAGAATCACACATAGAGAGAGCCTAGAAAAATATATTAAGTCATGAAATTTTAGAGGCATGGATATGCTAATTAGAACATAAGATAATAAACATTGTAAAGGTCAAGAACTAACCAGTTATTGATCAACAAGTAGACAAAAAGAAAAGAACAGAATCACCTTGAATGTTAACACAACGGTATGACCTAGAACCCTAGATGCGTCAAGTTCCCAAGGGCTTCAAAGAACCCAGGGCAATGCTCACACCCAAGGAAGGTCGAGAAAATAGGAAATCCGGTGGCCTTTATTTTCAGTCGGCCAATAGCCAAAATAAAACAAAAGAATACATGAACAACAGAGTTAAAAAGCCTCAGTTTTAGTGGAAATTTTAGCGATTCAAAAGTCTGTCCAAGAGAGAATGGGGGAGGGGTTTATATAGTAGTAAAAACCGAGCAACAAACAAGGAAACAAAGTAATTTAAGTAACAAACAAGAAAAATAAACATGCAAATCGGTATGAAAATCAATTTAAGAGAAAGACCTGTAAACCCTAGTTTATTAGGGAAAGTGAAAATCAGTAGAATCTAAACAAAAATCGAACTCACACAATAACATTGAACATATATAGACAGAATATCGCTCAAAATCAGAGATATGAACCATTTTTGTTCGATCTCGGAAGAGTTCTGCTTGCCATGTTTAGGCAAGAACTTAGGTAACACCAAAAAAGAACGACCAGTACCAAAAGAGATCCAATATGGCAAGAATTTGGCAGTCAAATCCCATATTTGGTGGGACTAAGAGAAGGATTTAGGGGAAGGCGGCTAGGGTTTAGTTGAAAATGAAAGGAAGGTTGAGAGTGTTTAGGGGCGGCGAGTTAGAGGGGAATGGTTAGGGTTTGGGGTTGAGGGGATAATTAAGAGGGAGATCAAATGCGGGCCGTTGGTCTTAGAAATCAACCACCAGGATTTTAAAAAAGGGTTGGGTCAGGTTGGCTAGGCGGGTGGCTACCGAGTTTTATATTAGTGGGTTATTTTCTTTGGGTTGGGTATTTGGGCTAAGTGTTTGAGGGTTTTGGCCCATTCATTTGGTCTGAAATTGGTTTAGAATTGGACTAGTTTTTAAATACTCAATATTCATCAAAACAATAATTTATAAAAATTAATTAATAGATAACAAAAATATTATTTGTGTACTAAAATGATTGAAAATAATAACTTAACATTATAAAATATAAAAATTTATTTTGTCATAAATAATGTAATTATACATGAATATATGCTATTATTGCAAAAATGTGCAATTAGCCTGAAAACGCAAATGCATTTACAGAAAAAATGAAGTAAAATATTATAAGACATATATATTGGTTAAATAATAAGTTTAGATTATTAAGTCATCAAAAAATAATTTGATGGATAATTATTGGACATTTATGTGATAAAAGTGTAAAAATGAAATTAATTTAGAGTTTCCAAATAATATAGAAAATAATGGAAAATTATGGGAAATGTTTGTATAAATTTGTAAACTAAATAATAATGCAAGTATGTTGTTTTGAAGGTATATATAAAAATTAGATATCAACAATATGTTCCAAAACTTAAAGAGGCAAAAATCATCAGTGAAGTAGTTTTCATAGTAGCTTTTTAAAATTCGTAAGTTTTTTTTTTCTAACTTCCACTACCACACTAATAATTACCTAATTATTATGTATTCCAATCCCAAATTCTAATTATAGTATCATAAGGTTAAGGCACATCTTTCCTTTTTTTCATCCCTACTATTGTCTAAAATTATTAATGTTGCTCACTAGTATACCTAATTATAAATTAGGCCCACTAATCATTTATTTAATAACTATCTTATATATTATAATAAATTTCCTCCTACTAAAATAATATTTGACCCAATAGATATAAATAAAATTAGTTCTCTAGTCTCACAATTAATAAGTGTATTTAAAAAAATGGGGTTATTACATTCTCCCTCACTAAGAAAAATATTCGTCCTTGAATGTTAGACGAGTTATACCCTAAAAAAGAGAGGATGAATACTTAATTGTTTACATTCACTTTATCTATTTATCTTTACACTACATATGCTTCTTGTAACATATTTGAAATTTATTAACAACTACAACTATCCTAAGAGTCAGGATCTCTACTCTATTGTCTTAAATCATAGTTAGATATGTTGAACATTTTTTATTCATCTCATGTAAAACTTTCGTATATGGTACTTCCTCGTCCATGTCTTTACTTGACAATTGTGCATCACATAACACGATACCAATCAGTCCATGCATATAATAACATTAAAGTTAGACATCGTCAACACTAGTAGAGCGAGTATGATGTCCCCTCCCTAAACAAATATCATACATCCTCGATATTCTCTATCCACAAATATAGTCTCCCCACTAGGATCGTCATCACGTATGGCACGTGAGGAGTACTAAATATGACGAAACTACTCAATCTATATCAAAGTTCACGTAAATGTCAACATTACAATCCATAACAAATTCGCAACTATCCAACTGTCCTAATTGTGATCCTATTTGTCTGATGAACACAATCAACAATAGTAAGTTCCTCCACATAGGTAAAATTATACTTTTTCAGTTATCGCATCACTTCACTAATATTCTAACTTTCTCAACTCATGTAGTACAAGATACAACATCATGACAATTGTTAGAGCAGAACATTAAATTCGATAACATTTGTGTTAATTCCTTCCAAGTATTCCAACTCTTCAAATTATCTTTTAGAACCCCGTTCCCCTAAATAAGGCTTCCAGTATGTTCTTTTACTGTTTTATGACTTGTGGGATGGTTAGTTCGGGATATGGAAGAGTTTGGGTTGAAATCAGAACACTTGGTTCCACGGTTTGGCTTTAGAAGGCTGAGTTTGACTTCTATCAATATTTTGAGTAAATGACCCGAAAATCGAGATTTGACGCTCTAAATAGGTTCGTATGATGATTTTGGACTTAGGCGTATGTTTGGATCGGGTTTTGGATAACCCGGAGCGTTTCGGCGCTTTATAGTGATTTGAAGGTTTTGAAGTTCTTTAAATTTGGTTTGGATTAGGTTTTGGTATTATCGAGGTCCATTCCGAATCGATTTGGAAACTTGAAATTCATATCTTGGTTCAATTTGGTTTTGGGGTGTGATTCTTCGTTTTGCTGTTGTTTTACGCGTTTCGAGAGTTCTAGCAGGTCCTTATTAGGTTTATAGACTTTTTGGTGTAGTTAGATGGGGTTCTGAGGGGCTCGGGTGTGTTTCAGATCGCCCGGAGCTAAGTTGAGGAAATCAGATTTTCCAGTTTTGGCTTCGCAAATGCGGGAGGGTAATCGGGTTCGCGAAGAAGGATTTTGGCAGTGGGTCAAATTACCCTTCGCGTTCGTGAAAGACCATTTGACTTCACATAGAAGAAAGGGACCTGGGGGGTCAGTGCCATTGCTCTTCGCGTTCGCGAAGGTGCCCACGCATTCGCGAAGGGGCAGGTCTGGTAAGCTTTCGTGTTCATGGGGACCTTGTCGCGTTCGTGTAGGCAAAGATTTCATGGGCCTAGGCTGTTGCCTTCGCGAATGCGAGGCCTTTTCCGCATTCGCAATGAAGAAGGAAGTTGGGCAGAATGTTTTAAATCGGGACTTAGCCATTTTGGGGTCATTTATTGCACTCTTGGGCGATTCTGGAGCTTCAAAAAGGGGAATTTCAACCTAGCTATTGAGGTTTTGAGTAGTTTGGCACCGAATTGAGGGTTCTAAGCACAATCTAGGAGCGGAAAGTAGTCTTTGGGATGAGGTAAGTCTCTTTTCTAACCTTGTAAGACGGAACTAACCCATAGGTGAATTGATTTAATAGTTGCTCCTATTTGTGGGGGCTACGTGCGAATGAGGTGATGAGAGTCTGCACGTAGCTACTAATTATGCTTATGTCCGGGTAATTTTAGGACCCAAATCATGTGATACTTGAAATATTTGCACCTTATTTGCTAATTCAAATGCTTAAATCATATCGTACTAGGTTCATGCAGGTCTGACAAATGCTTAATTCAAATGCTTAAATCATATCGTCCTGGTATTTGCTAATTCAAATGCTTAAATCAGCCTATAATGGAATTAAGTCGTGAGAATATGGTATTAGAGCACTAGGTTCATGCAGGTCTGACAAGTTATGAGCATGCCTAATAGAGTCTTGTGGATTGGTGCAGAGACGTCCCTACTTATCTTCGAGAGGCTATAGGGTATTAGGAAACTACTCTTTCTTCATCTCCTATTGTGCAATTGATGTTATACTAAGTGTCTTTCTCTTATTCTCTCACATATGGTGAGAACGCGCATGACAGATGTTCCAGGCCCGGGAGGAGCTGCTCCCCCTGTTGCTAGTGGTCGAGGCAGAGGCCGGGGGAGGGCACCTGCCCGAGTAGGGGATGAGGACGTCCCAGAGTGGCCCCAGCTATACCACCAGAGGATCCAACAGAGAATCCCATTATTGAGGAGCAGGGCGAGATGCCTATAGTAGAGCCAAGCCCGGTTGATTTCATGTCCGCACCGTGATTCCAGGAGATCATTGGTCGTATACTATGGTTCACGGATACCATGACTTAGGCTGTTTGTTTCTAGCAGACTCAGCCACATCTCAGGCTGGAGGGGGAGCACAGACCCCTGCTGTATATCAGACCCCGACCACACTACCCGTGGGCGGAGCCTAGCCAGTAGCAGCAGCCGTACCTGGGGCCAGACTAGTTGCGGCTGGTGAGCCGCATAAGCTATTGGGTAGATGGGATAGACTGCACCCTCCTATCTTCGAGGTTGAGCGACATGAGGATCCCCAAGACTTCATTGATTGGTTCAGGGACAGACTGCACAACATGAGGATACTAGAGTCACACAGCGTGGATTTTACTACTTTACAGCTGGAGGGAAGGGCTCGTAGGTGGTGGAAATCTCATTTTATCGGCTGACCAGCAGGTTCTCCTCCCTTGACTTGGGATCAATTTACACACCTTTTCTTGGATAGGTATATTCCACCCTCCCAGAGAGAAGAGTTGCGATTTCATTTTGAGTTTCTCAAGCAGGGTCAGATGTCAGTGATTGATTATGAGGCGAGATCCTCTGAGTTGTCTCGCCATGAACTTATGATACTTCCTACTGAGTTGGAGAGAGTGCGGAGGTTTGTTGCAGGATTGCACTACGGTATTCATGCCACCATGGACTGAGAGGTTGAGATGGGGACTTTTTACCAGCTAGTTGTGGAGATAGCTCGGAGGATTGAGGGTTATCATCAACGGGGTCGAGAATAGATGCCGCATAACAAGAGGTTCCGTTACGCTGGATAGTTTAGAGGTGCTCCGGTTAGGGGCATAGGTGAGTTCATGAGGGGTCATCCCAGTAGACCCATATATCCAGCACCGCCGCCTCCTCGGGGTGCTCCAGTTTAACCTTATTTCAGTGCCATGCCAAAAATTTTCATATTTCCCACCAGCTATTCAGGGTTCCTCCAGTGGGTACTCAGGCCACCAGGGTCGGACTTCAGGTCAGCAGACCTTCGTACTGAGAGGTTGTTTCGAGTGTGAGGATTTCAGCCACGTGCGGAGGTTCTGCTATAAGCTTTGGGGCAAGGTAGTGTAGCAGGGTCCTCAGCTTATGATTACAGCACCAGTAGCCACGCCAGGCATCCGGTCACCTAGAGGCGGAGGGAAGGTGGGTAGAGGCCGTCCTAGAGGTGGAGGCCAGGCAGGTGGCGCTCGAGCTAGATTCTATTCTTTCCCAGCCAGACCAGATGTAGTGGCCTAAGATGCCGTGATCACATGTATTATTTCTGTCTGTGGTAGGGATACTTCGGTATTATTTGATCCAGGTTCTACCTATTCATATGTGACGTATTTATTTGCTCATTTCCTGGATATTCCTCGTGAGTCCTTGGGTACTCCTATTTATGTGTCCACTTTGGTGGGGGATTCTGTTGTTGTAGATTGGGCCTACCAGTACTGCATTGTTACATTCTGTGGCTATGAGACTAGAGCGAATATTCTACTACTTGATATGACCGACTTTAAGGTCATCCTGGATTGGTTATATCCATATCACGCCATCCTTAATTGCCATGCCAAGACTGTTACCTTGGCGATGCCAGAGTTGCCTAGATTTGAGTGGAAGGGTTCGTCTGTCAGCACACAAATCATCTCTTTTATGAAGGCTCGACACATGGTCGAGAAGGGTTATTTGGCTTATCTAGCCTATGTTCGGGGTACTACTGCAGAGACTCCAACGAATGATTCAGTGTCCGTAGTCTGGGAGTTCTCCGATGTGTTTCCTTCCGATCTTTCAAGAATGCGACCAGAGCATGATATCAGTTTCTTGATTGATTTGGCTCTAGGTACCCAGCCTATATTTATCCCATTATAATGTATGGCTCCGAAAGAGTTGAAGAAGTTGAAGGAACAACTTGAGGAATTGCTAGCAAAAGGGTTCGCCAAGCCGAGTGTATCACCATGGGGTGCACCAGTGTTATTTGTGAAGAAGATAGATAGGACTATGCAGATGTGCATTGATTACTGCCAGTTGAACAAAGTAACCATTAAGAACAAGTACCTGTTGCCGCGAATTGATGATTTGTTTGACCAGTTGCAGGGTGCCAGGGTGTTCTCCAAGATCGAATTGAGATCGGGGTACCATCAGTTGAATATTTGGGATTCAGATGTTCCGAAGACTACTTTCCGGACTAGATATTTCCATTATGAGTTTCTATTGATGTCTTTCAGCTCGACTAACGCCCCAACGACATTTATGGATTTGATGAACAGGGTGTTCATGCCTTATATTGATTTGTTCTTCATTGATAAATTTTGATCTATTCGCGCATCATGGAGGTGCACGAGAAACATTTGAGAGTGATGCTTCAGACTTTGCAGGAACAAAATTTATATGCCAAATTCTCCAAGTGTGAGTTTTGGATGGATTTAGTAGCATTCTTGGGTCATGTTGTATCAAGAAAGGGTATTAAGGTGGATCCCAAGAAGATTGAGGCAGTTAAGAGTTGGCCTCGCCCTACTACGACGACTGAGATCAGGAGCTTCTTGGGGTTAGCAGGTTATTGTCGTCGGTTTGTGGAAGGCTTCACATTTATAGCAACACCTTTTACTAGTTTGTCCCAAAAGAATGCTCTATTCCGTTGGTCCGATGATTGTGAGGCAAGCTTTCAGAAGCTCAAGACAACTTTGACAACAGCGCCACCTTTAGACAACTTCCGAGCCCGTTCTGCACCAGCTAAGACTAATGGCATTTAGAATAGATGGAATGCTACCCTGGTAGTAGAATGAAGGTGTAATTGTGATAGAGAAAGGATGACGTTTGGGCCTTTGATTAAGTAATTATTTCATGAATTGTGCAGGATTAAAATACCCATGTAAGGTAAATCACACTAAAATACGATTATGGAAGTATGGTATCGTATCGCCCCTAGGGGGATCAAGACAATCACTTCAAATGTTCCACGATGAAACATGACCCTAGCGACAGTGTTACGTAAAAGATCAAGTTATCAGTGATAGATGATACTTCTACATTAAGGCGAATCAACAAAGGATGGGAAAACTTCATAAAGTAAGAGGTGATATTAGGCTGTCATTCTTAAGATGAAAAGTAATGAAAAAACATTAAAGAACATAGATTTATACATATAGGATAAGCAACAAGGGTAACCTGGAGTTGGTTGCAGACCACAGTAATGATAAATATTATGGTAGTATGACCTACCTAGATGCAGTAAAGTTACATGAATGGATAAACCGATCTATGAAATAAGGTATTACAATATTCGTAAGTTCAACAAAGTATCAAGCGAAGAACTTCAGTATACGAATAGATGCCCTGAGGGACAACTTATTAAGCTCTGTATATGTTTACAAAGTAAGGCCTAGAAGTTGGCTAAAAGCTGGAGAAAAAAATAAAAGAGTGAAGCGACGCATAAGCGCACTTACAAGGTCAGAGTCGTACAGGCTGCATGATAGAAGGTAGCAACAATTACGAGACTGGAAGGATTCTGACCATAAGTCGTGGCATGAGAAAGAGGCCTAAAGGGGGGAATGCCCTGGCCTTTGTATTTAATCACAGATTAGTTGCCTAGATGGAAAGGAGAGTAATAAAGTATTCGGAAGGCATAAACTATGAAAATGATAAGAGCACCAGTTAACATTCGAGGATGAATGTTCCAAAGGGGGGAATGATGTTACATCCCGCATTTTCGTATATTAAAATTTCATCGTAAGTTAATAGACGCTTTTGAGGATGAGATTATTTTGAGATTTTAAGCATTATGCTATTTCAGACAAGTGATAAATAATTTTGTAAAGGTGAGAGGGGAAGCAATTAAAAGAAAACGATTTTTCGTCAAAGTTTGGCATGTTGGGATAAAAATACGGCCCAAACTAAAATACTCGGTAGTTACAGACTAGTACCATACAAGTTACCATATGACCACGATAGTATGATGTATAAGGTGTTTTAAAAAGATATAGTACTATTTTAAGTAAGTGAGAATAATTCTCAATTATGCGGGTAATTGGTTAATTACCAGGTAACTGGACATTACCTAATTAATTGGGGGATATATTGGACAAGATTAACCCCAAAACGTGGCAGCATGCCACATATTAAAAGAATGACTCTTGAACAATTTTTTTATTAGGTGCCATCTTAATGCCTTAGTTGCAAGACACCTCAAACTTTGAAGCTTTCAAAACAAACCATTCTTGAAAATTTCATTTCCAATGTTTCTGTACCAAGACAATAACGTTAGCATTCTGATAATTGATTCTCAAAGACACATCTCATTCTAAGGTATTAGTTTCATATTTATGTATTCATTTCTAAGATCTTGAATACAAACCAAAATTTCATTCTCAAATACTTATATCAGATTCTAACCTTACACAGCAAACGCGATTCTTCAAATCCATACACCTTCCTACAAAAAATACTGCAACGTGACTGCTTGCATTAAATCAATTCAAACGAGAATTGTTAAAATCTTAGCAATGTAAAAATTTTGCGGTTCTAAAGGAGTACGATGCAACCTTTTTCCAAGAATATCATACGGATTTTTCCTACTCCAGGTATGTTATGGCTGTCCCTTCTTTCTTTTTGGCATGATCTATACGAACAAACGAAACGAGAAAATGCACAACTTCCATAAAATACTCTATTCGAGAAATGCTAAAGATGAGTATATTATTATTCTTCCATGTGTCATATTATTCTATCATCTGTTCATGGGTCTCACAAATATGTAAGATGATAAAGTTTATTTCATGATATTAATCAGAGGCATAATGGCCTTATGACGTACCGAGAGATTTTATTAACGTATTTCATATGCATTTCATGCATTTATACATTCACATATATGTATAGGGGATATGGGAAAGGCTATGGCGTTATATACGTACCACTACCTGATCAGCTGGTATACATTGATGATTTTGCCTACAGTGGCCGAGATTATATCATGGGATTCCCTCAGAGGCCTGATGATGTTATCAAACATGTACCTATGCATAACATGACATTCATACGCATATGCATGACACTACAATTTTTTCATGAATTACAAAGTTATCCAGACTTACAGGTTGAGTCATTTATTCTATATCTCTTCCATGTATGTTATGTACTTATTTATGTGCCTTACATACTCGGTATATTTTTTGTACTGACGTCCCTTTTGCCTGGGGACGCTGCGTTTCATGCCCCTAGGTCTCAATAAATAGGTCGAGAGACCTCCAAGTAGGCTATCAGCTCAACGGAAGATGTTGATGCGCTCCATTTGCTTCAGAGTTGCTTGTTTGGTTAGTATGATTTAGACGTGTATTGTTTGGTATGGTGAGACTCTGTCCCGACCTTTATGAAAATTTTGTATTCTTAGAGGCTTGTAGATAGATGTCATGTACGTAAAATATTGTATGGCCTTGTCAGCCTATGTTCAGTATACGAGTGACTATTTTGATCTTATAGACCCGCATGTCTTATGTATAAGTTGGTATCACATATTGTATTATACTTATCTCATAGCCACCTTCCGGCTCAGTTATCTATGATAGTATGACGTGAAAAAATACGTCACGTTGATACTCGATTGAGTAAGGTACATGGTTCCCGTCTCGGCCCATCGGTTTGGGTCGTGACAAGTAGCCAATTTAATTATATTCCTATGGGCATGATATCTACGTGAATATTGTGAAGAGAAGGTATTTATTACTCAACGTGATCCTATGGGCATGGTACTAAAATAGAGCAATTTTAACAAATAATCACTATATTGCAACACAATAGGCAAGTAATAACGTGTGGGAGTGGAACATGTGAACAAGTGAAATATTCGTTTCCTATAGGCATGTTATCTAACAAACATATAGAAATAGAGCATGTTGAGCAAAATGAAACACTCAGATCCCATAGGCATGATTTCTACCCTTTCATGCAAACATTAGAATAGACCCGTTTTCCCCAACTCCACTAATACCCTAATTGTTATTACAGAATTATTACAGGCCCAATAGTGAATAAACTTACAAAGTGATACAAATAACTATAGTAGGCCCAAGACAGGCCCAAAGGTACCTAGCCCTGCTAGACCTTCAACTAAGCTCTTTCTCCACACAAATCTCAACATAGCCCAGAAAACATAGGAGAACTCGAACCAAACCCAACATCCTTGGTTTGATCATAGGATCCAAGAAAACAATCACTTAAATAGGGAGAAAGAGGGGCAGAATTGTAGTCAGGAACATGGCCAAAGAACCTTAGGCCCTAGTGTGTCAGAGTTCATTAGAGTCTCAAAGTGGACCCTGAGCAGTACTCACACTAGGGAGGTTAATAGATAAAGCATTTGTTGCCTTGGCTTTCAGTCGGCCAAGAATTATAGGTTTAGAATTGGGTAAACAACCAATGAAAATAGTTGTCAAGTAGCAGAGTTTGAGGTAGTGCATTTGAATTTTTTAGAAACAAGCATTGCAAAAAATGATCACATAATAAACACATCAATACAAAGGTTACACAAACTCAAGACAGGTTAATGTTGCAAGTCCATACTTAGCACATTGGGGCAGGGTACATCTATAAGAAGCAAAAGGAGATTATGGCTTTTTGGGATTACACATTAATAAGTAGGGGAGCATCAGGCCAGTAAGACAACCAATTAACACTAGAATAACAAGTTTAAGTCTGAAGGATCAAATTTGCTAAACACCAGGGATTCGACAGTGCAACTTATACCAATGAGGCAAGCAAAATAAGATATTATAGGGTACACAACTTAAGAAAACTAGCCTGACAGATTTCACCTAATTTCTAAGGGTACAAAATTGAGCAAGACAAGAACATATTAAGTGATAGAATGATCATAGGAGAAAATTGCAACTAGAGTGAGGGTTTTAACATAAATTAGGGCATACCACAAAGAAAAATCAGTTACTATAGAAGGACAAGACAAAGTAGAATACACATGGATGTCACACGACAAGTTAGACACTCAAAGTACCAATACATTAGCTAAACGAACTCCAAACTGTCCAAATTCCCTAAGTTAAACACAAATACATTTAGAACTAACAATTTAGGAATGAGCCAATGCTAGAGATGTTCATATCATAGGCAGAATCACACATAGAGAGAGCCTAGAAAAATACATTAAGTCATGCAATTTCAGAGGCATGAATATGGTAATTATAACATAAGAGAATGAACACTGTAAAGGTCGAGAACCAACCAATTATTGATCAACAAGTAGGTAAACAAGAAAAGAACAGAATTGCCTTGAATGTTAACACAGCGGTATGACCCAGAACCCTAGGTGCGTCAAGTTCCCAAGGGCTTCAAAGAACCCAGGGAAATGCTCACACCCAAGGAAGGTCGAGAAAATAGGAAATCCGGTGCCTTGGATTTCAGCCGGCCAAGAGCCGAAATAGAACAAAAGAATAGATGAACAATAGAGTGAAAAAGCCTTAGTTTTAGTGGAAATTTTAGCGATTCAAAAGTCTGTCCAAGAGCGAATGGGGGAGGGGTTGATATAGTAGTAAAAATCGAGCAACAAACAAGGATACATAGTAATTTAAGCAACGAGCAAGGAAAATAAACATGCAAATCGGTCTGAAAATCAATTTAAGAGAAAGATCTTTAAACCCTAGTTTTTTTTAGGGAAAGTGAAAATCAGTAGAATCTAAACCAAAATTTAACTCACACAGTAGCATTGAACATATATAGACAGAATGGCGCTCAAATCAGAGATTTGAACCATTTTTGTTAGATTTTGGAGGAGATCTGCTTGCCATGTTTATGGAAGAACTTAGGTAACACTACAAGAGAACAACCTATACCGAAAGAGGTCCAATATTTGGCAAGAATATGGCAGTCGAATCCCATATTTGGTGGAATTAGGAGAAGGATTTAGTGGGAGGCGGCTAAGTTTTAGTTGAAAAGGAAAGGGGGGTTGAGAGTGTTTAGGGGAGGCAGGTTAGAGGGGAATAGTTAGGGTTTGGGGATAATAAAAAGGGGGGATCAATCAACGACTAGGATTTTAAAAAGGGGTTGGGTCGGGTTAGCTAGGCGGGTCGCGACCGGGTTTTAGATTAGTGGGTTATTTGGTTTGGGATGGGGTATTTGGGCTAGATGTTTGAGGGTTTTGGGCCATTCATTTGGTCCGAAATTGGCTTAGAATTTCGCTAATTTTTAAATACCCAATATTCATCAAAAAATAATTTATAAAAAATAATTAATAAATAACAAAAATATTATTTGTGCACTAAAATGATTGAAAATAATAACTCAGAATTATAAAAATATAAAAAATTATTTTGGCACAAATAATGTAATTATACATGAATATAGGCTATTATTGCAAAACTATGCAATTAGCCTAAAACACAAATGCAATTATAGAAAAAATGAAGTAAAATATTATAAGATATACATATTGGTTAAATAATAAGTTTGGATGATTAAGTCATCATAAAATAATTTGAAGGATAATTATTGGACATTTATATGATAAAAATGTAAAAAAGAAATTAATTTAGAGCTTCTAAAAATTATGGAAAATTGTGGAAAATGCTTGTATAGGTTTGTAAACTTAATGATGATGCAAGTATACTATTTTGAAGGTATATATATATATATATACATTTTAAAAATATGAGGATAAAAATTGGGTATCAACAACTACCCCTCTTTACCCAGGAATGATGAAAGAGTTGTCGGGTAAAGAAATGATGACCGATTTTGACCGAATGGGATGATTTGAGAAATGGAGGCCGAACTCTGGTTTCTGAGTTGCCTGCACATCCCTGGTATTACTGGAATCAAGCCGTGTGTAGTTCTGGATGCAGCGGTGAACTGAGCCGATGGAGTTGTTATAGGAATGGAAAGGCTCTCTTAGAAATCATGAATGTGAATCTGAACAGTTATGGATGCATTTCAAAGCGAGTACAAGTGGAAGAGGGTAACTGACCGTGGTTGAATGCATTTGAAGTAATTTCAGGATGTGAGCATTGAGCGAAAACTGGAGCGAAGATTGCTCCCATTAAGAGAACGGTTACCTCCTAGATCACCTGCAAAACTTAACGCAATGCATGCAAGTGTATATGGGATAATTGCAAGAATTTAAACATGATGCAAATTCCCTTTGGGACATGAAAGTTGTCTTTGGATGCTGAGGATGATGTCCTTAGACCATGATGTGCTGGGCCATGAATCGCGCGATAAGGGATTCGCAGGCCATGAAATGATGCTCGCGGGCCATGGAAATGGTGCCTTTGAACCATGAAGCCTTTGAATAATTATGTGAAATATTGAGAGATCCTCAGGCCATGGCATGGTGTCTTCCGGCTATGCGTATGATTCCTTCAGACTATGACGCCTTTGAATAAAATGGTGATGTTTGAACCCATGATATGCAAAGACATGATGCTTGTTCATATGCGAAGCGAAACAAGACAGAGCTTAGTCTTGTATAAGATAAGGGCAGAGCTTAGCCCCGGGAAAGTAGAAAATAGTTCTAGATTTCAAGTAGCATAGCATTTGGTGTTATGCAAGGATAAGGTAGAGCTTAGGCTTATGCAATTAGGGAGGCAGTGCTTAGACTCATGCAAGAAAAGGAGACAAGGCTTAGTCTCATGCAATGGAAGGCAATGCTTAGCCTTATGCAATTAGGGAGGCAGTGCTTAGCCTCATGCAAGAAAAGGAGGCAGCGCTTAGTCTCATTCAATGGAAGGCAATGCGTAGCCTTATGCAATTAGGGAGGCAATGCTTAGCTTATGCAAGAAAAGGAGACATGTCTTAGTCTCATGCAATGGAAGGCAATGCTTAGCCTTATGCAATTAGAGAGACAATGCTTAGTCTCATGCAAGAAAAGGAGACAGGGCTTAGTCTCATGCAAAGAAAGGCAATGCTTAGCCTTATGCAAGAAAAAGAGACATGGCTTAGTCTCATGCAATGAAAGGAAATGCTTAGCCTTATGCAATTAGGGAGGCAATGCTTAGCCTCATGCAAAAAGAGGATATAGGGCTTAGTCTCATGCAAAGAAAGGCAATGCTTAGCCTTATGCAAGAAAATGAGACATGCCTTAGTCTCATGCAAAGAATGGAAATGCTTAGCCTTATGCAATTAGTGAGGCAATGCTTAGCCTCATGCAAGAAAAGGAGATAGGGATTAATCTCATGCAAAGAAAGGAAATGCTTAGCCTTATAAAATTAGGGAGGCAATGCTTAGCCTCATGCAAGAAGAGGAGACATGGCTTAGTCTCATGCAAAGAAAGAAAATTCTTAGCCTTATGCAATTAGGGAGATAATGCTTAGCCTCATGCAAAGAAAATACAATGACTGATAGCAGAGTATTTCTTAGCTGGAGACGTGTTTGCGTTTGGCAACTTGCCGTTATGATTTTTGATGTGTGTGTGTTTAGTTGCGAATATTCCTTGTTCCTGCATCCAAAGAAAAATTGTGAGTTTTGCGGGGAAGGTTGGTTCGTGCCTTCGCTTGCTTGCTTTGATTTGTTTTAGCCCTGTATTGAGATCCTATTCAAGTTATCCTGGGTAGCATCTAGCTATTTATAAAATAATATTTTTGAGGAAAATATGCGAGCATTTGATTAATGTAATTATTTTAAAAAAAACATAGTAGCATGCACTATCAAGTAAATTATATGAAACAATGACTGTGACACTTTAGAGACATTGCAACTTCTTTGCATTAGAATTTTGAGGGTCCTCCTCAAAATTATTCCCTAGTTCAATAAGCGATTATTTGACCGTTCTGCATATGACGAAGTCGGCTGGACTTGCTCCGGAATTTTGAGGGTCCTCCTCAAAATTTTTCCCCAGTTTCTGACCATGGTGGAAAATGAAGATTTTATTAAGTTGTGACCGAACCCACAAGGCTGCCTACGTATCCCTTCTTAAACGGGAATCAAGTCAAGCGTAGTTCAATTACATTAGATGAAGGAATGTAAACAATCTAAACATAGTATCTCTTGACTGCGTCTCAATTGATAGGCTTTGGAAAAATTTCTCCGTCCATTTCTGTAAGTATGAGTGCTCCTCCTGTTAGTACTCTCTGAACCATATAGTGCCCTTGCTGATCGGGTGAAAATTTTCCTTTTGCTTCATGTTGATGCGGGAAGATCCTCTTCAGCACTAGTTGTACCGGTGTGAACTGTCTAGGTCTGACCCTTTTGTTGAAAGCTCTGGACATATTGTTCTGGTAAAGTTGACCTTGGCATACCGCATTCATTCTTTTCCTGTCGATATGAGCTAATTATTTATAACGACTTCGTATCCATTCTGCGTCATGGAGTTCAGCCTATTGTATAATTCTTAAGGATGAAATTTTGACTTCGGCGAGAATGACAAGTTCAGTACCGTTCCTGTTGATGTGCGGACTGTGGTAAAATACCCCAATAAGGTGAATGGTAATTTCTCGTGCCATTGCTTGTGGTTTTATACCATATTTCTCAATATTTTCTTAATATTCTTGTTTGCAGCCCCCACGACTCCATTCATTTGAGGCCTGTATGCTGTCGAATTCTTATGCTTGATCTTGAAGGTTTCACACATAGATTTCATTAAATCAGTGTTGAGGTTGGTAGCATTGTCGATGATGATGGATTCTGGCACCCCGAATCGGCAAACAATACGATCCCTGACAAAATCTGCGATGACTTACTTAGTTACAACTTTGTAAGATGCAGCCTCAACCCACTTTGTGAAGTAGTCTATGGCCACTACAATGAACCTGTTCCCTTTTGAAGCGGCGGGTTCGATCAGACCGATGACATCCATTCCCCAAGCGGCAAAAGGCGAAGGTGCACTTGTTGTAGTGAGTTCATTTGGTTGCACCCGTATCATATCTGCATGTATTTGGCACTGATGACACTTTTGAACATACCTGATGCAGTCCGTTTCCATAGTCATCCAAAAATATCCTACTCTTAATGTCTTCTTGGCTAAAACAAAACCGTTCATGTGTGGTCCGCAAGTTCCGGCATGTATCTCTTTGAGAAGTTTGGAAGCTTCCTTGGCGTCAACACACTGTAATAATCCTAGGTCAGAGTCCTTCTGTACAGAATTCCTCCACTTTGGAAGAAGTGGTTGGATAATCTTCGGAGTGTGCTTTTCTGAGTATGATTTGCATGCTCCGAGTACTCTTCTTTTGCCAAGTATTCCTTGGTATCATGGAACCACGGATTCTCATCCATTTCTTCTTCAACATGAGCGTAACAACCTGTCCGATTATGGATCATTACTGGAATAGGGTCGATGAAATTCTTGTCAGGGTGTTGTATCATAGAAGACAGGGTGGCCAATGTGTCTGCGAACTCATTCTGGATTCTCGGGATGTGTTTGAACTCTATCTTTGTGAATCTCTTCATCAACGCTTTCACATGGTATAAATACGATAATATTTTGGTATTCTTTGTAGCCCACTCCCCTAGAACATGATGTACCAAAAGGTCTGAATCATGAATTACCAGCAATTCATGGATATTCATGTCAATAGCTAAATTGATCCCCAAGATGCAAGCCTCATATTCTGCCATATTGTTGGTGCACAAAAATCTGAGTTTTTCGGATACCGGATAATGTTAACCTGTCTCTGACACCAGGACAGCTCCGATACCCACTCCTTTGAAATTTACAACCCAATCAAAAAACATTCTCCAACCGTCCTAGGTTTCGGCGATATACTTCTTCATCGAGAAAATACGTCTTCAGTGGTTCGTATTATCCTTCTAATGGATTTCTCGCCAGATGATCTGCTAATTCCTTTCCCTTGACTGCCTTCTGGATTACATAGACGATGTTCAATTAACTCAACAGTATCTGCCAATTTGGCAGCTTCACTGTAGGCATGGGCTTCTGGAAAATGTATTTTAGATGATCCATGCTTGATATGTGGTTTAGGAACGGAAGTAATGCCTCAACTTCTGATCTATCCATGTCAGGGCACAACAGGTGTGTTCCAGCAAGGAATACTACGCCTCATAGGGTGTGAACTTCTTACTCAGGTAGTATATGGCATGTTCTTTCCTCCCCGTCTCATCGTGTTGTCCCAAGGTCTACCAGGTTCCGGCGGGACCAAGACTGGTGGTGTGGACAAATATTCCTTGATTTTGTCAAAATCTTTCGGACATTCTTTAGTCCAACTTGTTGCGACATCCTTCTTTAACATTTTGAAAATCGGCTCACAGATCACGGTTGATTGTGCTATGAAGGGGTTGTTGTAATTGAGGCACCCAAAGAAGCTCATTACATCTTTCTTGTTTCTTGGAGGTGGAAAATCCCGGATAGCCTTGACCTTTGACGGATCCAACTCAATTCCTCGGTGGATGACGATGAATCCTAACAACTTTATAGCAGGAAACCCAAAAGAACATTTTGCGGGGTTCAGTTTCAAATTATACCTTCGAAGCCGATCAAAGAACTTTCTCAAGTCTTCTATGTGATTTGTACCCTTATTGGATTTGATGATGATGTCGTCCACATATACTTCTATCTCCTTGTGTATCATGTTGTGGAAAATGGTTGTCATGGATCTCATTTAAGTGGCCCAAGCATTCTTCAGACCAAACGACATCATTTTATAACAATACATTCCCCATGGCGTAATAATGGCTGTCTTCTCGACATCTTTTTTCATCCATCCAGGTCTGATGATATCCCGAGAAGAAATCCACAAAAAATTGGAGTTCATGCTTGGCACATTTGTTAATCAGTATGCGTATATTGGGCTACGGGAAATCATATTTGGGACTTGCTCTGTTTAAATCCCGATAGTCGACACATACTCTAACTTTTCCATCCTTCTTTGGAACTAGCACGATGTTAGCCAACCAGGTTGGATATTCAACCACTCTGAGAACCTTAGCTTTGATCTGCTTGGTGACCTCTTCTTTAATTTTCAGACTCGTATCTGGCTTGAACTTTCTGAGCTTTTTCTTTACAGGCGGACACATAGGGTTGGTAGGTAGTTTATGAGCCACTGTAGATGTGCTCAAACCAGTCATATCATCATAAGACCATGCAAAAATATCTTCATACTCTTTCAGGAAACGGATGTACTCTTCTTTCTCTGATGGTGATAGGTGAATGCTTATGCGAGTTTCTTTGACTGTTTTAGAATTTCCCAGATTGACAATCTCGGTTTCATCCAGATTGGACTTAGGCTTATTCTCAAAATTTTCCACTTCTCTGACAATTTCTTCAGGTATTATATCTTCCTCTTCTTCTATTTCTTCTGAGTCACTATCCTTATGTTGCGTTGTCTCATTACATGTCATAGTTGTTGGTTCATAAAGATAAGTAATAATAATGTTGTAGAGAGAAAATGTAAAGGATAATAATAAATACTAAAATGGCAAACCATTGATAAATACCAAAACGTCAAACAAAAGCAATTTTAACGATCCAAACAATTGTTTCAAAGAAAAATAACAAAATAATGAAAAATGTCTTTAAAATGCCCATAAAAATTGTTTTCAATATAAATGATACTAGCAGCCAGGCTACCCCAGAACTCGGCGGGCCCGTGATGGTGTAGCGGTCCACTTTTTGAGAACAACTCCCTTCTCCACTATCTGAATGACGAGGCCTTCATCCTACTCCTCCTCCTCAATTATTGCGGTGCAATCCATATCTTCATCTTCCAAGAACAGATTCCTTAAACCAGCTAGAACTTCATCTTCTTCAGATCCCCACATTATGTCGGCCTGATGAAAGGATTGGCTCCAATGTGGTACCGGCTGTTCAAGAGGGTAATAAGGACCACGCAATGTCGGTGAACAATTGTTATACTCCTGCTAGGTGTACTAATATCCAAGTCCAAAGGTCGTGCCGTGACGCTTTAGTTGTGTAGTGGTAAACTTTCTGAGAACAACTCCCTTCTCCACTATCTGAATGACGAGGCCTTCCTCCTCCTCCTCCTCCTCCTCCTCAATTATTGCGCTGCAATCCATATCTTCATCTTCCAAGAACAGATTCCTTAAACCAACTAGAACTTCATCTTTTTCAGTTCCCCACATCATGTCGGCCTGATGAAAGGATTGGCTCAAATGTGGTACCGGCTGTTCAAGAGGGTAATAAGGACAAGGCAATGGCGGCGAACAATTGTTATACTCCTGCTAGGTGTACTGGAATCCAAGTCCAAAGGTCATGCCGTGATGCTTTAGTTGGTGTAGTGGTAAAATTTCTGAGAACAACTCCCTTCTCCACTATCTGAATGACGAGGCCTTCCTCCCCCTCCTCCTCCTCAATTATTGCACTGCAATCCATATCTTCATCTTCCAAGAACAGATTCCTTAAACCAACTAGAACTTCATCTTTTTCAGTTCCCCACATCATGTCGGCCTGATGAAAGGATTGGCTCAAATGTGATACCAGCTGTTCAAGAGGGTAATAAGGACCACACAACAGCGGCGACCAATCGTTATACTCCTGCCAGGTGTACTAATATCCAAGTCCAAAGGTCGTGCCGTGACGCTTAGCTATATTTGTTTAGTGATGCCCTGGAGATTCTTACCGAGGCCCCTACCAGGTTCATATCCTGCCCATGCCAATATGCTCTCTATTTTTCTACTCCACCATTTATCTTTCTCAATCGCGTTGACACACTCAAGGCGATGGTATGTCTCCCCACCCAACTTCTTTCTATTCTCACCAACCGGAACAGTCTGATTTGTGTAAATGGGATTACTCCCGTCTCCATGGATGATCACTTCCTGATGGTTCCATTCAAACTTCACCGCCTGATGCAGAGTAGAAGCTACAACCCCAGTAGCGTGTATCCAAGGTCGCCCCAACAACATATTGTATGTGGTGGATATGTCTAACACTTGAAATTCAACATCAAACCAAGTCGGGCCCATCTGCAAACAGAGGTTGTGTTTACCTTGAAAATAGTATTAACAATTATATTTGATTTGTGGTTCTAAAAATATGTGATTTATCTCACTACTAGTTAATAACCAAGAAGTAATGAATGTAAGTAAGGAAAATGAGATAACCAAACCAAAGTTGTCACAAGACTGGGGCCTCGAGCTCACTGTAATCGGGGGCCTCGAGGTCGGGTAATAAATGAAGAACACTAAATAAGGAGCAATAAAGCTGAGAGACAGTGTTGAGCACGGAAAAAGCAGAGAATTTTCTATTGCAGTCAAGTGTTGTTCTCCTTTAAAATAATGATTGGGGTCCCCTTTATATAGGAGGGGTGAATCCCAACATAGTACATGCCTAGTTATGACAGAGAAATGCTATTGGTACAGTTGTATAACGGCCTTATACTATCTTTGCAGACCTTATCAGCTCTAACCACGTGTTCTTGGGAATTTCCCGCCTTTCCATGACGATCATCGATTATAGACTGCTCCGAGGAAGGCCGTGATGGGCCTTCGACATACTCCCTCGAGATATGCATTTTGAGGTCGAACTTTAGACTCTACTTCGAGCCTCTCGAGATCGGGCTTGGCATGCCATAGAGGCCTCGATATCGAACTCTCCGATATCGACCGTATACAGATAGTCCCCGTATTTCTTAGATTTAAATGATAAGAAACGATTTGAACTCTCGACCCTTCGATACCCTGTGTGATGATGTCATCCCTACGATGCAGGCGTTGAAGTGACCAAAGTGACCCGTCGGTTCTCTTCCCTAAAAAGTCATAATTGCTCGTCAGAGCCGGCTGGCCACTAACATCAATGAACAGTCGCCATTTTCCCTTATAAATACGTGCTTTCTTTCCTTCATCAAGAAATTTATCATTCGGCAACAAATATCTTCTTCTATATACTCACCTTTCTCCACCACTTCTTTCGACGTGTAAAATTGTGACATTGTTTTCTTCTCCTCCTTCTTACTCTAAAGAACCTATGGCTAAAACATCCAAATCTGTTCCTCTGAAAGAAGAGGCTCCAAACCCGTTCCCCAGATAGAAGGAACCTCTACTTATTTTTCTCATCCGGCCGGTGGCAAGCTGCTGACGCTTAATGAGATTATTCCGAGCAAATTTACTTTGCAATAGGACTTTACAGTAGAGAAAACTCCTGATGTCACCGTTCGTTGAGAAAATTCCATGAGGTATATACGATCAATCAAGGAGAGACACCTCGATATTGTAAGGAGAGAGTGCAGATGGGGAGAGGAGGTCGTTCTGCAAATACCCTCTCGTGAAGAGGATATTACGACCTACGCAGAGGGGTTCTTGTCAGTGTATACATACCCTTTTACATTAGGTCCCCTCGACCCGCTCGTGCTCGAGTTCCGCCAAAGGTACCAATTTACCCTATCCAAGATCCTCCATCCTTCTGGCAGATCGTGTTGATGATGAGGTTATTTGTTGACAAGGTCGGGATCGAATTCACCCTCAGCCACCTCATACGATTGTATTGGCATAAGTATTTCTGAGGTCTAATCAAACCCCAACGTCGGGCCAACGAATCTTTCTTTCCTAGCAGCAACAAGAGCAGGGATTGGGGCTGGATGAGCCGGTTCATCAGAGTGAGGACCATCGACGTCATTCCCTCGGAGTTCCTGCCTTTCCCCGAGAAATGAAACTTCACACATGAGTAAAATGTGATGTTTCATCATCCTTTCATTTATTTTGTTACACGTCGAGTGACTGGTTTCCTTTCTCTTCTTTCAGCGGTCCCCTGGATGCCTGATGTGGTCCTCGGCCTCCCGTACTGCGCTCGCAAACTTGCAGCTACCTCGACATACGATAAACGCAGGTGGATAGACTTGTCGAGGGGCAAGTGGGAGGCGAAGAACCATGGTATATGCTATAATGATACTTCTTCCCTTTTAAGAGATACCTTTCTTCACAGGACCTACTTCTTTCTTGCAGGTTTTGGTGAGTTCTCCGAGATGAGGCCAACCCCTCTTGGTGAGGAAGAGGAACCTTCGGCTTTGAAGCCGAAAAAAGATAATAAGAGAAAAAGTTCCTCGAAGGACGAGGACTCCCAGAGCAAAGCAAAACCAGCTCGGGGACATAGGAAGAATGTAGTCACCAATGGGGACTTATTCATCCATAGATCTATGGGAGATGATGATGATGAAGTGGAGGGTTCGACGTCGGAGGAGGAGATAAAAAGAATAAAAAGGACGAAGGCCCTTCATCTCTAGACTTGCCTGTTGCTTCCCAGACTTCGGGGAATTTTTCGAAATGAAAAGGTGTCGAAGTACCTCTGCCTTATCAGAGCACCTCAGGATATTTCCCTAAGGTCGTTACGGTGGTTCACTCACCATCATTCCAAACCTTCTCCGAGGACACTATTAGGGATGCTCGGGACTTAAAGATGCCCGAGTTAGGCGGAGTCCCAAGTGAGAATTGCCCCTTCTAGGGTTCCTTCACTGGGGTCGATGAGGCCGAACCGGCTGACGCAAAGTCAACCTTCGAGGAAGCTCATCGACTTTGTTCAATGGTGAGTTTTAATAGTGCCATAACTTCTCCGACTTCATATTTTCTTTCTTTTTCTGAACAAAATTTTCTTTCCATAGGCCTTCAACAAATTTAAGGCCGAGCTACATCGCTGTGAGGACGAGCTGCGTAGATCTTCTAATGAGGAGAAGACCCTCAGACTTATTTGTGCCAAGAAGGAAAATGAGCTGGTACAACTTTGATCCGAGTTGACCCCAGCTCGGGACTACGAGGAGGAGCTTGAGAAGAAGGTAACCTTAGTTTTGAAAGAGTATGGGATTCTTCTCCCATCTTTGGAGGCTAACACTTCGATGACTCAGTTACAGCAGAAGGTAGAGATGTTATAGCATCTTCGGGGCAAGGTATCCCAAGTTAACTCCGAATGCAACGAGTGGAAGGCACAAATGGATGTCTTTTCTGCGCCCAAGAAAGAAGCACTGGCTAGAGTGTCTACCCTCGAGATTCAACTCCAAAATACTCAAGAGAGAAATTCGATTAAGGCAGGCAGGATAACTGAGCTCGAGGCTGGTCTTATGAAAGTGAAGTCCGCGATCGAGAAAGCCCGAGCCGAAGCCGAAGCCGAAGAGATACAAATAAAGGTCGACAAGAAGGTAGCCATCTATTTGAAAGATGTTGCTGATGCCCAAATGGAGTTGAGATGGGCCTCCGATCGAGAGAAGAGGAGTAACGAATATGTCTGATGCAAGTCTCAGAGGGAAACCCTCGAGGATATTCACGCAAAGGGCTTCGATCTCTCGGGGGAGATAGAGCAGGCCAAGGCGGACGAGATTGACGCCAAGTTACTCATTTCTTCCGATGATGAAGACAATGCTGAAGGCGATGAGGAGGAGGCCGATGAGAAAGTTAGTCCCGAGGGGGTTGATGAAGGAAAAGTCCCCGAGGGGGAAAAGATAAAGTCCCCAATGATAGGCTAGGTCTTCTTTTGATTTTGGTAAAGGGTTCCCCGTGGGAGTGTTGTAGATGTACCTTTGTACTATTGTTTAAATATAAAGAAACCTTTTATCTTATTTTTGCATAACTTTTCATCTTGACTTTGTCTTTGCTTTTGTGATGAAATTTGATGCTTGCCGATGATCAGTCTGATGTGTTGGACTTAGAATATAAAACCCTTAGTATTTTTGTGCTTGATAAAAAATCGATTATAGTTGACCTTTTAGGGTCCGACTTCGAGTTAAGCTTTAGCTCGGGACTTTCGAGTCCGAAATTAGGTGGGGTCCCTAGCACTGTGTGCTACGGCCTTTACGTCTCGAGCACAGGGTGCTTCGGCCTTTAGGTTGTTTAGGTATCGACCCTTAGGTTTTATAACATTGGCCCTTAGGCTATTTTCAATTTAGCCCTTAAGCTATTTTCAATTTGGCCCTTAGGCTCTTTAGATCGGCCATTAGGATTTTTAGATTAGCCCTTAGGCTCTTTAGATTGTCCCTTAGACTCTTTAGGTTGGCCCTTAGGCTCTTACATATAGGCCCTTAGGCTCTTTTTAGATTGGGTGAATTCGACCTATAATATGGCTATAATTTTCCCCTATTCTGGCTAAAGACTTTTAAAGTTTTGTTATGCCTTGGCATGTTTTGTGTTCGTCCGACTCTTCGACGGCTCAAATAGGAACCTCAATTATAAGTCGATATGTGACGATAATTGAGTAGCTCGTGAGGTTCTCTCGAAGGCTGATTTTTTGAAGCCTTTATACTGAAGGCTGATTTTTTCGAAGCCTATTCATTATTCGGAGCTGATATTATCAAAGCTCATTTGCTTATGCCAATGGTATCCTGATTAACCGGTTTTTGCGAAGTGTTTGAAGGCCTTTAGATTTTATGGTGTAAGTCAGACGTCTCCGAGCCGCATTACTTTGGCCGTAGCCTTTTCATATGACCGTAGTCTTTATATTAGGCCATAGCCTTTAGTCCCCGGGTGAGAATACCTCGGCCTCTATATCGAGGGCATGTCTTTATAGGGGTCTTACAAGTTCGAATATATAGCCTTGGCATTAGATATCGGGGTTATGCCCTTTTAAGGTCTTATAAATTTGAGTACGCCTCGTTGAGGTCTTATAAATTTGATAGATTCGATGTTGCCTCATTGAGGTCTTACATATTCGATGTTTCCTTATTGAGGTCTTATAGATTCGATGTTGCCTTATTGAGGTCTTATGAGCTCGATTCCTTGACGGCTCGATAATTTGGCTGTCGATGACAGTCCTAGAGTGTTAAGGAGTATTTGGCCCTTGAGCCGTTTCATGCAAGAATAGTAAACATCTTTGAGGCACAAAGTGTTTTGATGAACAAGGATTCTTCTTCGATTACTTTATACATGCGTACATGTTTTTTCCATTGGGGGCTCGACTATTCTACACGGACACGGTTCATTTGACCATTGTTGACTGTCGATGACAGTCCCCGAGTGTTCGGGAGTATTTGGACCTTGAGCCATTTCATGCAAGATTATTAAACTTCTTTGAGGCACAAAGTGTTTTGATGAACAAGGATGCTTCTTCGATTAATTGATACATGCGTACATGTTTTTTCCATTAGGGGATCGACTATTCTACACAAACACGGTTCATTTGACCGTTTGGTCCGATACGACATTCTCCTATCGAGGCCCTCTTTGGCATAGCTTGGCTTCTTTAAAAATGTAATCTCCGAGGGTGATGCCCCCCCAGTATTCGAGGTTGATTGAAAATAAGCCTTGAATACTTGATGAGTTTTCCTTAGGTAGCATATAGACGTTGCCTCGTGAAAAACCTTGCTGGTAAACCCATTTGGGATAAAACCCGATCTAAGGGAAAAGAGTGCAACGCATGCTTTAAAACCCATGGTCTTCGAGCTGAAGGGTGGTTCGACTCCTCTTAATCAAACACCTGCAACAAGTTAGTATGAAATATACACGAAAAGGGAGAAGGTTATACCTTAGCAATAATAGCATTTGAGCATCGATATGTTCCAGTTGCTTGGTAGTTGCTCGCCCTCCATGGTGCCAAGTTTGTAGGACCCTTTTCCTACTGCTCCAAGGATGCAGTACGGTCCTTTCCAACTAGGGCCTAGTTTCTCTTCGTTTGGGTTTCGAGTGTTGAGGATGACTTTCCTTAGAACTAAGTCCCCGACTTCGAAGTATTGGAGTTTTATTCTTCTGTTGTAGTATCTTTCGATCCTTTGTTTTTGAGCGGCCATTCGGACCAGTGTGGCCTTGCTCTTTTCATCTAGTAGTTCGAGGGCGGTATTCATGGCCTCGTTGTTTGAGTCCTCGGTGGCGTGCTGAAATCTAGCACTTGGATCTTCGACCTCGACTGGTATCAATGCCTCAGACCCATATACCAGAGAGAACGGGGTCTCCCCTGTGCTTGACTTCGAGGTTGTTCGATACACCTATAGTACCTCGGGCAACACTTCTCTCCATTTCCCCTTTGCATTCTCTAACCTCTTCTTTAAGTTCTGAATGATAGTTTTGTTTGTGGACTCGGCCTGAACATTTGCACTTGGGTGGTAAGGAGTTGATAGGATCCTTTTGATTTTGTATCCTCGAGGAATTTCGCTACCTTGCTGCCGATGAACTGCTTCCCATTATTACATGTAATCTCGGAGGGATCCCGAATCTGCATATGATGTGATCTCATATGAAGTTGATGAATTCTTTTTCTCTTATATTCTCGAAGGCATGTGCTTCTACCCATTTCGAGAAATAGTCAGCCATAAATAAAATAAATCTAGCTTTACCTGGCGCTGTTGGCAGGGGGCCGACAATGTCCACCCCCCATTTCATGACTGGCCACGGGGATAAGACTGAGTGTAGTTATTCACCGGGTTGGTGAATCATTGGTTCAAATCTTTGGCATTTGTCACATCTTCGAACGAATTCCTCGGTGTCCTATTCCATGCTATCCCAATATTAACCTGCTCTGATTACCTTTCGAACGAAAGAATCGGCACTAGAGTGGTTTTCACAGGTGCCTTCGTGGATTTCTCGAAGCACATAGTCGGCGTCCCCCGGTACCAAGCATACTACTAATGGTACGTCGAAGGTCCTTCTATATAGTGTTCCATTCTCGTTGAGTGAAAATTGAGCTGCTTTGGCTCGAAGTGCCCTCGATTCTTTTGGATCCATGGCGAGTTTCCCATGTTTCAGGTAGTCAATGTACTTGTTCCTCCAATCCCATGTAAGACTTGTGGAGTTGATTTCGGCATGACCTTCTTTGATCACCGATTTGGATAGTTGTACAAAAATCCCCGTGAGAATGTCATCTTCTTCGACAGACGATCCCAGATTTGTGAGTGCATCGGCCTCGCTGTTTTGTTATCGAGGTATGTGAACGAGGGTCCACTCTTTGAAACGATGCAATTTCACTTGAAGCTTGTCTAAGTATCTTTGCATCCTATCTTCTTGAACCTCGAAGCTCCCATTTGCTTGGTTTACAACCAGAATAGAGTCACATTTTTCCTATATGACCTTTGCTCCTAGGCCTTTGGCCAGTTCGAGACCTGCAATCATGGCCTCATAATCGGCCTCATTGTTAGTCAATGTCGAAGTTTTTATAGATTGTCTAATTATGCCACCCGTATGTGGTTTTAGAACTATGCCGAGCCCGGACCCTTTCACATTCGAGGCTCCGTCAGTAAAAAGGGTCCATACCCCCGTTGATATGCCCGTTCTTAACAAGAGTTCTTTCTCAACCTCGGGCACGAGGGAAGACGTAAAATCAGCCACGAAGTCCGCCAAAATTTGAGACTTGATGGTCGTTCGGGTTTGATACTCGATATCATGCCCTCCAAGTTCGATGGCCCATTTGGCCAATCGGCCCGATAATTCGGGCTTATGCAAGATGTTTCGAAGAGGATATGTAGTTAAAACACATATAGGGTGGCATTGAAAGTAAGGTTTCAATTTTCCAGATGCACTTACTAACGCAAGAGCTAGTTTTTCTAAGTGAGGATACCTAGTTTTAGCATCTCCTAGGGTCAAACTTATATAATAAATAGGGAATTGCGTACCTTGTTCTTCTCAAACCAACAGGCAACTTACCGCAACCTCGGACACGGCCAAATACAAGTATAGTGTCTCATCTTCCTTCAGGGTACGAAGCAAAGGTGGGCTCGAGAGATACCGCTTTGATTATTCCAAGGCCCGTTGGCATTTCAGAGTCCATTCAAAGTTGTTTTTCTTCTTAAAAAGGGAGAAAATGTGATGACTCCAATCTGATTACCTCGAGATAAAATGGCCTAAGGCAGCAAATCTGCCCGGCCAGCCGCTGTACTGCTTTCACACTATTCACCACGATGATCTCCTCGATGGCCTTGATTTTGTGGGGGTTGATCTCGATCCCCCCTGTTCGATACCGTGCAACCCAAAAATTTGCCCGATCCGACTCCGAAGGCGCATTTCTCGGGGTTGAGCTTCATGTTGTACTTTCTTAATATATCGAATGTTTCCTGCAAATGAGTCAAATGTTCCTCTGCGTGCAGGGACTTAACTAACATGTCATCAATGTAAACTTCCATATACTTTCCTATTTGATGTTCGAACATCTTATTAACTAGGCGTTGATCTGTGGCTCCCACATTTTTTAGCCCGAAGGGAATTAAATTATAACAATATGTGCCATACTTCGTGATGAACGAAGTCTTATCCTGGTCCTCCGGGTTCATTTGAATTTGATTGTAACCGGAGTAGGCATCGAGAAAAGTAAGGATCTCGTGTCCATCCATGGCATCGATCAATCGGTCGATGTTGAGCAGTGGGAAGGAATATTTTGGGCATGCTTTGTTCAAATCTTTGTAATCCACACACATTCTACATTTTTTTCCTTTTTAAGGGACTACTACTATGTTAGGTAGCCATTCGGGGTATTTTACTTTCCTAATGGATCCTATTTTGAGAAGTTTAGATACCTCATCTTTGATGAATGCGTGATTTACCTCGGATTGAGGTCTCCTTTTTTGTTTCACTAGTTTGAACCCAGGGTCGATACTTAGTCGATGGGTGGTTACCTCTGGTGGGATCCCTATCATATATAAATGGGGCCAAGCGAAGAAATCAATGTTATCAATAATAAATTGAATGAGTTTTTTTCTTGAGATCGGGATGTTAATCCCGTTCCCAGGTATACCTTTCAATCTGGAAGATGTTCGACCAATACGACCTGTTTGAGCTCTTCGATTGTTGATTTCATTACATCTGACTCTTCGGGGGCAACGAATGTTCGAGAAGTGAGGAAATCTTCTTCGTCCTTGATCACAAATTCTTCGGGATCCTTTCCCTCGGGCTCAATCGAGGGTGCAAGCTGTAATTGCTATTTGTCCATCTGTTTGTATTTTGAATTCTCCGAGGTGGAAGACGTCGATATTGGTGCCAAATCATGCACCGTGAACATCTCCTTAGCTACATGTTACTCTCCATACACCGTGTTTACACCATACTTTTTGTTTGGAACTTCATCATTTGATGAAGGTTTGGTGGCACTGCCCTCATGCTATGTATCCATGACCTTCCAAGTAAGGCATTGTACCTCATTTCACCTTCGATGACATGAAACTTGGTGTTTTGCATTGTTCCGGCCACGTTGACTGGGAGGATGATTTCCCCCTTGTTAATTCACTCGCCATGTTGAATCCATTCAGGACTCGAGGAGCGGGTATGACTTGGTCTAGCAGCCCGAGTTGCTCCACAACCCTCAACCGGATTATATTAGCCGAACTACCTGGATCCACGAGTACACGTTTAACTTGGAATTTATTTAAAAGGGCATATCTACTGTTGGACATGCGGGACCTAGGGAATCTGATTGATGGAGCTATGAAGGCCAAGTATGTAGAAGGTCTCTCTGGGAATAATGTTTTATTTGCTTTCTAGACTCGTTTTAGACTTTAGTCATAATAAGGCAAATTCCATTTAGTGACTTTTTATAATTATTGTCGTTTTAGTAGAGATTGGGTCCATTTATCATATTAATGAAATGAAGCAGCCATTGGCATCAATTTTCTCCAAATCTATATGTCGCTTAGGCCTACCTCGGGCACTAGGTCCCCAAATTAGGATGGTAATGTATAATTCCGCAATATATGTTCAAATACCGCAAATATCCTTTTAATACTCCTTACTGACTCGTTTACCTTTTTCATGTTTCTTTTCTTTTGTTTATTCCCATTCCCTAAGGTTGGTTCGTGCATACTGGCATCATCGACATATCATACCTGATCTAGAGGTCCTCCACCTCCTCATCCTCCAAGTGATCCCAAAAAAAGGAAAATAAAAAATGGATGGCATGACACATGCAGAGAACATCGAAACTTCGGATGGTCGGAGTACCCCAGCACAGAAAGAATTGGTCTTACGGTTAGAACAAAAAATACTGGAGTTACAAGGGGAACTTGAGCAGGTCCGAAACTTGGCAAACCTTTCTCTTACCCTAAATGTTCCCGACATCAATCAACAAAACGCCCAGAACCCAGCACCTCCCAAAAACACACAAAATCAGCACCCGCAAAATCCTCTCGCACCTCATCAATATGTCCCGCCTCCTTAAAATCCTAATCCTCCACCAGTGCCGACTCCTCCACAACACCACCATCATCCGACCCAGTATCCACAAACCACCACCTACCACACTCCTCAAAATTCACCACAACCCACACCTGATCCCCAAAATTCAACCAACGACCACCACTACGCCCATATTCTTGGAGTCCATCAAAGAAACCCTATATATGTAGAAACCTTACCATACACTCCACAACAGACCCTATATACACCAGAGTCCGCCGAGAAGGACCTGCTCATCAAGAACATGGCGTAGGAACTCAAGAAGCTTACTAGTGGAGTCCAATGTGTCGAAGGTTGTAAGGGCGTCGAGGGTTTGAATTATGAGGATTTATGTATTCATCCGGACGTGGAACTGCTAGAGGGTTACAAACCTCCTAAGTTCGAAACATTCGACGGGACAGGTGATCCGAAGATACATTTGAGAAGTTATTGTGACAAGCTCGTAGGGGTTGTAAAAGATGAAAGAATTCGCATGAAGTTGTTCATGAGGAGTCTCACGAAAGACGCCCTGTCCTGGTACACCAGTCTAAACTCGAAAAAATGAGTTAACTGGGTAAGCATGGCATCAGATTTTATGGATCGGTTCAGGTTCAATACAGAAAATGCCCCAGACGTCTTCTACATTTAGAATCTTAAGAAAAATCCAACGAAAACTTTCTGTGAGTACGCTACTCAGTGGAGGTCCGAAGCTGCGAAAGTAAGGCAAACACTGGAAGAAGAACAGGTGAATAAGCTCTTTGTCCGAGCTCAGGATCCGCAGTATTATGAGAGACTGATGGTTATCGAGAACCATAAATTTTCTGACATCATCAAACTGGGAGAAAGAATAGAGGAGGGGATTAATAGCAGAATGGTAACAAATTTTGAGGCACTCCAGGCTACGAACAAAGCCTTGTAGTCGGGCGGCATTTCTAAAACGAAGGAAGTAGGGGAAGTGATATTGACCCAAGGTCCGAAGCCTCCTCTCACATACCAAACACCCCCACCCACATATCAGCCTTCACCTCCCAGATACCAACAACCCTCCACCACTTACCATACTTATAACACCAAGCCAGCATACTACCTCTCACTACCAGCCCGCCAAAATTACAAAAAATCTAGACCAAATTTCGATCGCAGAACACCCAGACAATACGCCCTAATTGCTGAACCCATCGACTAATTGTACGAGAGATTTAAGGTTGTCGGTTACGTCACTCCTATTCCGGCCGTTGCCATGGAAAATTCCTCTTAGTGGGTCAACCCAAACAAGACATGTGCCTACCAGCCGGGCATGAAGGGTCATACTATTGATGAATGTCGCACTTTAAATGATAAGATCCAGATGTTGATTGACACCAAGGTTATACAAGCAAAAGAGGCTGCACCTAATGTCCGCAACAATCCTCTCCCGGATCACATGGGCGAGGGGGTAAATGTGATAGAAATCGACGAAGAATGGGATTCGGGAGGTTCAATTAGGCTCATTCGTGAAGGGGATAGTCCTAAAATACCTCCAGTCACTCTCACACCTATTGTGGTACAGATTCAGTCACTGATTGAGATTGAAGTAGCCGCACCGACTCCGTTTAAGGTTGAAGTAACAACACCCTCAGCCGCGCCAACTTCGTTCGAAGTGGAAGTGACCACGCCCTTCACCGTGACGGTAACACCTACACCGTCCTTTAAGTCCAATTCTATACCCTGGGACTATGTTGCATAAGAGAGAAAGAAAGGAATGGGGAAAATGAAGGAAACAGGTGTAGCACAGGGCATGACCAGAACTTGTAGGGTTTGTCTGCCCCAACATTTGGGAGGGAAAAGTAAAGAAGTCGCTTTTAAGCCGCCTATCATTGAAACTGGGCCGGATGATCTTTGGAGAAAATTGCAATCAAGAGAATATTCTTTGATTGATCATCTGAACAAAACCCCTGCTCAGATATCCATTATATCACTACTACAGAACTCCGAGGTGCATAGGAATGCGTTGATGAAAGTGTTGAACGAAGCTTACGCACCCAACAACATTACCGGTGGAGAGATGGCCAATATGGTAGGACAAGTATTGCAAAGCCATAAGATCACTTTCTATGAAGATGAGCTGCCGTCGGAAGGGTTGAGTCACAACAGGGCATTGCATATCACAGTGTAGTACGAAGACAAATTCATTGCCAGGGTCTTGATAGATGGATGTTCAAGTCTTAACATCTGTCCATTGACCACTTTGAAAAGGTTGGGCAAAGGTTTGCATGAGATACGAGCAGGAAGTATGAACGTGAAATCATTTGATGGGTCTCAAAGGGCCACAGTTGGGAAACTAAGTTGTATACGGTCGATATCGTAGAGTCCGATATCGAGGCCTCTATGGCATGCCAAGCCCGATCTCGAGAGGCTCGAAGTAGAGTCTGAAGTTTGACCTAGAAGTGCATATCTCGAGGGAGTATGACGAAGTCCCATCACGGCCTGCCTCGGAGCAGTCTATAATCGATGACCGTTATGGAAAGGTGGGAATTTCCCAAGAACACGTGGTTAAAACTGATAAGGTCTGCAAAGATAGTACAAGTCCGTACAAGGCCGTTATACAGCTGTACCAATAGCATTTCTCTGTCATAATTAGGCATGTACTATATTGGTATTCACCCCTCCTATATAAAGAGGACCCCAATCATTCGTTTAAAGTAGAACAACACTTGACTACAATAGAACATTATCTGCTTTTTTTTCATGCTCAATACTATCTCTCAGCTTTATTGCTCCTTATATAGTGTTCTTCATTTATTGTTTCTCATTTATTTCTATTACCCGACCTCGAGTCCCCCGATTACAGTGAGCTCGAGGCCATAGTCTTGTGACAACTTTGGTTTGCTTATCTCATTTTCCTTACTTACATTCATTACTTCTTGATTATTAACTAGTAGTGAGATAAATCCCATATTTTTAGAACCACAAATCAAATATAATTGTTAATACCATTTTCAAGGTAAACAGTTTGGCGCCCATTGTGGGGCTAAAATAATAATGATTGTTTTGGTGCTAGTTTACTGAAAACACAAGTTATTTTTCACACTTTATCTGGTCCAATAATCTTTGGTTTCAGGTCAAAAAATGTCTAACTCAAAAAATGCAGATGGAAACAATGGTCTTGAGCTCCATGGAGAGAACAGTGCTACAACCTCAGTTGCCGGTGTGCCACCGCAAAACCCTGGGGTAGCACCAACACAAATCCCCGTCGATGTAGGCTCATATAATGCTTTGCATGTTGATATAGACACAGATACCGACATAAGTGTGCGCGGAGGTGACCAACATGAAGTGAAAAGAACGCAAGCTCGGGAAGAAAGAGAAGTTAGTCTACAGGTCATTTTTGAGATGTTACAAGAACAACAAACGGCAATTGCTCAGCTACAGAGTCAACAAAAAACCCCGAGCACAGCAAAACTAGAAACAACTCCTCGAGTTGAGCAAGCACCAGAAAGATCGAGTAACAACGGGTCAGGAACATACCCCACTATTATGAAAATGATCGAGGACCTCACCAAAAGGATTGAATCTTGAGAAAAGAATATAGAGGCAAACGACAAAAAAGTAGAAAACTATAACTCGAGGGTTGATCAGATCCCCGGCACACCTCAAATTTTAAGGGGGTAGATTCGAAGAAGTTCATGCAGAAACCATTTTCGTCGAGTGCGGCTCCGAAGCCTATTCCGAAGAAGTTTAAGATGCCTGATATCCCAAAGTACAACGGGACCACAGATCCTAATGAGCATATTACCACCTATACTTAAGGTGTAAAAGGGAATGACTTAAAAGACGACGATATCGAGTACGTCTTGTTGAAGAAGTTTGGAGAAACACTGTCCAAAGGGGACATTCATAGACTCTTTTGTGAAGGCACATGCTGGTGCCATTAAGGTCTCTACTAGGAAGTCCGGTGTCTTCAAAATTAAACAAAGAGAGAACGAGATGCTAAGGGAGTTCGTATCCCACTTTCAGATGGAGCGAATGGAATTACCACCAGTCTCCGATGATTGGGTGGTGCAAGCCTTCACTCAGGGCTTGAATGAATGAAGCTCGATAGCTTTGAAGCAGCTGAAGCAAAATCTGATCGAGTATTCCGCCATGACATGGGCAGATGTGCATAACAGGTATCAATCAAAGATCAAGGTTGAGGACGACCAATTGGGAGCCCCACCGGGCTCAGTATATCCAAGCAGGATCTTAGCAAAATAGTCAAGGAATGCAGAAAGGGAGTCAAAACCAAACAAGGAAAGATATCAACCATATGCTGAAGACCGAAGAAATGCCCCGAGGCATGATATACTTCAAAACGATTGAAGGGTATATTGAGGTCAGAGTTCTTGGGGACTCATGAGAAAAACTAGGTTCGACAGGCACACGGGGCCGATGGAGGCACCCCAATTGTCAGAGTATAACTTCAACATCGATGCATCAGACGTCGTATCAGCAATAGGTAAGATCAGAGATACAAGGTGGCCAAAGCCAATACAGTCGGATCCTTCCCAAAAGAACCCCAACTTTATGTGCAAATACCATGGCACTCACGGTCATAGGACCAAAGATTGTAGACAGCTTCGGGAGGAGGTAACCCGACTGATCAACGAAGGGAACCTTCAAGAATTCCTCAGCGATCGGGCCAAGAATCATTTCCGAGCGAGAGAGAGATGCAAATAGGAAGAATGAACAGGAGGAGCCACCGAACGTCATTGATAGGATCGTCGGGGAAGTCGACATCCCACAGGGACCCGTGTTCAAATGAACAAAAGTATCCATCACAAGGGAAAAGCGATCTCGAGATCACGTCCCTGAGGACACCCTCATAATCAGTGAGGAAGACATCGAGGCCTTATCTTGGCGTTCGCGTAGGCCAAGATTTCATAGGCCTGGGTTGTTTCCTTCGCGAATGCAAGGCCTTTTCCGCGTTCGCAATGAAGAAGGCAGCTGGGCATAATGTTTTAAATCGGGTCTTAGCCATTTTGGGGTCATTTATTGCACTATTGGGCGATTTTGGAGCTTCAAAAAGGGGAATTTCAACCTAGCTATTGAGGTTTCAAGTTGTTTGGCATTGAATTGAGGGTTCTAAGCACAATCTATGAGCGGAAAGTAGGCTTTGGGACGAGGTAAGTCTCTTTTCTAACCTTGTAAGAAGGAACTAACCCCATAGGTGAATTGATTTAATATGTGCTCCTATTTTTGGGGGCTACGTGCGCACGAGGTGATGAGAGTATGCACGTAGCTACTAATTATGCTTATGTCCGAGTAGTTTTAGGACCCAAATCATGTGATACTTGCGATATTTGCACCTTATTTTCTAATTCAAATGCTTAAATCATATCGTAACTGCTAAAGGAATTGAAGAACATCGAGTTTCATTTACTTGAGTTTTGGACAGGTTACTTGACCGTTAAAGAGAATTAATGTTTCTTAAATATTAACTTCTTAATAATCTTTGATTCGGTTATTTATTCAGTATTTTATCTTCTTGTGGAGCGGGTTGAATGCCGCGGTAGTAGAATAGATGCATATATGGTTCGTACCTTTTGACCCTCAGCAGTGCACAATTTATTTATTCGTATGTTGGACCGGGTTGTACGATCTTGGCATAATTTGTGCGTAATGATTATTGAACCCAACCATAATTGATATTGATGCATTGGCTGGAGGGATTTATTTGTTAAATATTGGTAATCAATTGGGCCTTACTCTTAATGAAAGAATTGTTCATTTATTCTTGTTATTGTGTTTTCAGTTGTATTTATATAGTCCATGCTTAGTTATAATTTCATTATTTTATGTTTGGCCCATAGTAAGTGTAGAAGTCGACCCATCGTCACTACTTCTTCGAGGTTAGACTAGATACTTACTAGGTACATGTTGTGTATATACTCACGCTACACTTCTACACTTAACATGCAGGATCTGAGGCAGGTGCATCTGGATATCAGTCTGGCGCGCATCCTTGACTACTACTACGAGACTTTGCGGTGAGCTTCCTTCCGAGCTCGTTCTGCAGCAGCCGAATTTTTTCTTTGTTTTATTTTCTGTCTATTTTGTTTCAGACAGTAGTGTAGTATCCTTTTGTATATTCTACTAGTAGCTCATACACTTGTGACACCAGGTCTTGGCACACGCACTAGTAGACTTGTGGTTTTGGTTATTTTTATGGTTATGACTGCACTTAGTTGTTTTCATTTTATTTATTTTTAAGCTTGTTGCCTCTTAATCATTTAAATCAAGGAAACTTTAATTACATGAAATTTATTAAAAAGAGAATCAAGTGGATAGTTCACAGTTGGCTTGCTTAGCGGCGGCGCTGGGCGTCATCACAGCCTATAATGGAATTAGGTCGTGAAAACATGGTATCAGGGCACTAGGTTCATGTAGGTCTCACAAATTATGAGCAGGCCTAATAGAGTCTTGCAGATCAGTGCGGAGACATCCGTACTTATCTTCGAGAGGCTATAGGGTATTAGGAAACTACTCTTTCTTCATCTCCTATCGTGAAATTGATGTTATACTAATTGTCTTTCTCTTATTCTCTCACAAATGGTGAGAACCCACACGGCAGATGTTCCAGGCCTGGAAAGAGCTGCTCCCCCTGTTGCTAGTGGCCGAGGCAGAGGCCAGGGGAGGGCACTGGCTCGAGGTAGAGGATGAAGACGTCCCAGAGTAGCCCAAGCTACACCACCAGGGGATCCAACAAAGAATCCCATTATTGAGGAGCAGGGCGAGATGCCTATAGCAGAGTCAATCTCGGTGGATTTCAAGTCCGCACCGGGATTCCAGGAGGTCATGGGTCGTATACTGCGGTTCATGGACACCATGATTCAGGCTGTTTGTTTCCAGCAGACTCAGCCACATCTCAGGCTGGTGGGGGAGCACAGACCCCTACTGCTCAGGCTCCTGGGCATGCAACTGTTGTATATCAGACCCCGGCCACACTACCCGTGGGCAGAGCCTAGCCAGTGGCAGCAGCCGTACCTAGGGCCAGACCAGCTACAGCCGGCGAGCCGGAGAATCTATTGGGTAGATGAGATATACTGCACCCTCCAATCTTTGGGGGTGAGCGACATGATGATCCCCAAGCCTTCATTGGTCGGTGCAGGGACAGACTGCACAACGTGAGGATACTAGAGTCACACGGTGTGGATTTTACTACTTTACAAATAGAGGGAAGGGCTCGTAGGTGGTGGCAGTCTCATTTTCTCGGCAGGCCAACAAGTTCTCCTCCCTTGACTTGGGATCAGTTTACACGCCTTTTCTTGGATAGGTATATTCCACCCTCCTAGAGGGAAGATTTGCGGTTTCATTTTGAGTTGCTCCAGTAGGGTCAGATGTAAATGACTGATTATGAGGAGAGATTCTCTGAGTTGTTTTGCCATGCAATTATGATACTTCCTACTGAGGTGGAGAGAGTGCGGAGGTTTATTGCAGGATTGCACTCCGTTATTCAGGCCTCCATGGACCGAGGGGTTGAGATGAGGACTTCTTACCAGCTAGTTGTGGAGATAGCTCGGAAGATTGAGGGTTAACGTCAGCAGGGTCGAGAGTAGATGCCGCAGGACAAGAAGTTCCATTACGCTGGTGTCACACCTCTTTTATGTCCCACAACCCTATTACGAGGTTGGTGAAGAGTTTTTTCAATCGGAGTGACGTTTTGAAAAGGGATTATTTATTATTTAGAGTCGCCACTTGGAATTGAGTTTTGGTGTTCCAAGCCACCTTTTATCTTGAATCCCTTAACAAAGGATGGTTTGACTCTTAATTTATGGTCTACGAAAACAGAAGACTGAGTAAGGAATTCTGTTGACCGAGGGGAAGGTGTAAGGCACCCCTCGAGTCCCGCGGTTCTAGCACGGTCGCTTTATTGACTCATGTAAGGCTTAAATCAATTTTTAGCTATTCTTGTATTTTATTGATCATGGCTTATTTATTACCGCTTAATTAATTATTATATTTTT
>ML402381.1:0-10808 GCA_005239525.1 Nicotiana knightiana | reverse complement strand
GCATTTAGCGCGGCCACGAGTGCAGCCGCGCTAGTCCCGTCTAACACGCGGTAAAGTCAGGGGTAAAATTGGAAGCTTGGGGGCAATTCTTCTTAACCTATAAAAGGCCAAGCTCGCCCCAAAGAAATGATATCTCGGTTTTAAACTTGTTTTAGATCAACTTTGAGGAGGAGAACAAGTGTGAAAAGACCCGGCTACAATTATCATTTTTTCTATTCTCCATCTTTTGTTATTATTTTGGGAATGATGAATTATTCTATGTATTCTTTGTATTTTAGCATGAAAATCTAAACAATTTGTCTAGGGTTGATGGAACCAATTTTTAGATGAAGTTTTGATTCAAATTTTATATAATCAAGCCAGGGTTATTCTATAATTGTTCAACTATGTTTTGTATGGAGATTAATTTATTGGGCCCTCGATTAATCGTGTATAATTTCCTTGTGTTTCTTGAGAAAGAATACTAGGTTAGATTGTTGATGAACATCACCACTTTTGGGTAATTGACAAGATTCATTAATTGAATTTAAAAGTGGGGTTAGAGATAACAAAACTTTGGTGGGATATAATTTTGAGTAGTATCGACTATCAGCTAGAGTAGTTCGAGAGAATGCTCTAGTAAATTATCGTAGTTGATCGAGAGATAATTGCGGTAACCCATAGCTCATAATCCTCATAGAGTATTACGGCGAGATTATAGCAAAAGAGTTAAGGCTTAATCCGGCAATTGGGGAAATCAATACCCTAGATCTTTTTACCATTGAATTATCTTTAATCTAGAATATTGTTAGTTTCAATATTGTTTTAATTTAGTAAGCAAAACCCAATATTTATTGATAAAAATATTGCATCTAGAAATTGTCTGAGATTATATTAGCATCACCACAAGTTGTAATAGATAGCTTAGTTCCCTGAGGATTTGACTCCGGACTATGAACCTGATTATTTTTGCAACGACCACTTTGTCTTTTATAAGACCTAGTTGGGCGTGATCAAATTTTGGTGTCGTTGCTGGGGAAGTAACGGTGTTATTTGTTACAACTCAGAAGTATTGCTAGAATTATTAGTTTAGCTCAATTTTCCACAGTGTTAAATAATTTTTCATTGAAATTCTCACATTTGAAGTCTTGTGTGATATAGGTGTATGCCTAGAAAATCTTCGAGGAATGGTGAACTTTTTGAAGGACTCTCAGACCCCGAGAAAATATTCCGGGCATTAAACCGTGCTAACAAGAAGGACAAACACTTATCGCAACTTGAAATGTAAAATGTGGATAATGTTAATGCAAACAGCCAGGTACCTCTTGTACCAAACAAAGGAGTGGTGGCACCTCTTGTGCCAGAAGCTGCACTCTATGATTGGGCACATCCAACAGCTGGCCACCTAGCCACCTCCATTGTTGTTCCCCCAATACAAGCGGAGACATTCCAGATCACCAACAATATGCTGCATCATCTGCAGAATAAGGGGTTGTTCTCCGGGTCACACATTGAAGATCCTCAACAACACCTAAAAATTTTTCTGTCAATTTGTGTGACCCAAAAGCGGCCAAATGTGACCTCGGAAGGCATCAAGCTGCTACTGTTCCCGTTTTCAGTAAATGAGGAAGCTCAGACTTGGCTGAATTCACTCCCAATAAAATCCATTTCCACGTGAGAGGTATTAGTGAAGCAGTTCCTGAATAAGTTATACCCTCCCAACAAGACTGCAAGACAGATTGAGGAGATATTGCAGTACAAGCAGAAGCCCACCGAAACCTTGCAGGGGATTTGGGAAAGATTCAAAGGGATGCTAGTGAAGTGTTCTCACCATGGTATTCCAGATCAAATGCTCGGCCAAAGATTCTACATGGGGCTAGCGGACAATTTGAAAGAAAATGTAGACAATTTAGCTAGGGGTGATTTTCTGAGCAAGACATTTACTGAGTTCAAAATCCTTCCTAACAAGATGGCTCAGAATTCAGGATGGATGATGAGAGGTACGACCCTGACACCGATAGTGCATTCAGTTCCTCTTGACCCAAATAATTCACATGTAGAGAACATAGCCACACTCATGACCCAAAAGAGTATATTGACGAAGAAGATTGACGAGATGGGTACAAAGCAAGTGCATATCGTTGATACAACAAATGGAGGACTGTGTACCCCTTGCATCAATCAGTCTTATGTGTGTTCATGGAGTGGAGAAGGTGACAACCAGGGTCCTAGAGAGGATATGAATTATGTTAACAATTTTGGGGGTTAGAGGTAAGGAGGACAACAATGGGGGACATCACCCAACCAGCAGTACAAACCTAATATGCCACAACCTGGAGGTGTACGGCCACAAGGCCAAGTTGTTCCATATCAGAGACAACAAGGCTATCAGCAGCAGAACCATCAACAATTGACATATCAACCATATCATCAACATCAAGACAACATCATGGTGGAGATCAGGGGTATGCTGCACCAACTCATTGGCACGAATGGTAAGATGCAGGAAAAGTTGGCAGTGCACGATTCAACAATTAAGTGGATTGAAACTCAACTAGGGCAGTTGTCCATGGCCTTGAATAACCGCCACCAGGGGGTATTACCGGCTGATACAAACATTAATCCAAATGAGCAAAACCCAAATCAGCTTATGGTAGTTAGTTTTAGGAATGGGAGAAATTTAGACAGGGAGCAAGAGGTTGCTCAACCCAGAAGAGAGACTACACCAACCACTCCAGTTCCAGACAAGATAGATGAATTAGCAGAACTCACTTAAGTGGTGGTTTAACAAGCCCAGGTTGAAAAGGGTAAGGCCAAAGAAAGTGAACAAGTTTCAGAACACGTGGCCTCTCTTGTGCCACAAAATTCCAACAAAGAACGACCAGCAAGCAGTGGACAAAAAGTGATGCCTTCACCATTCCCTTAGAGATTGGCAAAACAAAAGAAAGAGGATCAATACATGAAATTTATAGAGATGCTTCATCTGATTAAATTGAATATTCATCTGATGGATCCTTTGAGGGAAATGCCCGACTATGCCAAGATGATGAAAGACCTGATGTCGCGGAAATTTGACTTTCAGGACCTGTCCACAGTAACTCTGACACAGAAATGCAGTGCGGTAGTGACTAGAGCCATGGATCAAAAGATGTCTGATCCAGGTAGCTTCACTATTCCGTGTACCATTGGGAGTTACGCTTTTGCAAAAGCATTATATGACCTAGGAGCCAGTATAAACATGATGCCTTTAGCAATCTTCACAAAGATGGGCATTGACAAAAATAGGCCGACTTCTGTGATGTTGCAACTGGCTGACCACATGGTGAAAAGACCGACAGGGATTCTTGATGATGTGCTAGTGCAAGTGGGGAATTTTGTATTCCCAACGGACTTTGTTATTATGGACTGCCAAGTAGACGAGGAGATTCCTATCATTTTGGGAAGGCCATTTTTCGCCACTGGGAGAGCACTGATTGATTGTGAGACTAGGGAATTAAAAATAAGGTAGAACAATGAAGAAGTCATATTCAACATCCAACAACCCATGTGGAGACCCAGTGAATATACAAACTGCTCACTAGTGGAGGCGGTGGATGTGATCCTACATGATGAAGATGAGACCCTTAATGCCAAAGATTCATTGGAAGTCTGTTTGACAAATTTAGAGGGATAGGATGGCGAAGGGTTGGCAGAATGGGTCATGGCACTCGAAGGCTAAGGCTTTTGGAAGAGGGAACCTCGAGTTGAGCCCCTTTATTTAGAAGAGAGAGCTACACCACATGCAAAACCATCAATTGAGACACCACCACAACTGGAGCTGAAGCCACTTCCAGCCCACCTCAGGTATGATTTCTTGGGTTCCAATTCTACTTTGCCTGTTATCATATCATCTGGTTTGCTAGTTGTGCGGGTTGAACAATTAATGAAAGTGTTGCAAGAGTGCAAAACTGCCATTGGTTGGACCATCTCAGACATAAAGGGTATCAACTCAACATCTGCATGCACAAAATTCTTCTGGAAGAAAGGCACAAACCTTCCAGGGAACATCAACGAAGGCTGAACCCAAATATGAAAGAGGTAGTGAAAAAAGAGGTGATCAAGTGGCTGGACGTGGGCATCATCTTCCCATCTCTGACAGCAATTGGGCGAGCCCAGTCCAGTGTGTACTGAAAAAATATGGAATGACTGTGGTACAAAATGAGAAGAATGAGTTGATTTTAACTCGTACAGTCACCGGGTGGTGGATTTGCATGGATTATAGGAAACTAAACGCAGCCACCCGAAAGGACCATTTTCCCTTACCCTTCATTGATCAGATGTTAGACAGGTTAGCTGGGCGATTCCATTTCTATTTATTGGACGGGTATTCGGGGTACAATCAAATCTCAATAGCTCCAGAAGATAGAGAGAAAATGTCATTCACATGCCCGCATGGTATCTTTTCCTTTCGGAGAATGCCCTTTGGACTTTGCAATGCACCGACCACATTCTAGCGGTGTATGTTAGCCATCTTTACCGACATGGTCGAAGACATTATGGAGGTATTTATGAATGATTTCTCCGTGGTAGGAGATTCATTCAAAGACTGTCTCCATAACATCAAAAGGGTTCTCAAACGATGTGTGGAGACAAATCTGGTGCTGAACTGGGAGAAGTGCCATTTTATGGTACAAGAAGGAATAGTGGTGGGACATAGATTGTCCAAAAAGGGGATTGAAGTAGATCATGCGAATGCTGACATAATTTAGAAGCTCCGACCAACTACATCAGTGAAAGCAGTAAAGAGTTTCCTTGGGCATGCCGGATTCTACATTCGGTTCATCAAGGATTTTTCAAAAATTGCTAACCCTTTATGTAAGCTGCTGGAAAAAGACTAGCACTTTGTGTTTTCTGATGTTTGCAGGTTGGCATTTGAGGAGCTGAAGAAGAGACTGGTGACCGCACTCATCATTGTTTCACCCGACTGGGAGCAACCATTCGAACTGATGAGCGATGCCAGTGATTATGCGATAGGAGCAGTTTTGGGGCAGCGTAAGGAGAAAATTATGCACGCAATTTACTATGCTAGCAGGATGCTGAGTGGTGCACAACTGAACTACGCGGTCACTGAAAAGGAAGTGCTCGCTATATTATTTTCCTTCGACAAATTTAGGTAATATTTAATAGGCTTGAAAGTTATTGCTTATACTGACCATACAACCATTAGGTACTTGATAGCAAAGAAGGAGTCGAAGCCCCGCCTAATTCACTGTGTTCTGTTGCTACAAGAATTTGACCTAGAGATTCATGACCGGAAGGGGACAAATAACCGTGTGGCAGACCTCCTCTCGAGGTTGGAAGGTGAAGAGAAGAGAACAGAGTTGAAGATATAATTGAGACTTTCCCGGATGAGCAATTACTTATTGTGAAAATGGAGGAGGCACCATGGTATGCTGGTATTACTAATTACTTGGCATGCAGTCTAGTACTGCATGATTTCTCCTCAGTTCAAAAGAAATGGTTTTCCGGGATTGTCGGGCGTATTATTGGGATGAGCCGTTATTGTTCAAAATATGTGTTGATAATATGATCCGGTGGTGTATCCCCGAGCAAGATCAACTCTCTGTTTTGCAGGCCTGCGAAGGTGCTACCTACATTGTTCAAGGATGCCCATGCTTGGGTCAAAAGCTGCGATGAATGTTAAAAGAAGGGCAACATATCCCATCCTCATGAGATGCTAATGATCGCAATCCAAGAGGTGGAAGTATTTGACATGCGGGGGATCAACTTCATGGGGCTATTCTTCAGCTCATACGGTAACAAGTATATACTGGTTACCGCTGACTATGTCTCTAAGTGGGTCGAAGTAGTTGCTCTCCCAACCAATGATGCAAAGGGAGTGAGAAATTTCTTAAAGAAAAACATCTTCACCCATTTTGGTACCCCCCGAGCCATAATCAGCGATGGTGGTTCTCACTTTTGCAATAAAGCGTTTGCACGCTTGTTGGAGAAGTATGGAGTTCGCCACAAGGTAGCCTCACCGTACCACCAACAAACAAGCGGTCAGGTTGAAGTGTCCAACTGGGAAATAAAAAGTGTCCACTCTAAATAGTGAATGCTGTCGCGCCCCCCTCTTTCCTCTCCTTTCGGACCGGTCAGGGTTTTTGATGTTATTGGGACAACTCATTTCTTTTTGGGATAAGGGACGTGAAGGATTTGAAGAGTCGCCACCTAACGAATTAAGGTGCGTTAGGTCACCTATTAAGGGTCACAATAACACTAATTGAATAACAAGAGATTGGGTAAGGGCTTGAAATTACTCCGAGGGGAAGGTGTTAGGCACCCCTCAAAGTCCACAACTGTGGTTCCCGGACAAACGGACTTTGTGAATTTAAGCAAGTAGAAAATAGGAAGTCAAAGTATAAACATGGGAACAAGTAATGGTTTGAAAATATTTGCAGTGTAAACACACATATGTAATAAAGTTTTGAAATATTTATGATCTAAGCATACATATGTAGGGGATAGGGGAGCCTTAAGTTGTTTATCCGATAGGATCACATCAATGCAATTCCCGGTGATCACTCCTCAGAGAGGGGCTACACGTGGCATTAGTGCACTGGTTATCATATCCATATCTACCCTTTACCCCACCCCTTAAGGTTATTAAGTGAGTTTATTTAGCGATATCTATGCGTGATGTTACCCGTCCCTTCCTTGTGGTTCTGGAGGAAATTAGGACCTCTAGATATAGGTAGTTCTAGACAGACCCCTAAGGTTTTGAAAGGATAAAGTTCTAAGAGACATGCAAGAACAAATAGGACTAATCAAATAAATGCAGAAAAGCAGTTATGAGGCCCAGATTTACCTCCACAAGTAATGCACATAATCAACACATCTCAAACAGAAACAAGAAGAAGTTTTATTTGACAGGATCCTAAGGAGGATTCTAAGTGAGAACCCATGCACAGTAATATGCAGTTTTATTTTTTATAAACTCAGAAGCAGGGGCCTAATCAGTTTGCCTACTGATTTTTAAGCATGTTAACCTTTAGACAATTCAGAAGTTGTTTAACCTAAAAGCATGTTGTACTAGGTGTTACGAAAATGCATGGATTGTTACCAATTTTATCTAAAACATGATAATCATATGTGATATTGTGTTATACCTTTTCATGAATAAGTAATTTAAACTAGGCGTGGTTAAGAAAATGCAACAGAGTCCTAGAGCATGGTATCTAATATGCACATATAAAATGCAGAATGGTTAAGACATAATTTCAAAATGCACAGAATTCCTAAAGCATGATTTATAAATGCACAAAAAGTTACAGGATGGTTGAAAACATGATTTTGAATGCGCAAGAGTAACAATTTTATATTGACTTTATTATCCTAGGAGCGGGATTTCTAAGTGGTAGGCATAAGCATAAATTAAGGACATGTTGTGCATAGAAGCAGTAAACATGAAAAGCCTTAAAGACATGATATCTAATGCATGTTTGGCATGGTTTGAATGAATATGTTGGTCCTAAGCATGGATTCTAATGCATATATAGGGAATGTAAAAGCCTAAGGCATGATTTCTACCCAATGATAGAATATATAACTACCCTCCCCATTTCACTAGCCAACCCCAATATCTGTTTAGAAACAATTATTACAGACCAGCTGAATAAATTACGTAAATAGATAAAGGAAAAGAAGAAGTTAAACTATAGGGAGGCTGAAGTAGGCCCAANACTTTATTATCCTAGGAGCAGGATTTCTAAGTGGTAGGCATAAGCATAAATTAAGGACATGTTGTGCATAGAAGCAGTAAACATGAAAAGCCTTAAAGACATGATATCTAATGCATGTTTGGCATGGTTTGAATGAATATGTTGGTCCTAAGCATGGATTCTAATGCAGATATAGGGAATGTAAAAGCCTAAGGCATGATTTCTACCCAATGATAGAGTATATAACTACCCTCCCCATTTCACTAGCCAACCCCAATATCTATTTAGAAACAATTATTACAGACCAGCTGAATAAATTACGTAAATAGATAAAGGAAAAGAAGAAGTTAAACTATAGGGAGGCTGAAGTAGGCCCAAATGTACCAAATTGTTCATAGCCTCATATGCAAAAGTCATAGCCTTTATCATGTCCGGGTGTGTCAGAGTTCCCTAAGGACCTCAAGGATCCCGGGCAGTGCTCACACCCAGATTTCATAACCAAAATTGAGTAAGTGCAGTGTGGAAGAGCCAGCTGCAGTGCATCAGAGTTCAGCGGGATCTCACAGGAATCACAAAGCAGTCACACACTGGAGGGGCAGAACTTAAGGACCTAAGAGTAGAGTGAGAGTGCTTGACATAGTTTTTGAAAATGCTTTGGTATAAAACAGTATTGAAAATATTCAGTTGAATGAAAATGTCTTATAAAATAGGAGTTGTTTAATAGTAAAATAGTTTGAACAAGAACAGTGTAGACAAACAGCAGATCAACCATATAGCAATCAGATTCAACATTGCTCAACAACAGACTTTCACAAAGGGAGGTTGGGAATTGGGGAGACATAGGGCATGCATAGTGAACACATAACAGGCAGAACATAGAGGTGTTGTAGGGGTTTATGGGATTAGGGGATAGCTAATGGTAACAACACAATATGAATTCCAGAACAAATAGCCGAGAACAGACTTAAACATAGAATCAAACAACTTAGAATAGCAAATCAGTTTTGCAAAAAATAGGTGCATGCCAGAACTGGACAGCAAATAGACAAGCATTTAAAAGCAGAGTAGAGTCACACTGAGATAGACTATAGGGGAAGTAAACATGCTAATACTAAAAGAGGTAGGACATAACTAACATGCTGGGTGAAGCAATAATGTAAATAGGTATGTTATATGTCGACCAGCAAAACAACAGACAAAAACATATCAGGAATATGATAAACTAAAGCAGTAGGAAACACATTGGTTTGGGAGCTTGAATTTAAAAACATAACATACCAGTAAAGAGAGTAAACACAAAGTGAAGAACATGAGAGTGCAATAATTAGCCTCCGCTTGCAGCCGGCTAATTTAGTAACAATAACAAGTAACAAAGAAAGCAGAAGAGCTTTTGAGTGTATGATAGATGTGAACTAATGTGAGTTCGTGTGTCTGAGTCTAATAAGAGTATAAGAGAGCAATATATGTAGTAGTTTGAAAGCTAGGCAAATAAGGCAAGAATCAACTTGTTCAGTAATTGAAGAACTCAAAATCAACTAGAGTAGGAATCAGTGCAAGTACTCCCTCAATTAAGGGAGTTAAATTCAAACGGTAAAAGACAAATAACAAATAAGGAATGAGATCATATATGGCTGAAATATAACTAAGGAAACAATTCAAACACAATACAAGTATAGAGTAAGCGATTAAGACTATGTACATAAGGTTCTAATTAAGGAAATAACATAAGAATCAATTAACAGTATAGTCAACCACATAATAAGGAAAGAAAATAATTTAGAATTCGGAAATCAGTAAAGGGCATCAATCACAGGAAATCAGTAATGGGTATCAATTACAGGGAATTAGGGATTCAAACAAAATATCATTGATTAAATGAAATTACTACAAAATTCTGGAATAAACATAGTATAGGAAGGGAGAAACAAAATCAGAAACCCTAATAAGCATAACAGGGTAGAAATCACAGAAATTCAGAATATATTCATGCATACAAATCAAACGAACAAATCAGCGAAGACAGACTCAGAGCCCAAAACTAAGCCAAGAAATTAGTTTTAACAAAGTTAATCAGGTTAAAGGGAAAACCTAAATAAATCGTTTAAACATAGTAAAGATTATAGAATAACACATAAAATAAAAGAAAAAGTCGTTCTGAAAAAAGGGGTTAAGAAACCCTAGTTATGGAGATGAAGAGACGTTTTGAAAAGATCAGAAAATTTCTCATTGAAAACAGTGAAATAACTCAAAATACTCTTAGATCTGTTATAGATCTAATGAGTCAAGAGATAAAATGGGGTTTCGGAGAAGAACAACCCAGAGATAGAGAGATTCCGGCTTAAAAACCATAGATCTAGCCGAAAAATAGAAAGATCTTACTCAGACGGGCCAATGTGGCCTAAGACCGGTGAGCACAGGCCCGAGGGGGGGGGGGCGAGTGAACAGCCACTGGTCCCTTTAGCACCCCGAGACAGCAAGAGACCGGGCATGGGAGGAGCCATAGAGTCTAGGGGTGGTAGAGAACCACCATTGTTACTGTCGAGCCAACAGCCGGTGAGGGGAGTTAGGGTTAGGCAGAGGGATTTTGAGAGAGAATGAGAGGGGTGACGGCGGGTGAGTGATGATAGAATGAGGGTTTGGGGGGGGGATATGGTCTTAGGTTAATTTAGGAAAGAACGGATATGGTCCGTTGATCAAAATTGATCAGCGGCCCAGATTAAAACATAAATTCGGTTGGGTAGATTAGGATTTGGGCCTTGGGTCTGTTGGGCCAGGTAGAATTAAGGTTTTGGGCTGGCTATAATTTAGACTAAATTGAAATAGAAATAGGCCATTTGTTAAATACCCGAATTAAATTAGTCGAAATAATTTATAACATAATTGCTAATTAAAAAAGAATTCTATGCATGGAAATAATTTAAAAAAATGATTATTTGGTATTTAAGATTATAAAGGACTAATTTCTGGTAGAAAATAGCACAAAATCATATTGTTACAACCCATATTCCCGTACGATGGCTCATGCCATAAGTTAATCGACGTAAACATGAGAAGAGATTATCTTTTAGATGATAAGAAGTTAATACTATTGATCTTAAATGATACAAGAGTGTATAAGAGTGATTAACA
>ML402377.1:0-13425 GCA_005239525.1 Nicotiana knightiana | reverse complement strand
CTAGACTCTCTTTTCCTTTAAGTCAAATAACATCCCAACATGCATTTGAGTTGATTCATGTCGGTACCTGGGGTCCCTATAAGGAGCCTACCTATAATGGGTTCAAATATTTTCTAACAATAGTAGATGATTTTAGTAGGGGTACCTGGACCTTTCTGCTCAGTCCTAAAAGTAATGCTTTTACAGTCCTAAAGAACTTTTTTGTCATTGTTGAAAGACAGTTTGGAGTCAGTGAAGAAATTAAGAACTGACAATGCCTTTGAACTTGGCAAAGGATCACAAGAGGCATCATTTCTGCTTTCTCATGGCATACTTTATCAAACAAGTTGTGTGGGGATACCTCAACAGAATGGCATTGTTGAGAGGAAGCATAGAAATCTATTGGACATAGCAAGGGCTCTACTGTTTCAATCACATTTTCCTATTTTCTACTGGGGAGAATGTCTATTGACTGCTACATATTTAATCAATAGATTGCCCTCCAAAGTTCTGAAAGGACAATCACCCTATTTCATTCTATTCAACAATTCTCCTGCCTACAATCTTCTTAGGAGTTTTGGGTGCCTTTTCTATGTGCCTACATTGTCTAATGGAAGAAGAAAATTTGAGCCTAGAGCACAAGCTTGTGTGTTCTTGGGATATCCTTTAGGAAAAAAAGGATACAAAGTCTTAGATTTGAACACCAAGAAAATATTGGTTTCTAGAGATGTGGTGTTTCATGGGACCAAATTTCCATTTGCCTCACTAAGCTTTATCCTACCTCCCACCTTCACCTATCCTACACCCACAGATTTCACCCCCCATGTTGTTCCCTCACCTCACTTACCTAATGAACCTATTCTGCTTGTTTCACCAATCACTCACTCTCCTTCTTCACCTTCTTTTTCCCCTACTCACTCCCCTTTTTCACCTTCTAATTCTCCTACTCTTACACCCTCCAGTTCTAGTCACTCCTCACTTCCATCACCCTCACCATCACCATCCCTAGTAACCAGAAGGTCTCGTAGAGTCTCTAAATGGACCTCACATCTCAATGATTACCTCTGCAACAGTGTTTACTTAACAGACCTCACCTCTTCCTGTTTTAATCAACCTAGTCAGCCTAATATCTTCTCATTTACAGCCTTATCACCCTCCAACCAACACATCATCCAATCCATCTCAGCAATTTCAGAATCGACCAGTTTCTCACAAGCTTTTGCACACCCAGGATGGAACCAGGCTATGCTTTCTGAAATTGAGGCTTTGGAAATGAATCAGACTTGGGAGTGTCACACCTCCTTTTTCACCGGTAAGGGTGGATATGAAAGTTTTTCCAATTTAAGTGACATAATCAAATTTGGGATTATTTATTTAATTTTATTCAGAGTCGCCACTTGAAATATTTATGGTGTCCCAAGTCACCGGTTTATTTTAAATCCCAAATCGAGGAAATTTGACTCCGTTAAAAGTCTGCGAACCAGAAGTTGGGGTAAGTAATTTTGTTAACCCAGGAGAAGGTGTTAGGCACTCCCGAATTCTGTGGTTCTAGCACGGTCGCTTAACGATTCATACTTGGCTTAATTAAATTGTTTAATTACGTATTTTTTTAGAACCTATGTGTATTTTACCTTACTGCTCAATTAAGAAATTATCCTGAGACGAGTCACGCGTACCCATTTTATTTAGTGCGCTAAAATTCATGTCACGCGTACGTGTACATAATTTTCACGGTTAATTATTTACGAAAAAATTATAAAGTCGCGCGAACGCGTACCTTGGTTTTATTTTGAAAATCGACGCATAAATCATGTCACGCGTATGTGTACACAATTTGTCATGCTTAATTATTTAAGAAATTTTTTGCCAAAGTCGCGCGAACACGTACCTTGGTTTTATTTTGAAAATTCATAATTATGTTACGCAAACGTATATATAATCACGATAGTAAATTGTAAGAGTGAAATCGATACTTTAGTCATGGAAAAGAACGGGTAAACTCTGACCTCACATCTGTGTATAGAAAATTGAGTTGATTTACTCTTCTCTTAGAAACTACAAATGTATGTTCTGATAGTATGAAAGGCATGATTAATTAGAGTACTAATTAAAAGATTTCAGTGACTAAGGTCATTTACTATTTTATCAGCACCTCTGTGCCAACCACAATAATTGTGAATCTTCAATTTCCAGATACATATACTTCATTTTCATTTAATCTCAAGGACTACTTAATAACAAATCTGAAAATACTAATCTAATGGGATAAAATCTTATGCACTTTGGTAACTTATTAATTCCCTTGTCATCCCTACCTATCCAGATTCAAATCTAATGGAAAAGGATGTGGTGAAAATTTGTATTGTTTTATCATAATTTTTTTTAACTACAATATCCTATATTCTAAATTAGACGGTAATGCTTCATAACTTATTAACTCCATGCTCAATCCCCGAATTTAAAACCCAGCTCAAAATTATAAAACCACAAAAAGTAAAATCAAAATTACCAGTTCAAAATAAAAGCAAATAGATTTGAGTAACAAAATGCATTAGACAAAACTAATTTTTTACATCAAAAACATGCCAGAGATTCCACAAAGTGAACCATAGCTTTTCCGGTTATGAGGATTAAAATAGAATTATAACAGGGAGCTATTCATCAAAAGAAAATTAATATAAATGATATACATATAATCAATTAAAAATAAGTAAAAGAACATATCAAATGAATTAACAATTGATTTAAATACAAGACTCTCATGATATTATTGATATAAACTATTTCTAAGTTCAAGAATAAGAAATAAAAGTAGAGAATTACCTCTAACAGTCAAAGACGTATTCCCTTTTTCCTTTTCTTCAATACTTGTAGTTTTCAAAATCTAAAGGGTCATAAAAATTGAAATGGCACAGCGATTCGATTGAACCCAACAACGGTCAGATAAGCACAAATGGAGTTCATTCATAGCCCAGCGATAGTCAGCAACAAAGAGTCCTTTAACAGCTCCATTTAAACTCGAAAATCCCAGAGATTACACAGAATATCGGCTAAGTGAAGCAGCTTATGAAATATTGGAAGAAAAGAAATCACTATTCTAATCCAACGTCTAGTTCTTATTTTTTCTTTGCTTTTTTTTTTTTTTAGAATTCTCGATCCCTCTTTGAACCCAGAGAGGTGAGACGAAAAAGGATGTGAGCAGACTGGAGGGAGTGATGGTCTGTTCTTCACGGCGGAGGCGTCAGAGATGATGGAGGTGGGTCTGTTTCCGGCGATGGGAGGAAGCCGGCGAGGGAGGAGGCAGTTGATTTTTTTTTTTTTGAAGATGGAGGTCTCCAGTTTTTTTTCGGTCTTCAGCCTGTATCTTTTTTTTTTTTTTTTAAAAACAAATTCTTGGCCTCCTTTTATAAAGTGTATGAGTGAGGAAGTTCATGTATTGGTGTATGTGTGTTTATGGAAAAGAAGAGTGGGGGAAGTGGGAAGTGGGAAGTGAGGGTGAGAGACGTGAGAGTAGGTGGGGGTGTGAGTGGAACATGGGTGTTATTATTATTATTTTTTATATATATATTTTTTTCATATATATATATATATATACCAATCAACTTACTTTTAGACTTAAAAAGAAACTATATATAAATAAGAAAACTCACTATTTACACTAATATTTAAATTATGCTAAAAAAAAATACTACTATAACTTACATTTAAATTTGAAGAAACCAAGTTATATATATAAATTCTTCTACTTAAAACATAGGAATAAAATTTATTTATTTATTTATTTATTTTGTAGTTTTTTTTATTTTATTTTCTTAAATAAAACCTATTGAGAGTAAGATAAAATTTAAAATATTAAGGTTAGACCTAAAAGAAATATTTACACCAAAATTAATATAGAATTTGGGTGTGGTAAAAAATTAGTTGTTCAGAGCATGACCCTCTTTGCTGGGAAACATGGAGAGTTTTCAGGCAAAGAAAATGAACAAGGTGACTAATTTTTTACCTCACTATTATTTAGAAGGAAAAGAAGGTAAAAGAAAAAGATGTGACCGAACCTTGGTTTTAGGCTGCCTACATATCCCGGGTTATATGGGAATCAGGTCACGTGTAGTTCAAGTGGAAGAAGAATAATGGAGTATACTTAGATGGAGAGCCGAGTGAAGTTCCGTCGAAGTTCCGATCCGTGGTTCCTACTATTACATCAAAATGGAAATAAAATTACATACTCTTGAAATCTAAGAGTTACAAAATCTCTATCTATATGCCATCTGGAGTCTTATCTTGATTCTTGAGTTGCTTCTCCTATTGACTTTAGACTGAAACTTGGTGCTCTAGATGTAGCAGACTATGAAATACTCTCACATGCTTTTTTCTTGATCAGATAATGGGAAGACGGATCGTGACAATATGTCTCTGCATGCATTATGTCAACGCTGGTTGAGGCTGGTATTGAGATCAAACATTCTATTTTCTCCGGCAAGAGCTGGAATCTTGTTTTTGCACATCCAATCCTTGCTTTGCAGAAAAACCTACAAGTCATCACAAACAAACAAAACGAACAAAACTTTTCTGCCCCAGTTTGCACTAGGAAATTTTTGTGAGTTATTGAAAACACATTAAACTATCTTTTCTATTGCAGAATAAAGAATTGAAAAAGACACACATTTTTTTAGTAAATAATAGGGGATGGCGTACCCAGTGTTAACAAGAATGAAGGTAACCAGGGGATGTGTTACCCTATGTTGATGATAAAATAAGGCTCGTGGCACTATATGATGCTACTAGGAAATGTCGTACCCTATGTTGGCAGAAAAATGCAGCCAGGGGATGTAGTACCCTGTGTTGGCAATAAGGTGAGGCTCATGGCTCACTGAGATGCTACTGGGGAATGTCGTACCCTATGTTTGCAACAAAATGACACTCGTGGCGCTTTGAAATGCTAGTAGGGAATGTCGTACCCTATGTTGGCAAAAAGTAATGCAACCAGGGGATGTAGTACCCTGTATTGACAATAAAATGAGGCTCGTGGCACTCTGAGATGCTACTAGGGAATTCCGTACCCTATATTAGCAACGAGAAATACAACCATGGGATGTAGTACCCTGTGTTGGAAATAAGATGACGCTCGTGGCTCTCTGAGATGCTACTGGGGAATGTCATACCCTATGTTGGCAATAAAATGCAACCAGGGGATGTAGTACCATGTGTTTGCTATAAGACGAGGCTCGTGGCTCACTGAGATTCTACTAGGGAATGTCGTATCCTATGTAGTCAAAAAGTAATGCGACCAGGGGATGAAATACCCTGTGATTGGAAATGAAATGAGGCTTGTGGCTCTCTGAGATGCTACTAGGGAATGTCGTAGCCTATGTAGGCAGAAAATAAATGCAGCTAGGGGATGTAGTACCCTGTGTTGGCAATAAGATGCAGACAGAGAATGTAGTACCCTGTGTTGGCAATAAGCAATGCGGCCAGGGGATATGGTACCTTGTGTTGAATATAGCATATTGATCCCTATAATGAAACTAAGAATAACATGATTACATGTATATTAGAAGAAAACTAAGGATTTGAGAACTTTACTTGGTGATGTTCGTCTTTTCACGAACTGTTTCCAAAAATTGTTTTGTTCCTATTATGAACAAAGAAAGATTCATTAGTTTTTAAAATGGTGGTAAGTTTGTGGCCTTGATCTCTTGGGCGACTTGACCTTGTGTCCATTATACTTGTTAGAAAGACTGACTCCATCGATGGTCGTACAAATTGCCTGGAGATTCTGTCATTGTTTCTGGAGATCTTCTTTCTCAATATTAGAACCTGACTATTTTGCGCCTATCACCATTTATGTTTATGGTGCAAACAACCTTGCTCCCAGAATAACTTTTAACTGAGTAACTTTCGTTGACCCTTGACACATTATTCAGTCCTTCAAGCCTTTTGCTCGTCAGGGAAGCTCAAAGATGGCTTAATGCCTTTGCCCATAATGTTCATGCCCNTAACCCCCAAAAGAACTTTTATCTGAGTAACTTTTGTTGACCCTTGACACATTGTTCAGTCCTTCAAGACTTTTGCTCGTCAGGGAAGCTCAAAGATGGTTTTATGCCTTTGCCCATAATGTTCATGCCCAGAAAGTTTAGCTTCATATAACTGGAAAACTGTAACCAATTTTGTGGCCTTTTCTTTGTTTGCTTTGATGAAATTAGACTGAAAGGGATTCAGAAAGAATGGTACGAAAGAAAACAAGAAGGTAAACTAATAGGTATTACAACTTAATCAAGAAGTATACCTTTTAGACAAGAAAAATAAAAATGAAAAGGAATTATTTGGAGGAATATGCCGACTTCAATTAACATGACATGCACTTTGGACTAGATGCCCGATCCGTCTGAACCGTCTAATTCTCAAAATCTATTGTAAGCTTCACTTTGAAATTGAGTTCTTTGTCTTAACCATGCTTGTGACGGGATATATGAAGGCCTAAATCGATCAACGATGCCCTTTGTGGGTTTTCACCAATTGACCTCTCTCATTTGTCTTTCTCTCAACTCACTATTGCCTTATAGTGCCCGTGAAGGTTTTCACCAATAAGACTCTCTCATTTTATTTTTCTTTACAATGGTCGAGGCATCACTGTAATATACTAACTTCGCATTCTCGACAGTTGATCAGAAGGTCTTAAAAGGGAAAGGTGAAAAGAACTATTCAACTGAATTACAACTTTTGGAACCATTTTGACGGAAAATCGTCGAAAAATAAAATAAAATCATGCCCCAGTTTCTTTGAATACTGGGAAATGTAGATTTTTGTTTTAGTGTGACCGAACCCTAGAGTGAGGTTGCCTACGTATCCTTTCGGAATCAGGTCGGACGTAGTTCAATTACATGAACTTGTTTTGATGATGATTTTTTTTAAGACCAAGTACATTGGTTCCAAAAGAGGGGAAAACAAAGAATTATAAACAAGGCTTCAAAGGGATAACTAGGGTTGACCAATGTTTGGGTAGCGAGAATGATAGCCTTTCGTCATCCCAACCTGATAATGCTAAGTGTAAAAATACCCCCACAGAGGCATGTCAGACATAATATCTCTTGACCGCATCTGCGTTAACGGATATATCAGTCACCTTTCCTTATATATCTGTCAAGTGTAGAGCTCCTTTTGACAATACTTTCTTGACGAGGTAAGGACCTTGCCAATTCGGGGCTAACTTTCCTTTTGCTTTCTTCTTGGTGCGGAAAGATACATTTTAAAACAAGTTGTCCTACCTCAAACTGCCTTGGGAGCACTTTCTTATTGTAAGCGCGTGCCATTCTTTGTTAGTATAATTGACCAAAATAAACTGCCGCCAAACGCTTTTCATCAATTAAACTCAACTGTTCCAGTCGGGACTTGACCCATTCAGTGTCCTCAATTACTACTTCAACAATGATTCGGAGATAGGGGATCTCAACTTCCGCAGGTATGACTACTTCAGTGCCATAAACCAGCAAGTAGGGTGATGTGCCAACTGATGTACGGACATTTGTCCGGTATCCCAAAAGAGCAAAAGGCAACTTCTCGTGCCATTGTCTAGATCCTTGGACCATCTTCCTAAGAATCTTCTTGATGTTCTTATTCGCAGCTTCAACAACTCCATTAGCTTTGGGTCGGTAAGGAGTAGAATTGCGATGCCCAATTTTAAATTGTTCACATACCTCCTTCATCAGATGACTATTCAAATTAGCAGCATTATCTATGATAATGATTTTTGGAATACCAAAACGACAGATGATGTTGGAGTGAATAAAGTCTATCACTACTTTCTTGGTGACTGCCTTCAGTGTAATAGCTTCCACCCATTTGGTGAAGTAATCAATTGCAACCAAGATGACCTGTGCCCATTTGAAGCTTTTGGCTCGATTAGGCCAATGACATCCATTCCCCAAGAAACAAAAGGCCAAGGAGCCGACATAGGATATAACTCTGAAGGAGGCGAGTGAATCAAATCACTGTGAATCTGACACTGGTGGCACTTGCGAACAAAATGAATGCAATCTCGTTCCATAGTAAGTCAATAATATCCTGTCCGAAGGATTTTCTTTGCTAGAACATACCCATTCACGTGCGGACCACAAACTCCCGAATGTACCTCATTCATAATTATTTCGGGTTCTTTGGCATCCACTCATCTCAACAAATTCAAATCCGGAGTTCTTTTGTATAGGATTTCCCCACTCAAAAAGAAACCATTAGAGAGTCGCCTAATAGTTCTCTTTTGATCCCTATTAGCGTGTTCCGGATATTCTCTTGTTTTCATATACTGTTTAATATCACGGTACCATGGTTCACCATCTGGTTCTATTTCAATTGTATTGCAATAACCATGTTGATTCCGAATTTGAATTTCCAATGGGTCAATATGAGTATTACCCGGATATGGAAGCATTGAGGCCAGGGTGGCTAAGGCATCAGCCAATTCATTGTGAAACCTGGGAATGTACCTGAACTCGATAGACTTGAACCTTTTGCTAAGATTTTCCACACATTGTCTATATGGAATGAGCTTGATATCTCGAGTTTCCCAATCACCTTGAGCCTGCCGAATAAGCAAATCTGAGTCTCCCATCACCAACAGTTCATGCACATTTAGATTTATTGCCATGTTCAGACCCATGATGCAAGCTTCATATTCTGCCGTGTTGTTTGTACAGAAGAAACGAAGTCGCGCCGTAGCTGGGTAATGTTGCCCAGTAGGTGATATAAGAATTGCTCCAATCCCTACGCCTTTGATATTGACAGCCCCATCAAAGTATAGTTTCCATGTTTGACTTTCATCTTGGACTACTTCTTTAATTAAATTAACCTCTTCATCTGGGAAATATGTGTTCAAAGATTCATACTCATCATCAACCGGGTTTTCTGCCAGATGGTCAGCCAAAGCTTGCGCCTTCATGGCAGTACGAGTGACATAAACAATATCAAACTCTGTGAGCAGGATTTGCCATTTTGCCAATCTGCCTGTTGGCATCGGCTTCTGAAAGATGTACTTTAGAGGATCCATTCGGGATATGAGGTAAGTTGTATAGGCCAAGAGATAATGCCTAAGCTTCTGGGCGACCCAAGTTAAGGCGCAACATGTCCTTTCCAAAAGAGTGTATTTGGCCTCATAAGTGGTGAACTTTTTGCTCAAATAATAGATTGCTTGTTCCTTTTTGCCTGTGGCATCATGTTGACCCAGAACACAACCAANCCGGATATGGAAGCATTGAGGCCAGGGTGGCCAAGGCATCAGCTAATTCATTGTGAAACTTGGGAATATATCTGAACTCGATGGACTTGAACCTTTTTCTAAGATCTTCCACACATTGTCTATATGTAATGAGCTTGATATCTTGAGTCTCCCAATCACCTTGAGCCTGGCGAATAAGCAAACCTGAATCTCCCATCACCAACAGTGCATGCACATTTAGGTTTATTACCATGTTCAGACTCATGATGCAAGCTTCATATTTTGTCGTGTTGTTTGTACAGAAGAAACGAAGTCGCGCCGTAGCTGGGTAATGTTGCCCAGTAGGTGATATAAGAATTGCTCCAATCCCTACGCCTTTGATATTGACAGCCCCATCAAAGTATAGTTTCCATGTTTGACTTTCATCTTGGACTACTTCTTTAATTAAATTAACCTCTTCATCTGGGAAATATGTGTTCAAAGATTCATACTCATCATCAACCGGGTTTTCTGCCAGATGGTCAGCCAAAGCTTGCGCCTTCATGGCAGTACGAGTGACATAAACAATATCAAACTCTGTGAGCAGGATTTGCCATTTTGCCAATCTGCCTGTTGGCATTGGCTTCTGAAAGATGTACTTTAGAGGATCCATTCGGGATATGAGGTAAGTTGTATAGGCCAAGAGATAATGCCTAAGCTTCTGGGCGACCCAAGTTAAGGCGCAACATGTCCTTTCCAAAAGAGTATATTTGGCCTCATAAGTGGTGAACTTTTTGCTCAAATAATAAATTGCTTGTTCTTTTTTGCCTGTGGCATCATGTTGACCAAGAACACAACCAGAGGAACTATCCATTACTGACAGATATAAAAATAGAGGCCTACCAGATTCCGGCGGGACCAAAACAGGGGGATTTGACAAATATTCTTTGATCTTATCAAAAGCTTCTTGGCACTCATCTGTCCACTTGATAGCGGCGTTCTTTTTCAACAACTTGAAAATAGGCTCACATGTGGTTGTAAGCTGCGCAATGAACCTGCTGATGTAGTTCAACCTCCCGAGTAAACTCATGACTTCTTTTTTATTCTTTGGGGAAGGAAGCTCTCGAATGGTCTTTATCTTTGAGGGATCCAACTCAATGCCCCTTCGACTAACTATAAAACCCAAAAGCTTCCCAGAAGGAACTCCAAATGCACATTTGGCTGGATTAAGTTTGAGATTGTACCTTCGCAGCCTTTCAAAGAACTTTTTCAAGTCTTGCACGTGGTCATCTTGTGTTCTGGATTTAATGATCACATCATCAACATACACTTCAATCTCTTTGTGCATCATGTCATGGAATATAGTAGTCATGGCCCTCATGTAAGTTGCCCCTGCATTCTTCAAACCGAATGGTATGACTCTATAACAATATGTCCCCCATGGAGTTGTGAAGGCAGTCTTTTCTGCATCTTCTTCATCCATAAGAATTTGGTGATATCCGGCATAACGATCCACAAAATATTGGATGTCATGTTTATCACAATTATCAACAAGGATATGAATGTTGGGTAAGGGAAAATTGTCTTTTGGACTTGCTTTGTTTAAATCCCTATAGTCAACACAAACTCTGATTTTCCCATCCTTTTTCGGCACTGGCACAACATTTGCTAACCATGTAGTGTATCGGACGACCCTGATCACGTTTGCACTTAGTTGCTTCGTGATTTCTTCTTTGATCTTATCACTCATGTCTGCCTTAAACTTCCTTTGTTTTTGTTGGATTGGTGGAAAATTAGGATGTGTGGGAAGCTTATGAACCACTAAATCGGCACTTAAACCCGGCATGTCATCATATGACCATGCAAATACATCTCTATACTCGAACAAAACTTGAATTATGGCATCTCTTGTCCTTTGTTCAGTATGAATGCTTATTTTTGTCTCTCTGGTTTGTTCAGGACTTCCCAGGTTAATTGCCTCAGTTTCATTTAAGTTAGGCTTAGGCTTATTCTCAAATTGATCCAATTCCTTTTTTATTTCCTTTAAAGCCTCATCTTCATCATACTCAACTTCTTGATTCATTATTTCGAGATTAGACAGCTTTTTAAGACCTAGGCATGAATTCCGCGTGCATGTCATGTTTTTAAAGCCAGCATTAACAGAACTGAAAATGATAAGAAATTAAACAAAAATTAGGGGAAGCAAAAGAAAAGAATTTTGCTATGAAACTGGAACTTCATTTCATTGAATTTGAAAAGATAGAAGGATTAACATCAAAGCAAAGCAATTAAACTAAAATATCTGAATTACAACCCTTAAAATAATCCAGATACAGAAAAAGCAGCAAAACAGACTACCACGACTCCTTCCTGATGGGAAGAGGAGTTGCTTCCCAGTTGTTGAGCGAAGTATCTGGACCAATCAGCTGAACACTTGCACGGCTAGGGCCCTCACCAACTTGAACCATATTGATCTCATAGAATATATCCTTGAGACTCTGGCAAACTTCATCAATGTCATCCTGAGTATAAGGATTTTGGGCTTCTTTAGATTGCGGCTTGACAAAAGAGTAGGCAATGTGAGGGATTGGTTTGGACAAATTCCAACCATTCTTTTGTGGGCCTTGGCTATATCTAACTCAGCCGACGTTGTTTTAAAACCCAAACCAAAGGTATCTTTTTTCAAAAATGGAGCAATAGGGTTCACAATTCCCCGCAGAGAGAATCCTAATCCTTTTCTTGGTTCATAACCGTTCCTTAACATCAGCGAAGCTACCATCATAGATGTGGCTGACAGATGGGGATGCTGAATTGGTTTTCCTTCTTCCACTTGGTCCACTTCAATCACCTCAAATGCTTGATATATGAGGGATTCACTTCCTTCCTTGGCCTCGATACATGGAATGGACGGGTCTTTATAGACTGATGAGTCGTCTTCCCCATGAACAACAATTTCTTGCCTATCATACTCGAATTTGACCATTTGATGTAGGGTGGAAGGTACAGCTCTAGCAGTATGGATCCACGGCCTTCCCAGCAGAAAATTATAGGAAGTTTTCATATCCAACACTTGAAAGACAATGTTAAAATCAACTGGGCCGATTGTCATGGTGAGTTCGATTTCCCCAATAGTGTCTCTTCTTGAACCATCAAAAGCTCTGATGCTGACAGTACTAGTTCGGATTCTGTTAGTGTCAATGTTCAGCTCCCGTAGAGTAGAAAGAGGGCATACATCTACACTTGAACCTCCGTCAATCATGACTCCTTTCACGTAATGCCCTTCACATTTGACCGTAAGATGCAAAGCTCTATTGTGGCCATCCCCTTCCTAAGGCAAATCATCATTAGTGAAAGAAATCTTATTCACTTCAAAGAATCTTTCAGCCATTTTTTCTAGCTGATTCACCGTTGTCTTTTCTGAGACATATGCTTCGTTCAGAGTTTTGATCAACACACGGCGATGTTCTTCTGAGTGCAAAAGCAGAGATAACAAAGAAATCTGAGCAGGGGTTTTCCTTAGTTGGTCAATGATTGAGCAGTCTTGCATTTTCATCTTCTTAAGGAATTCCTCCGCTTCTTTTTCTGCAACGGGTTCTTCACTGGAAAGTGACTTTCCCTGGCTTGCTTAGCTTTTCTCACTTCCTTTGGTGAATAGCACCTTCCAGAGCGGGTCAAGCGCCCCATTTCACCTGCTTCTTCAACTATCTCCTTTCCTTTGTATATCATGACAGTTTTGTTATAATTCCAGGGAATAGTTTTTGTGTTTGTCACTGGGAGTTGTGCAACAGGTTGGATCACAACTTGCTCTGTTATATTTCTGCAAAATATTATTCGGAACGATCTTTTGAATGCCCCCGGGGATGTAAAGTTTTGGCCCACCCAATTGAACCTCAACCTTTTTTGTGCATCTAGGAACATAAAGAATCGTCTTTCCAGAACCTGCCAAGTTCAAAGTTGAACTCGCACCTTTCACAATCAATGGTGCCAAATGCGGCAGGCTTACTATCACTTTTGGTTCCTTCCCTATGGTTCCAACCGCCATCTCTGTCTTTCTGGACTGCTTATAATCCCAATCATCACAAATCATCCCAATAAAATGTGTATTATCATGAGTTGGGAGCGGATTGTTTGTGATATTAGGAGTATCCTTATTGTTTGTTACCACAATTGTCTTTGCTTCAATCAAATTTTTAATATCTTTCTTTAATGTCCAACAATTTTCGGTACTATGACCCTGGGTGTTAGAGTGATACTCACAT
>ML402376.1:0-45113 GCA_005239525.1 Nicotiana knightiana | reverse complement strand
TACGGACGTATTCCGGGAGATCCCCCAGCACTGCATATTTACTTTGGGACTACAGACGTATTCCCGGAGATCCCCCAGCACTGCATATTTACTTTGGGACTACAGACATATTCCGGGAGATCCACCAGCATTGCATATTGTTTTGGGACTACAGACGTATTCCGGGAGATCACCTGTATTGTGTGATGAATTATGTATAGTGTGATGAATTCGGAACTACGGGACGGTATCCCAGTAGATTTTATCAAAGGAATTATGTTTGAAAGACAATTATTTGGAAAGTCTAATTTGAAAAATAATTATCTTAAATAAAACTATGTTTGAAGGACATTCCTTTGGAAGGGAATATTTGAAAGATATTTATGTTAAATAAAACTATGTTGAAGGATATCCCTTTGGAAAGAATATTTGAAAAATGTTTATGTTAAATAAAACTATATTGAAGAATATCCCTTTGGAAAAGAATATTTGGAAAAATGTTTATGTTGAAGAAAACCATGTTTAAAGGACACTTTATTTGGAAAATTATATATATTGAAAAGCTTTTATCTTGAAGAAAACTATGTCTCAGAGACATCTTTTCGGAAAATTATATTTCAAGAGAATTTTCCTTTAAAAAGGATATTACCTTAAAGTTTTCAATATAAAAAATTGCGGGTGAAAGTTTACACTCGAAGATTTGTCCATTTTAATGGTATTTGTGGCTAAGGCCTCATATGGAGACTAATGCAGTGTTGAGTTACTACTTGTCCTTATTGTGTTGTGATTTACGGACCTGTGTTGTGTTCCCGTCCACCCATTCTATGTATTATTATGATGTTCCGTTGTTATTTGCTGTGTTTCCTTCCACATTGTAGTTGTTATGTTGTTAACTATATTGTGTAGTCATTAGATAGATGCCATGTCCTGTCAATCCTATATTTATGCATGTTCAGTTTATTAGACCAGTGGGTCTCTTGACTAGTCCTCGTCACTACTTCACTGAGGATAGTCTTGATACTTACTGGGCACCGCTGTGGTGTGCTCTTTCTACACTTCTGCACATTTATTTTTGTGTAGATCCAAGTATCGATCGTTAGTAGCTATGTGGGCTCTTGTTGAGGAGACTCAAGCGAAACCTATGGTCGCGTTCGCAGGCTTCGGAGCCACCTTCCTATTTTGCATTTACGCTGTTTTACTTACGTCCGAACATCTGTATTTAGAAGTTGTAGTAATTGTATAGAGCTTATGACTTGTACTACCGGTTTTGGAAAATATTAATTTTGTGAATATCTCTATATTGAGACTGTTAAATCTTCTTTATTTTACTGTGATTCAATAAACATTAGGCTTACCTAGTCCTTAAGACTAGGTGCCATCACGATACCCAACAGAGGGAAATTTAGGTCGTGACAAATATTGACAAAACAAAAAGAAGAATCATAAAAAATATTAACAAAAAAGCACAGTATAAAAACACAACAAATTGTGGTCTGATTCTTTCCCAATCAGCCTTTATTTGATCCCACTTATTCATAAGATTAGACATTGGTACGTTACTGTTATAATCAGATGTCACGACCCAAAATCCATAAGGTCGTTATGGCGCCGGACATCATTGTCAGGCAAGCCAAACATTAATTAGTTGAAATAATTTCATGTTTTAACATTTATGAAGAAGCATTTACTTACACTTTATTACATATTAACTAAATAAAATTTGTTGAGTAAACAATAGTTTGAATATTCCATTTTAGCAATTATATCCCAACACATCCCAGAACCCGGTGTCACAAGTACATGAGCGATTTCTAAGAATTTATACAATCATCACAAAGCCTGTCCAAAATACAAATTGGACAAGGAAATTTAAAATAAAAATAAATACAGTACGAGAGAGAGACTGTCAACTACGAATCGCCTCCGGATGGTGCAGCTCGCCTAGGTCTCCAACTAGCCATGTAACTATGAAGGTACCTGTCCAATAAAAATGCACAGCAAGTGTAGCATGAGTACAAAAATAACGTGTACTCAGTAAGTCGCCCGCCTAACCTTAGAGAGGTAGTGACGAGAGGTCGAATTAGACACTCACTAGGGTCCAACAATTTATTTAACAACATAAGATGAACACGATAGGCATATAAAGGTAGTAAAGCAACATATATATAAGGCACTGAAATCCAAGTTAATACTGGAAGTAAACAAACAGTTACCACTTTCTCATTNAAATATCTTAAATAAACAATTTCCTCTTTGTTTTCACCAAATATCATAAAGCAACAATTACTTCTTTATTTCCCCCCAAATATCTTATCACTTCAAAAATCATGACAAAATATTTAAAAATTTAGCATGCGCATACGGGATAAGGACAACCGGCCTGAGCCATCATAATAATCATCTCTGTGCACTGCCGAGGGTCGAACATCCCGAACCATAATATTTCTTTCAATCTCGCCGTGGAGTACGGCCCACTCCCATGAGAGTGGGGGAAATAACACTCCGCTCGCGGAATGTAAATTGCAGTCATGCACAATCAACAATCCACCCCGACTACGTTGGGAAAACAAATACTCAAGTAAATGACAGATTTCTCTTTTGAAAACCACAAAATAGTATTTAAACCCTTTTTCGAAATTCACTTGCCAAGTTTTTATAATGTTTAATAATAAAACCTTATCCGGAGATACAATTGCCCGCGAAGGAAATCAATTCTCTTTTTAGATGATTAAGAAAATAAACTATAATCTTCCTTAGTCGTTCGATTACAATTTCGATTATATTGGCAGTCTAATATTAAAGACAAGATCACAGGTACAACAGGTAAGGCATGCTAGTGGGTCCTAGGCTACCCAGTCATGGCATAATAATAGCTACGCACGGACTCCCGTCACCTCGTGCGTACGTAGCCCCCGTAGATAGTAACACATACTTAATTAGTTCACCTAGGGGGATAATTCCCCCTCACAAATTTATAAGGGAGACTTACCTCGCTCCGAAATTCCATCACCGGCTTCCAAGCCCTTCCGACGACTCCAACGGACGCACATCGCCCCAAAACTATCCAAATCACGGCAAACCAATGAAAATATATCCTAATACTTGCAACAATTCCAAATTATATAATTTCCCAACCCCGCTTAGTGAAATGACCAAAATACCCTTGGTCCCACGTGCCCGGAATCCGAAATTTCTCGAAGATACATTCTACCCATAGATCTACTAGTTCAAATATACAATTTACACTAAATTACATGCTCAAATTCGTGGCTAAAAATCCAAATTACCATTTTCTAGGTTTCTTTAAGATTTCCCAATTTCCTACCAATTTCCATGTCTAATCCATGCATATAATCTTGTATTTAACTTAAAAACGGGAGGAATTTACTTATCTAGTGATGCTTGGTGGAAAACCCCTCTTGAAGCTCCTCAAACTCGCCCACATCCATGAAACAAATGAAGGAAATGGCCAACATTTCGCATATAAACTAATCTGCTCAGGCCCCTATTTACTCTCTGTGTTCGCATACCCACGAACGCGTTCGCATAGGCCAAAGGGCCCCCAGGCCCCCAGCTCCCCTTTCCTCTACGCGTTCGCACACCGTACCCCGTGTTCGTGTAGAGATCACACCCCAAGCCACCGCGTTCGCACTCCCTTTTCCGCGAACGCACAAGCCAAATCTAGCAGCCCTCGAATTTCCTTCTATGCGATCGCACATAAGGGACCGCGATCGCATAGCACACCAGATACACCAGAAGACAGTAGCAACAAAACAGAGAAAAATGGTCCGAACTCACCCCGAAACACATCCGAGGCCCCCGGGACCCCGTCCAATCACACGACCCAGTCCCATAACATCCCACAAACTTGTTCGAGGCTTCAAATCACATCAAACCACGCCGAAATCATGAATTGCACCAAAATTCAAGCTTTATGAACTTTGAAATTTCAAACCTCCACATTCGATGCCGAGACCTATCAAATCACGTCCCATTGACCTCAAATTTTGAACACAAGTCATATTCGACATTACGAACCTGCTCCAACTTCCGGAATCTCATTCCGACCCCGATATCAAAATTTCAACTTCCTGTCGGGTTTCTCGAAAACCTTCAAATTTTTTATCTTTAGCCAAATGACTTCAAAATGACCTACGGACATCCAAAGTCACTTCCGATCGCGCTCCCAACTCCAGAATTACCATACAGAGCTATCCTCAGACTCGGAATCCCAAACGGACATCAATAACTCTGAAATGCACTTCAAGCCCAAATTTATGAAATTCTTTTAATATTCTAACTTCCACAATATGCACCGAAACGCTCCCGGGTTATCCAAAATCCGATCCGGACATACGCCCAAGTCCAAAATCATCATACGAACTTGCAGGAACCTTTAAATCCTGATTCGGAGGTTGTTTACTCAAAATTCCAATCTTACTTGATTCTACCAACTTAAGGCTTCTAAAATGATAATTTTATTTCCAAATCAACTCTAAACTTTTCGACATTCAATTCCGACCACACCTGCAAGTCATAATACCTGAAATGGAGCTGCTCACGACTTCAACCCGCTGAACGACGCACTAAAGATCAAAATGACCGGTCGGGTCGTTACATCAGACTTCAAACTCTCCCACTTCTGCATAATTTGATCAATTTTAAGGTTCATACTTCCGCTTGCACCACACATTCTTTCTTTAAAAAAATCTAAAAGGCTAAGGATGAATATAAGTTTAAAGAAATATGATAGAAGCCTATGGATGACTATGAAATTTTCAAGTGAAGAGATTGCTAATATATCCAAAGAGTGCAGCTAATCAACTTAGTACCTATAAATGTAAAAGTAACTTTTCAGGTCTGTTTTACTGTTTTACGTTCAGAGAAATTCAATGTAAGCAGATAAGTAGGTGGTAAAATAAGTAGGTGGTAAATGTTACTTCTGCCTGTCCACAGTTTTTCTATAGTAAAAAAATAACTTCAGCTTGAAAAGTTTTTAGATAATCAATGTAAATGTAAGATGAAGTAGGTGATAAAAGACAAAAAATAGCTAGTAAATGCGAAAAAGATAAAGTATCAAGTTAAAAAAAACCAAAATATGCTGAAGTTTTGTCGTCATTAGCTTTTTCTAAAACTTCAGAAGAAGATGCTGAAGTTGTTTAGTTCATTTTTGAAAACTTCAGCACTCAATAAGCTGAAATTTTGTCCTGGATTCTTTAGTTTTGTCGTCATTAGCTTTTTGAAAAACTTCAGCAGAAGATGCTGAAATTATTTAGTTCATTTGTAAAAACTTCAGCACTTAATAAGCTGAAGTTTTTATCCTACAGCCGACACTTTTGTTATGAGTTTTAACCAAAACTTCAGCCTAAAAAGCAGAAGTTATTTACTTCATGCTGAAGTTTAGGATGCTGAATTTCAACAAAAATATACTTAAAATTCATGATAAAAGAGAGAAACTTATTTGTTTTCACTTACATCCTTGAAAAAAAAAAAGAAAAAAATTGTTTTTCATTTACAAGTTATTCTTTATTCAAAAAATTCTCTTAGAGATACTGATGCTACGTAAGTTTTCCTAGTTTAGTCTTAAATTGAACACCAACACATACATTTTAACCTTTTTTATTTCCTTTTTTTAATATTTATAACTCCATCAGTTTTCCCTAAAAATGCTACGTAAATTTGTATAAGTTATGTTACATAGTTTGAATTTAATTTGGCGTTAAATAAATTAACTTGTAAAACTATAATATTGAGAATTTAATCCGATGCAGTATGTTATCCTTACAATTATGCATATATATATAAGTTATACCATAAAAATACATAAAAAAAGGAGTGCAGTATTACGATAGAAGTGAAAAATAGTTGGCAAAAGGAGTGCAGTTTCAATATACGTAAAAAAATATTTTGGCAAAAAAATTTGCTCACAAACGAAATATGTCATGAAGTAATGTTTTTCTATTTCATTAGTTTTGTCGTCATTAGCTTTTTGAAAACTTCAGCAGAAGATGCTGAAGTTATTTAGTTTATTTGTAAAAACTTCAGCACTCAATTAGCTGAAGCTTTATCCTGGATTCATTAGTTTTGTCGTCATTAGCTTTTTGAAAAACTTCAGTAGAAGATGCTGAATTTATTTAGTTCATTTTTAAAAACTTCAGCACTCAATAAGCTGAAGCTTTCTCCTGGATTCATTAGTTTTGTCGTCATTAGCTTTTTCAAAAACTTCAGATAAAGATGTTGAAGTTATTTAGTTCATTTGTAAAAACTTCAGCACTCAGTTGTGATGACCCAAGGGTTCATTTTATACATTTAGACTCTGTTCCATACTTAATAGCCATAAAAAGACAAATTTTAAATACCTCGATTTGAGTGCGCAGTCCGGGCACGAAACCGGAAAGCTTTTACGTGAAAATATGAGAAATAGTGAGTTCTAGAATTTAAATTTGATTATAGTTGACTTTGGTCAATATTTTGAGTAAACAGACCCGGATCTCTGTTTCATCGATCCCGAGAGGTCCGCAGTAAAATATGGGACTCGGGCGTATGCCTGAAAATAAATTCCGAGGTCCCAAGCCTTAGAAATCAATTTTTGAAAGAAATTGTTTTGCTGATAAGTTTATGAATTATAGAAAAGAAATAATGTTTGAAATCATTGGTATCGGGCCCGTATTTTGGTTCCGGAGCCCAGTACAAGTTTGTTATGATGTTTAAAGGTTAACTGTGAAATTTGGTGAAAAGCAGAGTTCGTTTGACGTGATTCGAACATCCGGTTGAAAAGTTATGAACTATAAGAGTTCTTGATGAAAATGATGAGTTTTGAGGTTTAATTCATAGTTTTACATGTTATTTTCATGATTTGATCGCACGAGCAAGTCCGTATGATGTTTTTAGACTTGCGTGCATGTTTTTCTTAGAGCCCCGAAGGCTCGGGTGAGTTTCGAATAGGCCACGAGAGGTTTTGAACATGTAAAAAAGACTGTTGTAGGTTCTGTTTCTGGTGTCCAAGCCCGTGTACTATGCGATCGCATAGACATGTCCGTGATCGCATAGTGTAGTCTCAGTGGGGGTCCTTTGGTGTACTGTGCGAACGCAACACTTAGTGTGCGATTGCGAAGCTTCGACTGGGCAAGCTGTGCGAATACACTCCCTACTATGCGAACGCACAACATTAAAACAGACCTGGGGGAGGGGAGGCCAGTACTCTATGCGATCGCACCCCTCCCCACGCGAATGCACTGCCCAGTTTCCCTTATCCTATGCGAACGCATGCTTTTGAGTGCGAACACATAGGTCTGTTTCCCAACTAATATAAATACTCTTTTTAAAACGGGTAGACCTTCTTCTTCACCATATTTTCGAGGTTTATAGCTCTAATAGTGATTTTCTTCAGCAATTATCATCCCCAAGTCATAGGTAATCAATTCTAAACTTTGTTCTTTCAATTCCTTACTGTTTTTCATCACTTTTAAAGCAAAAACTAAGAGTTTTCATGGTAAAAATTGAGGGTTTGGGTAGAATTAGGGAAATTTGTAAAAATCGAATTTTTTACATCGAATTAAGGTTGTATTTCAAAATTAATAGTGTATTTGGGTTCGTGGGTGAATGGGTGAACGCAATTTGGTCAGAACCCCGAGTTTAGACCAAGCAGGCCCGGGGTCGGGTTTTCACTTTTTTTGAGAAAACTTAGAAAAAAATATATTTTTCAATAAAGTTAGTTCCTTTAGTATTAATTGATGATATTGAGTTAATTATGATTAGATTCGAGCAAGTTAGAGCAAGATTCTAAAGGAAAAGCTATAATTGAGCAGTGAGTGGCCTACGAAATTGAGGTAAGTGTTTGGTCTAACTTTGACTTGAGGGAATAGGAATCCCCACTTGTTTGCTATGTGAAATACATGTGTGTGGTGTATAGGTGAAGTGACGAGTATCTATGCACCACCAAATTGCGTGTTAAACATGATCCCATTCCCGTTCCCAACTTAATTGATTCTTGTCTTAATTGTGCTATGTTCAATATTGCTTCTATGACTACTTGGCCTTGTTATTTTGTTGTTATATTGTTGTGGTTATTTTGGGAAAGAGTATTGGTTGTATTAGCTGGTCCCCTTGTGGTTCAAAACGGTTGAGCAATTTGACATTGGTTTTACGAGATATATATATGCATAGTTATGTTCCTGTTGGTTTCATGGTTGAGAGGATATTGATGAAGTTATGAGAAAAATACAGTTTCTTATTTATAATTGTTGAGACAAATATATTGTGAAAGGCTTGGCCTAAATTGTGAAATTTATGAGTAAATTGATATAGATGTCTGGTGGGAGCGGGTTTCACACCGCAACAAGGAGTGATAAGGGTGGATAGGTGGGATCGGGTTGCACGCCGCAACAAGAGTAATAAGGGTGGTATATTTAGGGAGGAGCAATAAGGGTGGATAGGTGGGATCGGGTTGCACGCCGCAACAAGAGTAATAAGGGTGGTATATTTAGGGAGGAGCAATAAGGGTGGATAGGTGGGAGCGGGTTGCACGCCACAACAAGAAGCAATAAGGGAGGATATTTATATTTTTACTGAATTTCAAAGAAAATAAAGATTTGAAAGGCTTAAAAATTTATTTTACTATTCTTCATATTTTCGGCACTACTTGTATTTAAAGTTAAAGATTAGAAACTTAGAAATTATTTGAAAATTGGTTATAGATGAGGCCTAGGAAAAGGCAACTGAGTATTTTATTGTTGTTGCAACTTAATTATTTGTTTAGATTTCCTTCTTGCTTTATATATTATTGTCACAGGTTATATTGCTAAAGTCCCGCCGTAGCCTCGTCACTACTTCGTCGAGGTTAGGCTCAGCAGTTACTCAGTACATGGGGTCGGTTGTACTGATACTACACTCTGCACTCTTTTGTGCAGATCCAGGTACCGGCCAACTGTAGAGATATTTAGAGCGGCTATTCATTTATTCGGAGACATGAGGTATATCTGCCGGCGTTCGCAGACCCCGAGAGTCTTCTCCTATTTTCATAAACGTTGTATTATTGTATTCAGTATATTATTTCTTTCAGCCAAGTATTTGTAGTATTCTTTAGTAGTTCCTGAATTGTGACACCAGACTCTAGGGTAGTTTTTTTAGATTTATCTATATAATTATTCCGTGGCTGGTTTAGTTAATTGTTTATTATCTTATATTGTGAATTAATTATTTAAATCCATTAGATTAAGTATTAATTTGAAAATTGTTTTATCCTGTTTAAATGGTTAGTTAAAAGAAATAGTTAAGCAAACTCTAACATTGGCTGGCCTAGCAAGTGTGGTGTTAGGCGCCATCACGATCCCTAAGGTTGGGAATTTGGGCCGTGACATCAGTATGTTGAAGTTTTGTCTTGGATTCAATAGTTTTGTCGTCACACAAATTTTTGAAAAACTTCAGCAGAAGATGCTGAAGTTATTTGGATTATTTGTATAAACTTTGGCACTTAATATGCTAAAGTTTTTGTCCTACAGTCGACATTTTTGTTACGAGTTTTAACCAAAACTTCAGCCTAAAATAAAATAGACAAACGTATTTGATAATGCGAATAGAACAAAAATTTAAAAGACAGAGATCGCATAATTCACATAAATTAATGTATATTCACAAAATCCAATTTTGTTTTCACTTACATCCTTGAAAAAAAGTAAAAAAATTATTTTTCATTTACAAGTTATTCTCGATTCAAAAAATTCACACAGAGTCTCTTCATATTCTCCATTGCCCTGTCCTACTTGTTTTCACATTCCATGATCCCGATATTTTTTTAGGAACTGCCGTCTTCTTTCATAAGAGAAAACAACAAAATGTTGGCAAATACATGCTTAAATGGTGTGCAGCTAGGAATTCGTGGGAAGCAAAAATAATGAAGGAGAAGTCCAAAAACTTCATGTGTGAAGGAGAGTGGCTACAGTTTGTGGTGCATCACAAAATATCACAGAGCTCGAGTTTGTCATGCACCACAAACTGTGACCACTCTCCTTCACACATGAAGTATTTGGAATTTTCCTTTATTATCTTTGCTTCTCCACGAATTCCCTGCTACACCCAATAAGCATGTCTTTGCCAACACTTTTTTGTTTTTCTTTGAATATAAATTTAAAGAAATATGATAAAAGTCTGTGGATGACTATGAAATTTTTAAGTGAAGAGATTGTTTATATAGCCAAAGAGTGAAATTGAATGTTACAAGATAAGTACGTGGTAAATGCAACAAGAAACGGTTTTTCTATAGTAAAAACAAGTAGGTGACAAATTTCAATGTAAGATGAATTAGGTGACAGAAGAAAAAAAGTAGCTAGTAAAGTGCAAAAAAGATAAGTTTCAAGTTAAAAAAATATAGCTTTTTCAAAAACTTCAGCAGAAGATGCTGAAGTTATTTAGTTAAGTTGTAAAAACTTCAGCACACAACAAGCTGAAGTTTTGCCCTGGATTTATTAGTTTTGTCGTCATTAGCTTTTTCAAAAACTTCAGCAGAAGATTCTGAAATTATTTAGTTTAGTTGTAAAAACTTCAGCACACAACAAACTGAAGTTTTGTACTGGATTCAATAGTCTGTCATAAAAGCTTTTTCATAAATTTCAGTTAAAAATACTGAAGCTATTTAGTTCATTTGTAAAAACTTCAGCACTCAAATAAGCTGAAACTTTGTCCTGGATTCATTAGTTTTGTCGTCATTAGCTTTTTGAAAAACTTCAAGAGGAGATGCTGAAGTTATTTAGTTCATTTGTAAAAACCTCAGCACTCAATAAGCTGAAGCTTTGTCCTGGATTCATTAGTTTTGTCGTCATTAGCTTTTTGAAAAACTTCAGCAGGAGATGCTGAAGTTATTTAGTTCATTTGTAACAACTTCATCACTAAATAAGCTGAAATTTTTGTCCTACAACAGTCGACACTTTTGTTATGAGTTTTAACCAAAACTTCAGCCTAAAAAGCAGAAGTTATTTACTTCATGATAGAGTTTAGCATGCTAAATTTCAACAAAAATATACTTAAAATTCATGATAAAAGATACAAACGTATTTGTTTTCACTTACATCCTTGAAAAAAAAATTTGTTTTTCATTTACAAGTTATTCTCTATTCGTAAAATTCACACAGAGTATCTTCATATTCTCCATATTCATGTCCTACTTGCTCTTCTGGAGATTCATAACCGCTATCTTGTTTCCACATTCCATGAGCCCACATATTTGCAGCCAATTCTCTCCTGAATGTCAACACCTGACTTTGATCGAATATCAGTGAACTTAAGAGCAAATATACCACAGTCAACACTACAAAAAAATTAAAAAGAATTGAAGAATAGTTAACACAAGAAAAAAAAAAACATAAGATGCATCGTAAAACATATGCCAAACACGTACTTGTTATCCTGTAGGATTTTCTTCATCCACTTAATTTTAAATTTTTCCATAGGATTTTCTGCCCAACTTTTATTGTGTGTATCAAATTCCAAGCATTTGAGAAAGTGTGGGATCAATCGGGCATAAGTTTCGACATGTTTAACTATAACGACCCGACCGGTCGTTTTGCGTTGTCAGACCCCGTTCCCCTAAATGAGACTTCCCATAGTGGCTTATTATGATTTATGATTTGCGGGGACTGGTGGTTCGGGATTCCGAAGTGTTTAGAGTGCTATTGGGACATTTGGTTCCTTCAGGTTGGCCTTTAAGGTCAAGTTTGACTTCGGTCAACATTTTTAGTAAACGACCTCGAAATCGAGTTTCGATGATTCCAGTAGCTTCGTATAATGATTTCAGACATGGGCATATGTTCGGAATGGGTTCTGGATGACCCGGGAGCGTTTCTGTGCCCAATATTGAAATAAGAGTTCTTTAAGTCCATATTGTGGTTTGGGGCGTGTTTTTGTGTTATCGAGTTCTGAACGGAATTTCGAGATCAGGAATAGTTCCGTTATGTCATTTATGACTTGCCTGCAAAATTTGGTGTCATTCCGAGTAGTACAGGTCGGTTCGGCGTATTGTTAGTGAAGTCAAGAAAACTTAAAGATCCTAAGTTTGGTTCTAGGGGTTTTGAGGTGTGATTTTGAGTTTTAGCATTTTTGCGGGTGTTCCGAAGGCTCGAGCGAGTCCGTATTATGATTTAGGAATTTTTGGTATATTTGGACGGGGGATCAGGGGGGCCCAGGTGCCTCGCGGGCACCAAACGAGGCTAAAAACCAGCTGAAGCAGTTGCTGGTGCACCTAATCTGGTGTGACCGCAGGTGCGGTTGCCCAGTCGCAGGTGCGAGACCGCTCCTGCGGTCCAGGCCTCGCAGGTGCGACCCCTAGGTGGGTTGCCCAATTCTCGCAGGTGCGGGCTCCTTTCCTGCAGGTGCGGAGCCGCAGGTGCGAGCCCAGGCCCTCGTCCCATTTTTCGCAGGTGCCAGCTATTGCTCGCAAATGCGAGACCGCAAGTGCGGTCGTCGAGTCACAGGTGCGGAAACCCTTGTAGGCAGAAAGGTCTTTAAGTGCGGGATTATCTCATTCCCACTCCATTTTCTTCCACCATAGGAGATTGTGAGAGCTTGGAAAAGAGCCTCACGACCCAACCACTGTGAGGTAAGTAAATTCTACTCTAAAGTTAGTTAATGCATGAATTCTTAGCTTAGTTAACTACCTACTTAGTGAAAAATTAAGTATTTGGGTAGTAACCTAGGGCCTTCAAAAATTTAGAAAATTACCCGTGCATTGGCTATGAATTCATACAAAAATCATATATTAATGGTCCTTAGGTTATGTGTGAGTGTTTCTTTCAAGAACTTTCGAAATCCGAGCATACGGTCCCCAGGTTGGATTTTGGGATTTCTTCAAGCATGATGAATTTTGACTAAATAATAGGAGAATTTCATGCTTTGAGTATAATTTGATATATTTACGTAACGTTTGGTTAGCTTCGAGTCCTTCGGGTGACGAGTTCGGAGTTTCGGGCACATTCTTGACCCAGGGAGTAGGTGCGATGCGAGGTGAGTCTCCTTTCTAACCTCGTAAGAGGGAATTGTCCCCGTAGGTGTTTTAAATGCTATATGTGATAATTGTGGGGGCTACGTACGTACAAAGTGATGAGAGTCCGTACGTAGCGGCTATTATTATTATGTCCGGGTAGTTAGGTCTACATCATGCCTTGTGTTTTACTTGATATGGACTATATGCTTAATAAACTAAATGTTACATGCGGCTTATTTCCCTGAGATCATGGAATTTGAGAAAATTTGTAAGGAATTGTTTACTGAAAAGTAATTTAAAAAGGAATAGTGTGTATGCATGTGACCGCTTCGCAATTTACATTCCGCGAGCGGAGTGTGATTTCTCCCACTCTTATGGGAACGGGTCGTACGCCACAGCGGATTAGAAGATGCACTTATGGTTCGGGCCGTTCGATCCTCGGCAGTGCATAGAGAGGATTACTTTATGGCAAAGATGCACTTTTGGTTCGGGTCGTTCGATCCTCGGCAGTGCATAGATGTGAGTACTTTATGGAAATGTGCACTTATGGTTCGGGCCGTTCGACCCTCGGCAGCGCACGTACACGACTATCTTATGACTCCGGCCGGTTGTTCTTACCCTGTATGTGCATGATTTATTTGTTACTAAATTCATGGAAATTGATTTGACAGATATTTGGGGGAAGGTGAAGTAGTAATTGTTTATTTATTTTCAGTACTTCCTTGGATTTTAGTGCCTTATATATATTTGCTGCTTCACTGCCTTTACATGCCTACCGTTTTCATCATTTTCTGTTAAATTATATTGTTGGACCTTAGTGAGTGTCATGTCGACCTCTCGTCACTACCTCTTCGAGGTTAGGCGGGATACTCACTGGGTACATATATATTTATGTACTCATGCTACGCTTCTGTACTTAATTGTACAGGTTCTGAGGCTGGGGCATATGGTTGTTAGACCGAAGCTTGATTCTGATTATAGACGAACCTGACTTCACGGTGAGCTTCTTTCTCCTGGCGATTCCCGGTAGAACCATGGGGTTTCTTTTGCTTATTTCCCGTCTATTTATTTCAGACAGTGGGACTGTATACTGTATCTTTTGTATATTCTGTTAGTATGCCCGTAGGACTTGTGACACTAGTTCCTGGCACACACGTGATAGTTATTATGGATTACGGGTCTGTATATATATTGGCTCACGCCTCCTCATGACTGCTTTGATTAAAAACTGGCTAATTATCCTTGTCGATTTATTTTTTAAGTTTTAAAGTCTGAGTATATGTGGAAATGCTTAATCTAATAAGAAGGAACCCTTTGTAAATTGAGTGTTGGCTTGCCTGACCCCGCTGTTGGGCGCCATCACGACCTAAGTTAGGATTTTGGGTCGTGAAAACATGGTATCAGAGCACTAGGTTCACGTAAGTCTCACGAGTCACGGGCGATCCCAGTAGACTCTTGCGGATCGGTACAGAGACGTCTGTACTTATCTTCAGGAGGCTATAGGGTGTTAGGAAACCTCTCTTTGTTCTTATTCTATCGTGCAGTCAATGATTTACTAAATCTCATTCTTCTATTCTCTCACAGATGGTGAGGATGCGTGCATCTGATTTTTCGGACCCGGGAGGGTCGCTACCCCCGCTGTCCGAGGTCGTGGATGAGGCCGGGGGAGGGAACCGGACCGAGGTAAGGGACGAGGGCGTCCCCGATCTATTCCGGTTCCACCACCAGAGGACCCTATCATTGAGGAGTAGGACAAGGTGCCTCCACCAGATCCTGCTCCCGTAGACTTCATGATGGCGCCAGGCTTCCAGGCGGTCATGGGCCGTATGATGAGATTTATGGACACCATGTCCCAGGTTGGTTTATTTCCAGCAGATCCTGCCACTTCTCCGGCAGGAGGGGGAGTCCAGACCCCTACTTGCCAGGCTGTAGTCCAGACAGCAGCATTACATCATACCCCCGGTACACTGCCCGTGGGTGGGGTCCAGCCTGTTACAGCAGCACCTGAGCCCAGACCAGCTGCAGACGGCGATCCACAGAAGTTATTGGATATATGGACTCGATTGCACCCCCCATTCTTCGGGGGGTGAGAGAGGCGAGGATGCCCAGGATTTTATGGATAGGTACAGGGACAGACTGCACAACATTAGGATACTAGAGTCCCATGGAGTGGATTTCACTACCTTCCAGTTGGAGGGAAGAGCTCGTAGGTGGTGGCAGTCTTATATTCTCAGCAGGCCAGCAGATTCTCCTGCTGTCACTTGGGAGCAGTTCACGTAGATGTTTCTGGATAGATATATCCCACCCTCTGAGAGGGAAGAGCTGCGGTATCAGTTTGAGCGACTAGAGCAGGGACAGATGTCAGTGACAGATTATGAGGCCAGATTTTCAGAGTTGTCTCGCCATGCACTCATGATACTACCTATTGATGAAGAGATGGTGCGGAGATTTGTGGCTAGGTTGCATCCAGGTATTAGGGCCACCATGGCCCGAGAGGTGGAAATGGGTACTCCTTATTAGCTTGTGGTAGAGATTGCTCACAGAATCGAGAGGTATCGGTCGAGGAGGTGGGAGCAGGGGCAGAAGGACAAGAGGGCTAGATTCTCCGGAGATTTCAGAGGTGCCCCAGCTAGGGGCAGAGGTCAGTTTAGCAGTGGTCAGCCCAGCAGGCCTTTATATTCAACACCTCCACCACCTCCCCGAGGTGTTCCAGCGAGGCCTCATTTCAGCGCTATGCCAGAGTGTTCCTACCGTCCTCCAGCCATTCAGAGTTCACCCAGTGGTTATCCCAGTCATCCGAGATCCTCCGACCCCTACTTTAGTGCTATGCCAGAGGGCCCACATCGCCCTCCACCCATTCAGGGTTCTGCTTCGGGGCAACAGACTATGGTACCAGGGGGTTGTTACGAGTGTGGATAGCCAGGCCATATGAGGAGGCATTGTCCCAGTTTTCAGGGCAAGGCCGTACAACAGGGTTATCAGCCGATTGGTCCAGCACCAGCAGTCCGGCCACCTAGAGGTGGAGGACAGGTCGACAGGGGTCGTCCTAGAGGTAGATGCCAGTCAGGGGGAGGTCAGGAAGCTCCTGTTCACTCTGGTGGAGCTCAGTCTTCCGGTGCTCCAGCTAGATTTTATGCCATCCAGTTAGATCAGATGTAGTGGCCTCAGACGCCGTGATCACATGTATTATCTCAGTATGTGGTAGAGAGGATTCAGTATTATTTGATCCAAGATCCACCTATTCATATGTTTCAACATTATTTGCTCATTTTCTGGATGCTCCTCGCGAGTCCTTGGGTTCTCCTATATATGTGTCCACTCCTGTGGGCGATTCTGTGGTGGTAGACCGGATCTATCGGTCTTGTGTGATCACCTTCTGTGGGTTCGAGACCAGAGAACCTTTTATTGCTAGACATGGTTGATTTTGAGGTTATTCTAGGCATGGATTGGCTATCTCCTTATCATGTCGTGGTAGATTTCCATGCCAAGACAATTACTTTAGCCATGCCCGAGTCGCCTAGGCTGGAGTAGAGAGGTTCCTCAGTTAGTCCAGCCGGGTTATTTCATTCCTGAAGGCTCGACATATGGTCGAGAATGGTTGTCTGGCCTATCTTGCTTATGTGCGGGACACCACCGCCGAGTCTCCAACGATTGATTCAGCGCCAATTGTTCGAGAGTTTGCTTATGTATTTCCTTCAGACCTTCCAGGCATGCCTCCGGATCATGATATTGATTTCTCCATTGATTTAGCTCCAGGCACCCAGCCTATATCTATTCCTCCGTACCGTATGGCTCCGAAAGAGTTGAAGGAGTTGAAGGAGCAGCTTGAGGAGTTGTTGGCTAAGGGGTTCATCAGACCGAGTGTATCGCCGTGGGGTGCTCCAGTTCTATTCGTGAAGAAGAAGGATGGGTCCATGCGGATGTGTATTGATTACCGCCAGTTGAACAAGGTCACCATTAAGAACAAGTATCATTTGCCTCGCATCGATGATTTGTTTGACCAGTTGCAGGGTGCTAGGGTGTTTTCTAAGATTGATTTGAGATCATAATCTCATCAGTTGAAGATTGGGGCCTCAGATGTTCCGAAGACTGCTTTTCGCACGAGATATGGCCACTATGAGTTCCTGGTGATGTCTTATGGCTTGACTAATGCCCCAGCAGCATTCATGGACTTGATGAATAGGGTGTTCAGGCCGTATATTGATTCCTTTGTCATTGTCTTCATTGATGACATTTTGATTTACTCACGTATCCTGGGGGAGCATGAGCAGCATTTGAGAGTTGTGCTCCAGACTTTGCGAGAACATAAGCTATATGCTAAGTTCTCCAAGTGTGAGTTTTGGTTGGATTCCGTGACATTCTTGGGGCATGTGGTATCCGGAGAGGGTATCAACGTTGATCCTCAAAATATCGAGGCAGTTCAGAGTTGGTCGCGTCCTACTTCAGCTACATAGATCAGGAGCTTTTTGGGCCTAGCAGGCTATTATCGCCGATTTATGGAGGGGTTCTCTTCTATTGTAGATCCATTGACCAGATTGACTCAGAAGAATGCCCCGTTTCGATGGTCTGAAGAGTGTGAGATGAGCTTTCAGAAGCTCAAGGCGGCATTGACTTCAGCGTCAGTTCTGGTATTGCCTTCATGTTCTGGATGTACACAATATATTGCGACGCTTCACGCGTTGGCTTGGGGTGTGTGTTGATGCAGTAAGGTAGAGTTATTGCTTATGCTTCGAGCCAGCTGAAGGTTCATGAAAAGAATTACCCTGTGCACGATTTAGAGTTGGCGGCGATTGTTCATGCTCTTAAGATTTGGAGGCACTACTTGTATGGGGTGTCCTGTGAGGTTTATACAGACCACCGCAGCTTGCAACACTTGTTCAAGCAGAGAGATCTTAATCTGAGGCAGCGCAGATTGCTTGAGTTGTTGAAGGATTATGATATCACCGTTCTTTATCATCCGGGCAAGGCAAATGTGGTAGCAGATTCTTTGAGCAGGAAGGCGGAGAGTGTGGGTAGCTTGGCTTATATTGCAGCAGAAGAGAGACCTCTAGCCTTGGAAATTCAGTCCTTGGCTAATCGTCTGGTGAGATTAGACCTTTCAGAGCCTTGTCGAGTTTTAGCATATGTGGTTGCTCAGTCTTCGTTATTTGGGGAGATTAAGGCCTGACAGTTCGATGATCCGTGCATAGCAGAGCTTCGGGAAAAAGTGGTGCGGGGTGGTGCCAAGGAGGTTGCCATTGGGGAGGATGGTGTTCTGAGACTTCAGGGCCTTTTATGTGTTCCTAATGTTGATGTCCTGAGGGAGAGGATTCTAGAGGAGGCACACAGTTCTCGGTAGGCTATTCATCCTGGTGCGACAAAGATGTATCGTGATTTGAAGCAGCATTACTGGTGGAGGCGGATGAAGAGAGACATCGTGGAATATGTGACTAGGTGTCTTAATTTCTAGTAGATGAAGTATGAGCACCAGAGGCCAGGAGGCCTACTTCAGTAGATGCCCATTCCTGAGTGGAAATGGGAGCGCATCACTACGGACTTCGTGGTTGGGTTGCCCCGGACTTTGCGGAAGGTTGACGCGGTTTGGGTCATTGTGGATAGATTGACCAAATCAGCACATTTCATTTCTGTAGCCACTACATATACTTCTGAGAGGTTAGCCCGGATCTACATTTGGGAGATAGTCCAGTTGCACGGTGTGCCGGTGTCTATTATATCAGATCGAGGTCCTCAGTTCACCTCGCATTTTTGGAGAGCATTGCATAGTGAGATGGGCACCCAGATAGATCTCAACACAGCATTTCACCCTCAGACTGATGGCCAGTTGGAGCATACAGTTAAGATACTGGAGGACATGCTCAGGGCATGCGTGATTGACTTCGAAGGTCAGTGGGAACAACTCTTGCCTTTGGCGGAGTTTGCTTACAATAATAGTTACCAGTCTAGCATCGAGATGTCTCCATTTGAGGCTTTGTGTGGTCGGCGATGTCGTTCCCCTATGGGGTGGTTTGAGCCTGGCGAGGCTAAGTTATATGGTACCGACCTGGTGAGGGATGCTTTGGAGAGGGTGAAGTTGATTCAGGAGAGGCTCCGCACAGCACAGTCCAGACAGAAGAGTTACGTGGATCAGAGGGTGCGTGATGTATCATTTATGAAGGGAGACAAGGTTCTGCTAAAGGTCTCGCCGATGAAGGGTATTATGAGGTTTGGGAAGAAGGGCAAGCTGAGCCCGAGGTTTATAGCTCCCTTCGAGGTGTTGAGGCGAGTTGGGGATGTTGCTTATGAGCTAGCCTTACCTCCCAGTTTATCAGGAGTTCATCCAGTCTTTCATGTATCCATGCTCCGGAGGTACCACGCCGACTTCTCTCACATGGTTGATTTCATCACTATTCAGTTGGCTGAAAGATTAGGCTGCGAGGAGGAGCCAGTTGCCATTATTGATAGACAGGGTCGCCAGTTGAGGTCCAAGAGAGTTTCTGCAGTGAAGGTCCAGTGGAAGGGCCAACCAGTCGAGGAAGCGACCTAGGAGTCCGAGGACGACATGCGGAGCAGATATCCGCACTTATTCAGCACTGCAGGTATGATTCTAGACCCTTTCGAGGATGAATATTTGTTTAATAGGTGGAGAATGTAACGATCCGACCGGTCGTTTTGCATTTTCGGACCCCGTTCCCCAAAATGAGGCTTCCCATAGCGACTTATTGTGATTTATGACTTGCGGGGACTGGTGGTTCGGGATTCGGAAGTGTTTAGAGTGCTATTGGGACATTTGGTTTCTTCAGGTTGACCTTTAAGGCCAAGTTTGACTTTGGTCAAAAGTTTTAGTAAACGACCTCGGAATTGAGTTTCGACGGTTCCGGTAGCTTCGTATGATGATTTCAAACTTATGCGTATGTTCGGAATGGGTTTTGGATGACCCGGGAGCGTTTCGGCGCCCAATATTGAAATAAGAGTTCTTTAAGTCCATATTGTGGTTTGGGGCGTGTTTTTGTGTTATCGAGTTCCGAACGGAATTTCAAGACCGGGAATAGTTCCGTTATGTCATTTATGACTTGCCTACAAAATTTGGTGTCATTCCGAGTAGTATAGGTTGGTTCGGCGCATTGTTAGTGAAGTCAAGAAAACTTAAAGTTCCTAAGTTTGGTTCTAGGGGTTTTGAGGTGTGATTTTGAGTTTTAGCATTGTTGCGGGTGTTCCGAAGGCTCGAGCGAGTCCGTATTATGATTTAGGACTTGTTGGTATATTTGGACGGGGGATCAGGGGGGCCCAGGTGCCTCGCGGGCACCAAACGAGGCCAAAAACCAGCTGAAGCAGTTGCTGGTGAACCTGATCTGGTGTGACCGCAGGTGCGGTTGCCCAGTCGCAGGTGCGAGACCGCTCCTGCGGTCCAGGCCTCGCAGGTGCGACCCCTAGGTGGGTTGCCCAATTCTCGCAGGTGCAGGCTCCTTTCCCGCAGGTGCGGAGCCGCAGGAGTGGACTCCAGGCCCTCGTCCCATTTTCCGCAGGTGCCAGCTATTGTTTCGCAGATGCGAGACCGCAAGTGCGGTCGTCGAGTCCCAGGTGCGGAAACCCTTGTAGGCAGAAAGGTCTTTAAGTGCGAGATTATCTCATTCCCACTCCATTTTCTTCCACCATAGGCGATTGTGAGAGCTTGGAAAAGAGCCCCACGACCCAACCACTGTGAGGTAAGTAAATTCTACCCTAAAGTTAGTTAATGCACGAATTCCTAGCTTAGTTAACTACCTAATTAGTGAAAAATTGCGGATTTGGGCAGTAACCTAGGGCCTTCAAAAATTTAGAAAATTACCCGTGCATTGGCTATGAATTCATACAAAAATCATATATTAATGGTCCTTAGGTTATGTGTGCGTGTTTCATTCAAGAACTTTCGAAATCCGAGCATGCGGGCCCGAGGTTGGATTTTGGGATTTCTTCAAGAATGATGAATTTGACTAAATAATAGGAGAATTTCATGCTTTGAGTATAATTTTATATATTTATGTAACGTTTGGTTAGCTTCGAGTCCTTTGGGTGACGAGTTCGGAGTTTCGGGCGCATTCTTGACCCGAGGAGTAGGTGCAACGCGAAGTGAGTCTCCTTTCTATCCTCGTAAGAGGGAATTGTCCCCGTAGGTGTTTTAAATGCTATATGTGATCATTTTGGGGGCCACGTACGTACAATGTGACGAGAGTCCGTACGTAGCGACTATTATTATTATGTCTGGGTAGTTAGGTCCACATCATGCCTTGTGTTTTACTTGATATGAACTATATGCTTAATAAATTAAGTGTTACATGCGGCTTATTTCCCTGAGATCATGGAATTTGAGAAAATTTGTAAGGAATTTTTTACTGAAAAGTAATTTAAAAAGGAATAGTGTGTGTGCATGTGACCGCTTCACAATTTACATTCTGCAAGCGGAGTGTGATTTCCCCCACTCTTATGGGAACGGGTCGTACGCCATGACAGATTGGAAGATGCACTTATGGTTTGGGCCGTTCGATCCTCGGTAGTGCATAGAGAGGATTACTTTATGGCAAAGATGCACTTTTGGTTCGGGCCGTTCGATCCTCAGCAGTGCATAGATGTGAGTACTTTATGGAAAGGTGCACTTATGGTTCGGGCGGTTCGACCCTCGGCAGTGCACGGACACGAATATCTTATGACTCCGACCGGTTGTCCTTACCCTGTATGCGCATGATTTATTTGTTACTAAATTCATGGACATTGATTTGACAGATATTTGGGGGAAGGTGAAATAGTAATTGTTTATTTATTTGCAGTACTTCCTTGGATTTCAGTTCCTTATATATATTTGCTGCTTCACTACCTTTACATGCCTACCGTTTTCATCATATTCTGTTAATTTATATTTTTGGACCTTAGTGAGTGTCATGTCGACCTCCCGTCACTACCTCTTCGAGGTTAGGCGGGATACTCACTGGGTACATATATATTTATGTACTCATGCTACGCTTCTGTACTTAATTGTACAGGTTCTGAGGCTGGGGCATATGGTTGTCAGACCGAAGCTTGATTCTGATTATAGACGGACCTGACTTCACGGTGAGCTGCTTTCTCATGGCGATTCCCGGTAGCACCATGGGGTTTCTTCTGCTTATTTTCCGTCTATTTCTTTCAGACAGTGGGACTGTATACTGTATCTTTTGTATATTCTGTTAGTATGCCCGTAGGACTTGTGACACTAGTTCCTAGCACACACGTGATAGTTATTATGGATTACGGGTCTGTATATATATATATATTGGCTCACGCCTCCTCATGACTGCTTTGATTAAAAACTGGATAATTATCCTTGTCGATGTATGTTTTAAGTTTTAGAATCTGAGTATATGTGGAAATGATTAAACTAATAAGAAGGAACCCTTAGTAAATTGAGTGTTGGCTTGCCTGACCCCGCTGTTGGGCGCCATCACAACCTAAGTTAGGGTTTTGGGTCGTGACATTAACCGCACTATCATATGCGGTATTTCTCAAGGAATCATACACATATATAGTTTTATATTTAAAGTGCAGAATTCCAAAAGAAGTAGTGCGTTGATGTCTGCTTCCTCATAGGCTTAAGTCAAAATGAAAAGAATACTTTTTCGGCAGATGCCCATGTGATATCACATGAAAGGTCAATGCCTCTTACGTAGTTGGCCACATTTTCACCAGTTGATTCATCAACATACCAAGTAAACTCGGTAAGTTAGTCAATATCCACTTCGTCTTCTTCTTTAGAAGCCTCACATTCCTATTTTTTGGCTGTCCTCTTTCTCTTTGATTTGTTCATTTTCACTTCCATTGTTTTTTTCTCCTCCATTCTCTTTTCCTTCCTTTTTAAATTTTCTCCTTCTCTTCATATGTAGGATGAACACTACTCAGCTTAGTCATATACTGATTAAAAAGTAAATTTCTTACTGCACATCTTGATTTTGGATAACTTGGAAGGTGATAGCAATATTTTTTGCGCAAGAAATATACGCCCACTTCAATATGTTGCAATTGAACAACAACAAAAGAAAATATGTGAAATAAAAAACTTCAGCATCCATAAGTATGAAATTTAGAAAAAACGCATTAAAAACTACAAACTGCATGAAAAAAATTTAAGCATATTCAGTTTGAAGTGTTAGGAAATAATCTAAAAAACTGCAGCATGTTTGATTTAAAAGTTTAGAAAAAAAAAACTAGAGACTACATGTCAAAAGCTTCAACAGCTTTAGGCTGAAGTTTTAGAAAATAAACTAAACAACTTCAGCAGTTTACTATAAAAATAAGCTGAAGTTTACCAAATTATAATACAAAAACTTTACTATAAAAATAAGCTGAGGTTTTGGAAAATACAGTTGAAAACCAATTCAGAAAACAAACTTAATAACTTACTTCATCCGAAAGATCAGACTTAGGATCCACAAGCTCAGTAAAGAATGACTTTGGAATATCAATTCCAGCTAATCTGAATGGCTTGGAATTATATTCACTGGCATCCGTCTTCAACCAGCCGGTAAATCTTTCCATCAATCCAATGTCTTGATTAACATAATAGAAGGGACACCTTCGTGTAGTCTTGACTTCTTTCCAATATTGCCCCCTTCACTTTTGTTTAGGAACAACGTAAGGAGATTTCAACCAAATACTCTCCATACGAATATTTTTTTATCTGGTTTTCTTTTTGCTTGCTCTTCCTGCTGTTCCGTCATAACTAACTGCTGCGGTTCAGCAGTAGGGGAAAAATCCACAGCCATGGTGGCACATACTTGACCAACTCCCTGCTTTTCTGTCACAACTAACTGCTGCGGTTCAGCAGCAGGGGAAAAATCCACAGCCACGGTGGCACATACTTGACCAACTCCCTGTTGTTCACGATGTTGTTGTCTCTCTTCACCAACAACAACAATAGCAGAATTACCTTCTAAACCAGTCCCTTCTGTACTACCCAGCGAAAATAAACATAACTTGAAGTTAGGGATATCACTAGTGTCACTCATAACATTAGGAGAAATGGAAACCTTCCTTCTCTTAGGATTTGGAAGAAGTTGTGATGCATCAAATGATATCTGCAAAATCAAGGAAGATATATACATAAATACAACAGATACAAAATATATTAGGCAAAAGAAAACAACTTGTAATCGAATTGCAGAAAATAACTACCTGGTCTAAGTGTTGCGACACAGACGGTGCTTGCATTCTAACGGATCCACTTTCATTACCGTCAGATACGCCTATATCTTCATGCAAGAAAATATATATATATATATATAGATATATATATATACATACACACATACACACACACTAAATAATACTGACTAAATTTTATAAAATAATACAAACACACTTCACACCTGTTTGTGAGCCAACGGGTGTGAATAGATGTATTTCTCCTTTTTCATATAGCCGAATAAGCTCACCAATTTCTTTTTGAGCTTCATTGAATCCTTCTAAATAATCATAAAAAAACATTAAAAAAAATAAAGTATATAAAATTTCAAACTGTAAAAAATATACTTGGATCAAATGTAATAAATTCGTGATCTATAGAATACCTTGACATTTGTCTTCCACTGTGGTTTCACCAGTCTGCATGCCTTTGCCGATATCAGAAGCTCCAAGTTCATTCAATTGTGCATCAACTCGAGGAGCATTGGAGTATTCTCTGAAAGGATTTTCTCAACTCTATCTTCATTCAATTCAGCATCATCAGAGAGTTTTTGAGTTGTATCAATTGAAGCACAACTATTATCAACTTCCACTGCATATTCATAAAGAAGGGGGATGAATCAATGACATATAATGATGAATCAATTTTCTATGTCTCTACACCTAAAATTTCATTGCAAATAGCTATTGAGTCTGCAAACCGATCGCCTCTCCCAATAGTGGTACATAGATCACTCTCAGTACCAACATGTGCATGATCTCCATCGCCAATCAAATTGCCTTTTGCAATATCACTTCCCAAAGCACAACTTGGTGCATGTTCTTTATTATCAACAACTTGATCATCTACACTTTTCTTGCTTCCTACATTCACAGTTGATAATTGTTCATCATTTCCATCTTTGCTCAGTCTATCAACACTGGGATGTTCGTTGTTAAATTGTTGTTCAACACGTTGATCTCCTTGAAGAGCCGCTTCCTCACGTGTAATATTTTCATGCGCTGCATCATGAGCAACATTAATATCCGATAGATGTTCGAACGAGTCGTTCATCCTATCATATTGTCGATACTTCATCAAATCAAAATCGCCATCGTCTATTCCATTTGATTTGTCGACAATCTTAAACAACTTTTCAAACATCTCATCAAAATATTCCTAGAAAAAAGTTACTAACAATGATTAATGTGAATAACATTAGCAGAAAAAAAAGACTTCTCTATAAATTAGCTTACCTTGACTTTTACCAAAACCGCATCCACAATAGCAGATCGCTCATCCTGTTTAAACTGCTCGACAACTTCTTTCGCTATCATGCGTCTTTCTTCTTCTGCATGCCGTTTAACCTCCATCGTCACCCTCTAGTATAGAGACACATAACAAAACTTCAGGTATAAAAGAATGCTGAAGTTCAGCAAATACAGAACACAACTTCAGATACTAGAATGCTGAAATTCATCACAAACAGAACAAAACTTCAGCTAAAAACATGATGTAGTTTTAGAAAAACACAAAAGCAAAAAAACTTTAGCTCAAAACTTACAGAACATATAGTATTGACTAATTCATTGTCAAACGCCATTGTAGAACGGTTAGAACGACTCTGGGTACGAGGTGATTCTCCAATTACAGAAGTTTGATTGGCTTCTTTTGATCGACTCCGACTACGTGGTGATTCACCAATTGAAGGAACCGCATTAAGTACCTTTGAATGAATCCAGCTGCATGGTAATTGTCCAATTAAAGGCATTGAATTCAATTCCTCTTCTGTAGGAATTATATCCAATACCCTAAACATCTGATATTTCTGTTTAATACAAAAAAAGTATATTATGAAAATAATATAAAACTAATACGTCAACATATTAACAGAACTGCAAAAATAAAAATAAAATTCACTTACACCATGATTACTGAAGTAATCCTCATGAAGTTCTTTATATTTAGGTTGTCCCACACATACATAACGTAACATCTTGGGGACCTGAGGGGCATCAAGGTACTCGTCCTCTCTTAAATACTTCTTCCGAATATCTGGGAAGTGCTCATAGAACCAAACACATAACGGATATGAAAATCCACCAACAGTATACTCAGTTGAATGATCTTTGTTCTGGTTGTCCAATGCATGTTTTATTGAGGTAATGAGCTTCTCATAAGACACATTACTCCAAGGATAATCAGCAAAAGTATTATCATCTTCGACAATAGTTGCATAGTCCTCCAGCATAGTTGATTCATTCTTTTTTCCAAACAAAATAGACTCCACAACAAGAATTTCCATAAGTTTCACAGCATCTTCATCGCTCTCATATACGTGTTTGAACTTCACATCATGCTTTTGGATTTCATTCTGGGACATAAAATCTCGAATGTCCTTCAAGGTCACATCCTTAGACTTGCCAAAATAGCGCTTCAGAATCTTGCTCTCTCGTTTACATGGTTTTTCAACATTATGTGATGTGATCCTCAAAACGCACATAATGTGAAAGTCTTCAAGGGTGAACGATACATCATGGCCAAAAATCTTGAAACTAATGGAGTCTCGATCATTGGTGAATATTCGAGAAAGACACAAACAATGAACCAACTTCATGCTGCATTTGAAATTCTCTATAGCCATAATATACCGAAATGTACCATTATTAAGCTTATCTTGTTGTGCAGGAGTCAAGAAAGTTGCGATTAAACTCTTCAAATCGTGGTTCCCCTTCCAGTAAGCACGACAGTTAAACCAATCTCGAAACTCATAATATCTATCCCCTGGTCTTGTAGGTGGAGCAATAGGGACTGAAGGACCTTTGGATATTCTACGTTGTTTAGCTGCTTAGGATCTTTAGGTGCTTTAGGATTTGTAGGTGATGTGGATTTTGTAGATGACATCTGTTCAAAAAGAGTAAAAGATAGCAAAAATAACGTCAGAACATTATCAAAAAAGTCAGTTAAAAACTTCAGCTCTAATAAGGCTGAAGTTCAGCAAATATAAAACAAAAACTGCAGCTACTAAATGCTGAAGTTCACCAAAACAAAACAAAACGCCACCTCCTAAAATGCTGAAGTTCACCAGTTGCAAAATAAAAACTTCAGCAAAACATAAATTTAACGTCAGAACATTATAAAACAAATCAGTTAAAAACTTCAGCTCTAAGAAGGTGGAAGTTCAACAAATATAAAACAAAAACTTTAGCTACTAAATGCTGAAGTTCACCAAAATAAAACAACACGTCACCTCCTAAAATGCTGAAGTTCACCAGTTGCAAACAAAACTTTCAGCAAAAAACAAATTTAACGTCAGAACATTATAAAAAAAATCAGTTAAAAACTTAAGCTCTAAGAAGGCTGAAGTACAACAAATATAAAACAAAAACTTCAGCTACTAAATGCTGAAGTTCACCAAAACAAAACAACACGTCACCTCATAAAATACTGAAGTTCACCAGTTACAAAATTTTTTTTTCAGCAAAACACAAATTTAACTCCAATAATTAAACACATAAAACAAAAACTTCAGCTCCCAAAATTAAGGTAACCTTGAATTGTTATAAACTTCAGCAAACACAAATTGAACTCCAAAACTAATGCTGAAGTTCATAAAAAATATAAAACACAAAACACAAAACACAAAACAAAACTTCAGCTCCTAAAATTAAGGTACTCTTGATAGTATCATCTATTTAACTCTGAAATTTTTTTAAAATTTGGACGTCTCCAAAAATCACTGGAGAATTTATAGAATTTTCATAAAAAACACAAACACACGTTCAAAAAAACTAAAAACACAATCGTAAGTAAAACTAATGCACTAACCAAAGTAAACCCTAAGAAACTATCGATTCAACTAACATGACTATCAAAACAAAAACCATAAATTAAATCGTAAAATTAATACTAAAATAAAACCCAGAAAGTTAATGCAATGTACCTGTGATTATACGTAATATTATTGGGGAACAAACAATTGAAAAATAAAAAAGAATGACGAAAACCGTTTGATTTCAGAGACAACTCGAAGAATGGGAGAGAGAGACAGATACAGTAGAGGACTGGGGTTTACTTGAAGAGAAAGTAGCCTTTTAATAAAAAAGGGTAAAATTATCTTTTTAAAAGGCTTTTAACAAAAAAAGGGTACGGGTGCAAACAGAAAAATAAAGCGGCTACAGGTTAAAAATGGACGACCAAATAGTGTGCCCCATGCAATTTTTACGATAAATTTATTGAAGTTTTCAGAGTGTAAATGTTAGAACACTCAAAGTTTAACTATTAATTGAATGATAATATACCTTTCTCGGCCTTTTGGCTAAGATCAAGTGCAGTATATGTTCTTGTCAGTTTAATATTTGATATGTGGGTCATCGGTCCACACGATATTAACTCAATTTTTTAAGGGAAAGAGTCTATTAAGGTAGCTTGCTATCTGGGTTCTCGAGTGTCGCCCATGTGTTACCCTATTGCATGGGCATGGCGTACCCCACCTTTAAATAAAATAAAAAAAACGGAATGATAAACTTTATAAAAAATTCATCTAACTTCATCTAGTGTGCAGAGTCTGACTAAGTCATAGAAATAGCATGTTTGCGACAGTCCATGAATCTTCATGTAATTTTTATCTAATTGATACTCAAGGTAGAAAATAATTAATAGTAGTACTAAAGTTTTAAAATCAAATCGACTCTCTGCGATAAAATAATTACAACAAAATTTTAATATATAGTCAATTTGATTTAATAGCTTAGCATTAATTGTTTAACAATTCTCATTCACAGTCTCACACCTAGGGGAGATGATCGAATTAGAAGCAGCGGCACAAATCTTTTGGTTTGAACATACACGTATGTATTCTTTATATGATCAATTACACACAACATACATAGATTAAAGACAGACGAAAAAGTCTTGCCATCGACGAAGAAAAGTTGTAACTAAACAGTGCTTTGGATTGATCTAATGATCTTTCCAACAGGAAAATTAACTTTAAGTATTTTCAGACGTTGAGAGCTCGCATGGATGCCAATCTGCAAACTATATTTAAGTAAGCAAGCGGTTCTAGTAAAAAGCCCCTTTAATCTAAGATACTAATCCTTAATCTTTTTGATTTCAAATTCTCGAGTACGAAACCCAATCAAACTCATGCTTTTCGCAATCAGACTCACATGGTATAGAATACGTTTGTCAATATTGCATTATAACATTGAAATAAGTAAAGGATTTATATAAGGTTATAAAATCTTATTTGATCTCAACTTCCTACATGGTAGTTTAAATAAAGAAATATTCAATAACCTAAATTTACTTGACTTCAAATCCTAAATATTAGGAAAATAATAAAATTATAATTTTATTCAATATAAAATATGTTTTTAAAGGTAAATAAAAAAGGTGAACGACATTTCACTGAGGGGTTTCGTGCTTTTAATATAGTATAGATTATAGCTTTACTTATTTATATTTCCTTTAATAATGAAAGGTGAAAAATCTAGTAATTCTACTATCTTTAGTAATATAGATTATTTTCGTACATAGTCATTTGATACTTATAACTAATCTTAATTTAATACTATAGATGTGACCACTTATTGGAGAAGGATAGAGTGAGAGAAGAGAAATAATAGTTACAAATAAAGGGTAAGTTAAAACTTAAAACTATACAAATTTTCATGAAAATCGTACTATACATGTAAGTTAACGTAGTTCATATATTTTATAGTCTTAATATAGATGTGATTATAGGATAATTACTTAAGGGGGGGTGATATAACTTAAAATGATTGTGAAATTCTTGAAAAATGAAAGATGACAAATCGATCATTCACTTTTATGATGTTAGATTCAATATTGACAATAATATACTTATGGTTTTGACAAACAACCAAAACGGATGAAGTGAATATATACCATGAATATTCTCTCTCTGTATATGTGTGAAAGGGATGTGCATTTGGATTGGATATCCGAAATTCGAACCGATCTGTTCAATTTTGGATTTTGGATATTTGATCAGATTCGGATTTTGTTTATTAAATTTTAGGATTTTCGGATTGTATTCAGATTGGTATAGTTTTAACTCGATTCGATCCGATCCGAAATTATTAGGGTAGGTTTAAATACTAACTTTAATTTTAGGGTTAGATTATTTTATTTTCTCTTCTCTTCTCTTCTCTTCTCTTCTCTCATTCTCTGTGTTCCGACTCCGAGGATGCTTCTCATTTCTAGAGACGGCTGCTCGCTTCCTCTGTCTCTTCTCTGTGTTCCAACTTTTCGACCATCGACGACGACCGGACGACTGTAAGACTGACTCCTTCTCTCCTTGTCCATTATCACTGTATAGTAGTTTATTACCGGGAAGTGAACCAAGGCCAATGTTTTCTTACAATTTATTGTATATGTCTGTAAACTGTCAATAGGTAAGTGCTTGCAACAACGATGGGGGTCTCAAATTTCCTCGTATTAACTTTTTTTGCACCAAATCTGATTTGGTCAAAGACAAGCCATCCACGTTAGAGTTGGGGAATTTACAAGGAAAATCTATTTGTCATCCACCAAATATGTTTGCCTAACCAATACCACGAACGGAAAACGCAAAAAGAATAAAAGAAAAAGTCCTTAAGATACGAACAATCCGATCCAAAAATCCGAAATATTAACCGATTTGAACTTTAAAATTCGATCCGATCCGATATTAATTCGGATTGTATTTTGTAGAATCAGAGATCCAAAATTTCAATCTGAAATGTACTAAATCTGATCCGATCCGATCCATGCACAACCCTATATGAAATTACATATTTGTAACTCATAAATCAAAATAAGTAGGTCAAATACATAGAAAGATCCTTAAACTTGTCAAAATATTTCATTTAAACACTTCAACTTAGGGTGTGCATTAGATTATCGATTTGATTTTGACCCTTATTGATAATTTCTTATCGATTATCGATTTGTACATATGCTTATTGTTATCGTTTCAATAAGGTTTCGATTTTTTCGATTTCGATTTCGATTTATCGATTTTTGGGGCTTATCTATTCGGTTATCGATTACACCAGAAAATTTGCGGGATTCCGCGGAAAGTATATCGCTATAAACACGCCTAACTAATATGGACAAAAAGAAGCTAAAATAAGACTAACACCGTTTATAACATAAAAATTGTGTCAACAAGCACATGCAACGAAACTAAAGTAAGGGATCAAATGTATGCCACCAACACTCCAACGGTATAAACTGATGAAATGAGGTGTCCATTTTGGTAAAGATATAACCATAAACTTAAGTTAATTGTTCGGAAAAATAGCTTTCCATGACTGAAACTGGAAAAAATTTCTTAGAAATTAAGGCATTTGTAATTTGATTAGTATTTCAACATCAATATCTTGCTTTTGAATTGCAAAAGAAAAAAAAGGTAATCAAGTAGTAAGAGAGTGTGATTTTTAGCGGTACCTTAGAGGCAAAAAGCTGCTGAAGTTCAGTGTCGAGTGAGGATTTCGAGCCTAGAATTAGCGGAAGAAGCCATGAATTAGTTTTGATTTCAAAGTAAAATTCACAGGGTAAAGGGAAGGTAGCGTTGTTAGGTTTTTCGTTGCCTGTGAAGCCATAAGGGCAGCTGACTATAGTATCCGAATGGATAGAGAAAATAATAGGGTTAGGGACTTAGGATAAAGAAAAGGGTATTATAGAATAAGAGTATATTTGTCCTTTTAGTATATCTTATCGATTTATCGAAAAACCGATAACCGAAGAGGATAAAATCGAAATCGAAATCGATAACTCAATAAGAAAAATTTTGAAATCGAAATCGATAAACCGATAAATCGATAATAAATATTCAATTCGATTTATCGATAAACGAATTCGAATGCAACCCTGATTCAACTAAGAATGTGACCTATTAAACACTTAATGTACCTGTTAAGTGTGTCTATTGAACCCTCCAAAACCATTCCACCAAAAACACAAACGCGTGTAATAACACATGCTGATGACATGGCAATAAACAAATAAAACTTTAACACGTTTCATGAAAAAAAAATATTTGAAAAAGAAAAACAAGTTTCTTATCTTCACCGTAGTCATGTATCCCTGTATCTTCATCCACAATTTTCTAAAAATCCCATAAGCTCACTCAAACGAAAAACCAGCAAGGACATGAAAATGAATGCTCTCTTGAGATCCCAACCCCAGCTTTTAAACCAAACTCCACGTGTAGTGACTAAAATCGAGAAGTTTCTTTCCGAGAGCAAGAGGAAATACTGAACTTATCGCTGTTGATTGCGGACTACCCAATAAGATTCCGTCGGAGAATTTGTATATCCTTTCTTGCAATTGAATTCTCTTTCTGGGTCTATTAAGCCGGAGCTGGGTAATACAGAAAGCTCTAAGTCTTTGGCTTTATCGAAAAACATGTTCTCCGATGAACTATCGATTGGCAATATTTGCAGAGCTTAAGAATATCACTATGTTGAACAAGGGTTGTGGAATTTCCTTTTTGATGGGTTTCGTGAGAAATAACGTATATCTCTAGTATGTTTTAAGTTGCACATGATTGTATCTTTAATTTCTGTAATGTGTGTGCAAAATAATGGTGAAGAAGATGAACACTATGAAAAAGAAAGAAGAAGAAAACCATGTTGAAAAAAGTAAATCAGTGCACGCGCTGAAGTTTGGGTGAGTTCACATATCATACCATGTCAGCATGTTGCGTTCAATAGGCAGACATCGCACATAGTTTAGGTGTTCAATAGGTCACATTCTTAGTTAAGGTGTCTAATAAGTGAAATATTTTGACAAGTTTTAAGGGGATGTCTATGTACTTGGACAAATAAGTAATTGCATATATCTAATCAAATAATATTCAATTATCTTGATATTGACAAACAAATTAAATCATCATACGATGATCCACATAAATTTAAACTTTGTCCTTTCATATATTATTATTTATTCAATGCTTTAAAATTTGAGGTTTTGAGTTTTTCAAGTGAGCTTAATTTAATATACAATAATAATTAATTTTGTAAACAAATATTTATAGATACTTTTTTTTAATACATATAAAGAGATGGTAAATTCTACCCAATTCCGTGAACTAAGTAGGTTACACTCTCTATCCGCCACTGGCTTTAGAATGACAAGTTCAGGCTTGCGCCTTGCTTCATATTTCTAACTTAAATTGTCTTGGATCTTTATTTGATAAAAATCACAATATATTAGTTAAGTTTTTACTTGACTGTTACGACCCAACCGGTCGTTTCGGACTCTAGCGCGTCGCTCAGCAGTTTGAGGCCATGAGTAGCTTCACTTCAGGTATTATGACTTGTTCGCATGGTCGGAATTGCATTCCCGGGAGTTTTGGAATTGAAAGATAATTCTCGTTTCAGAAGCTTTAAGTAGGAAAATTGATTAATGTTAAATTTTTTAATAAACGACCTCAGAATCGAGGCGTGATTCGTGATTTTTGCGTTGTTGATGTGATTTCAAGGCTCGACTTAATTCGTAATGTGTTTTGGAACTGGTTTGTGTGATTGAACGGGAAAGCCGCAGATGTGAGGGTATGTCCGTGACGACACCTCACCCACACTACTATATAAGTATGAAGGTAAGGGTCGTGTAGCTTTTACCCGAATAGTCGGGATCGAATCCACAGGGAGTATAGATGGGAGTGAGTGTATAAGTGATCTAGAAGGTTCGAGTGTTTCTAATTGTACTTCTAAACATTGGTTGGTGTTGAACTATACTAAGCGTATTCTATTGTTTGTAAGCTAATTAATGACTAACTTTGTTTTGTTTTTGTTGTTGTTTTCTAATATTGATAAGGGCACTAGGGTCGTGACTATTGCCTAGGTGGATACACAAAGAGATTCAATTCTAAAATTGGGGAATTTGCTAGGGATATAGCTATAACCTAAGCACGAAGGATATAGCTATACCTCTCGGTAGTTTGAGTGGTTATACCCAAATTGCCTCTCTCGAGTCCAATTGGATGCCCAATAATCAAGCAATATAGGCTTAGGTAGGGTGTTACTCTCTCGAGGTTTAACCCGTTAACTAGGGCTCAAGTAGGGTTTTACCATTTCTGGGTTTAACCCCTTTGATTGGGACTACCAATCTCTTGATAATGCCCTAATTTTCTATTAGGCTAATTTCTAGACTCAAGTCTTCTTTCTCAAGAAAGACCCAAGTCATGAAAAGGTTAATTAGTGTTTGCAACCACTAATTATAGCAATAAAAACCTTGAAATAGCCTAAATAGCCAACACCCATTAATTTCCCAACCTTAATTTCAAAATCCCATTACATACCCATACTAGGGTTGAGCCACAACCCTAGATAATGGGTTTAGCTACTCATAATCAAAGATGAGAACAATGATAGAGAAGAAGAATAACCCATTTAGTTGATTCCTAACAATGAAATTGAAGTTTTCAATGTTAAAAATGCAAGAATAAAACTAAAGAAATAAAAATCCTAAAATATTCACGAGCTCTCTACTCTGCAAAACAGCTGATATATTCCAGATCTATAAATAAATTACAAAATAGTCTATTTATAGTCTGTCCGATTTTCGGACAAAAATACCCCTGCAGGACCACCGCGGACCGCGAAAACACAACCGCGGTCCGTGAAAACTTTGGGACCTCACTGGATTACCACCGCGGACCACGAAAACACAAACGCGGTCCGTGAAAACATTGAGACCTCACTAGATTGCCACCGCGGTCTGTGAAACTTCGACGCGGCCGCGGTGGGGACTTGCAATTTTCTGGATCTCACTGGAACTCCACCGTGGTCCGCGAAACTTCGATCGCGACCGCGTGGATGATGGTCTTATTTTTTAGCTCACTGGAAAGGCACCGCGGTCCGCGAAACCACGACCGCGGCCGCGGTGGATGATGGTCTTAATTTCTTAGCTCACTGGAAAGGCACCGCGGTCCGCGAAACCACGACCGCGGCCGCGGTGGCCTTGTTGTCTTGAGCAACCTTGTTGGGTTTGATCCTTGTGCCGGGTTCACTCCTATTTTGAGCATATTTTAGACTGAATGTCTTCATTTCTGGTTCAATCCTGCAACAAGCACAACGTGTAAGCTTTCGGGGCCATTTTGTGTAAAATTGTATCCAAAATTCATGTATAAGGGCACGGAAAACGAGGCAAAAATCCAAGTTATCAACTCCCCCAAACTTAAGATCTTGATTGTCCTCAAGCAAAACAAAATAATCCCCACCCCTATGAGAGATTTCACAAAAATTTGGCTGTACTAATGGTGACCTCAACTAGCATCAATTGGAACTAACCATAGCCCCTAATGCGAATGAATCATTGACAATGATTGAACTTTTCAAAACCATAGTTTCCAGTGTGATACAAGAGCTTCAAGGGTTGGTCCAACTCATCAGTGAACTTCTAACTATTACCTCGGTCAGTGTGGATCCCAGACTCTTATTCCGTAACTTTCCCTAAGCATCTCACCTTTCAGAATAATGACACTCAGAACGAGGAATATGGTGAATCGCTCATCTCTCATCAAGGAAAGAGTCCCAAGTTCGGCTCAAAGTACCATAGGCTTGCCCTTTGTGTACATCACCACTAATGTTGGCTTCACTCAACCTGAGATCATATAGGGCTTTGTGGAATCATGATGAAGGCTTTTGGTCAAGAGTAGGAAGTATTTGGTTAGAGTGAGTCTTATCTTTCCTTAAGCACTTCATTTTTTTTTCGCTCTCACATTTTCTTGACTCTTTGAGTCCTTTTATCTTTTGTAGGGTTGGAGAGATACTTTTTCATCGATTTCCTTTATTTTCTTCTTATGCTTTCCAAACTTTTGGTATCACTTTTTCATCAATTCTCTTTATTTCTTCTTCTTTTCTTTTCATTCTTTTTCATTGCCTTTTATCTTTTCTTTCTTTCTTTCTTTCTTTTGTGCCTTCTTTTTCACTTCATCACATCCCTCGTCTCTCCCCCAAACTTATGCTTTTTGCCTAGCGCTAAGGAAAGATAGGATGCCAAGAGAGGGCAAAAGAATGGTTAAAGGCTTGTAACTTGGGTTGAAAGAAAAAGCTTAGGGCTCAAAAGGTTTGACTAGGGATATGTCTTTTGGAAGGTCATGGAAGTGTTCAATTCTTTGGTCAACCCAAGGAAAGCCTATAGTCACTTCTCAAATAAAATTACACCTAGAATTTCGCCTAGACAACACTCAGGGCAAGTTCTAGACTAGTGGCACGGAACTTGGACTTGCAATTACGAATTTCTCACCACTCACATCTAAAGGATTGTTACAGAAACCGAGTCGAGGGCCCATAACGACCTTAGTCGTGCTTTGAGTAACAAAAAATGGTCCCGAAGAACCACCCGATGATTATCGGCCAACACAAGAGTCTCAAGATCATCACTATCACCATCCTCAACACAACGATTTGTCTTTGACCATGGGATCAAAGGCAACTGTGTTAGGCCCAAGTGAAGCTTTGCTTGAGGCACTGTTATTGAAAAACAAAACAACAAGAAAAGGAAAAACAGACTCAAACCCTTAAGAAGGTTGTCACACCGTCCATCCTTGGGAACAGCCACCCGGTTCACAAAAGTTCCACCTTTGGAAAGAACCGTGGCGTTAAGAAAACCAAAGGCTTATTGCTCACGAGAAAACCAAACAAGAAGCTATGAAAGAAAATTAAGAAGCTATAAAATAGAAAAGATGAATATACATAAGGGATGAATATTTAAAATGGATATTTATCTTATACATACCAAAAAGTGAAATAACGTAAAGGAAAAGAAATAAAAAGTTGTTTTCATTATACAATCCGATGTAGCCATAATGAAATGCCTGTAGGGCCACACCCCCAATTAAAAGAAAGCATTGTCCTCAATGCTATAAAGCAAAAATAGTGCGAAAAATATGGGAGAGAGAGAGTAAAGAAAACTCCCTAATGGCCCTCGGCCTGCTGTGGTCCCTGCTGCTCTGTCTGAGATGGGGTAGGAACTGCCTGAGATGAGGAAGGAACTGCCTGAGATGGGGAACCTGTAGGAGCTGGGTCTGGTATAGCCTGTGATGGAGCTTCGGTGGGCTGGGCCTCCTGGCTCTGAGCCTGAGTGTGCTCTGTGAGAGGGTCTGCCAGTACAAGTCTGATGTTCTGGGCACGGGACATGGCCTTCCTCTTCTTCAGTGGCCTCGCCGGCTCCTCCTCCTGCACTGACTGAGGCACTGGCTGCTGCTCTGGCTGGGGCTATGTGGGGTCGGCTAGTAGAATCTCCAATGGAATCTGATCGCCTGATAGCTTGTCGACCTCCTTTCTCAGCTTCGCCACCTCTCCTTTGATGCCCTAGTCTTCATCAACTTCTTTGTTTCTTTGGCCAGCTTTGTCAATGCACTCTCATGTGCACCCACCGCGTCCAGGATTTTCTTCTAGTTCTCCAAAATTTCTTTCAGAGTGTCCTCAATGGACTGCGGGACCTGTGGAGTGGGAGGAGTAGCTGGGGCTGCCACGACTGTAGAAATTGCAGTCAACTTTGTAGTAGTTGACTGCATCCAGTTGGTGAGGCTAGTGAGTGTCATGTTCAGTCATGGGATAGGCTCTGGTGGAGGGGATGTCAGTAGCTGCGGAGGAAGACGGGCCTGGAGCCTCCTCTGGAATGGCAGGCTGGGGCAGTGAGGGTTCTGCCACCACCACTGGCTCTTCAGACTGGCTAGTGGAGGCAACCGACTTTCCCTTTGACTTCTTTTTGGGGTTATCCTCATCTTTCAAGTCATACCAGGAGAAAGGTGCTTTGGGCTTGACTTTGGTGTCAAAGCGCTTCATAGTCACTTCCTGGTCTTCACAATACATGGTCAGATAATGAGGAAAAGGGTAAGAAGTATCACCTGTGCTGACCAACCGGCTAATGACCTCGGACATCACATTCCCCACATTGATGGGGTACCCATCCATGATTGATGCTACTAATACAGCCATACTGAGAGGGAGGGTCTGGTCATGATGTGTTGGGTCTAGCATGCTACATACAAAAGTCTCCCATCCTTTAGCTTCGAAGTTCAGGGTCCTTCTGGTGATAGTCTTCCCAACCGTTAACCACTCCGGGGTGTCCCCGGGCTTGGCCAAGTGCAAAGCCAACCAATTTCTCGCAGCATCCTTTTCTGCAAGTTTTTCATGGTACAATGAATCATCCACATCATCCATCTCCAAATAGTCATTTAGTGAAGGTCCATCAAAAGGCACTGTGAGATTGCGGACTTTGGATGCCTTTGAGTCCTTTTCCAGAAAAAAGAAAATTAGTGTAGAACTCCTTCACTATATGCTCATTTGCCTCCGAGAGATGCTCAGTGAAATAAGACCACCCTTTCCTATCTCGGAATTGCTGCCTCACATTGGGGTTGTAAGTGGATAAATATTTCATTGAGAAGGTGCGCTCCGGGATAAGTGACCGGGCAGTCCACAACTCCCTGAATCTGTGGAAGGCTTTCTCACTAACAAATCGATCCTTCCATACATCCGGATTCCGAGTGCGCTCGACCCCTTCAACCACCTGCGCATCCCCTTTGCTGTCAATTGAATTCTCCCCAAATAAGGAAGCTGTAGGGGAAGTAGAGTATGAGTGTGCACTGGAGGCGGATTTAGAAGGGGATATTGCTCGTGCTGGGGCCGGGAGAGATGAGACCGGGTCCATTGGGGATGACTGTGATGAGGCCTCCTCTGACGGAGCATATTCACTTCCTAATGGTGAAGGAGGAGAGTCTGTAACCCGACTGGGACGTCGTGATGACTGAGGAGGCAATGTAACTTTTGATGGTTGCCTTGGTGCCCCCGGGCCTCTCCCCTTTTGAGTTTCTCCTCTACCAGTGTTTTTTCGACCGCCTCCACGAGATAGTACCATTTCCTGCAAAGTACACATAAGTGAACTTGGTTAGTTTCCCGAACATTGATGTGCAGACACTTGAGTAGTCAGTGAAGTCTAAGCATACTGGAATGAGGCAAAACATACTGGAACTGATTTCGCGAACCGTGAAAAGTCGACAGCGGCCGCGAAAGTCTAAGAATACTGAGCAAGACACACGGGAAATGACTTCGCAGACCGCGAAAAGTCGATCGCGGCCGCGAAGTTAGATCCAGTGTGGTGTGATTTCTGGACAGCAGGGACTGCGGACCGCGAAAAATTGACCGCGGTTCACGAAACAACAGATTGAACTTATGCAAAATGAAGCACCGCGGTCCGTGAAAAATGGACCGCGGACCGCGAAAATGGCTAATGACCTAGGGTTCCCAGAACTTGCAATTTCTACGCTAAAGTGTTCATTGAGATAAGTCCTACACAAGTAATCAGTGCAGTTGCATTCCAAAGGACTATTATGAACCTATTTGGGCTAACCCTAACATTTACAAGCCTAAAAAGAGAAAATAATGATGAAAAAAAAATTGAAAACTAAAGAAAATAAAGAAATTAAGAAGTTAATGAAGCACAAATACACTTACTAGATGTTTGGATGAAAGTATGGATGCAAGCAATGAATTTCAGAGGATGCAAAAGTGAGACACGGTTGAAAGTGGCTTAGACCAGCTACAGTGGGAAAAGTGTGAAATAAAACCCTAGAGTCCTATTTATAGAGAGAGCTGGGGACCACCCCACTTACCTACCGCGGACCGTGAAAAATCGACCGCGGTCCGCGGTCATTCAATGGCATAAGGCATAAGAGGTAGAAGGGCTTCACGGACCACGAAAAGTCGACCGCGACCGCGAAGTCCATTTCCAGAGAACTGTGTTTGCAGCATATTGACTTCGCGGACCGCGGCAGCGAAGTCAATTTCCAGTGAGCTTCTGTTTCTATACTCAGCCAAATTCCTATGTCAAAATCATCCTACACGTCCAAAAACCAGTTAGTGTAAAAGTGAAACCTATTTTACCAAGAAAAACAAAGAAAATTAAAGTAAAGATACATGGGTTGCCTCCCAAGAAGCTCCTGATTTAACGTCGCGGCATGACCCATTTTACCGGTATCATTGGAGATGAAGAAGTGCCACCACGTGGCTGTCATCAACTTTGCCAANTGCTCGTGCTGGGGCCGGGAGAGATGAGACCGGGTCCATTGGGGATGACTGTGATGAGGCCTCCTCTGACGGAGCATATTCACTTCCTAATGGTGAAGGAGGAGAGTCTGTAACCCGACTGGGACGTCGTGATGACTGAGGAGGCAATGTAACTTTTGATGGTTGCCTTGGTGCCCCCGGGCCTCTCCCCTTTTGAGTTTCTCCTCTACCAGTGTTTTTTCGACCGCCTCCACGAGATAGTACCATTTCCTGCAAAGTACACATAAGTGAACTTGGTTAGTTTCCCGAACATTGATGTGCAGACACTTGAGTAGTCAGTGAAGTCTAAGCATACTGGAATGAGGCAAAACATACTGGAACTGATTTCGCGAACCGTGAAAAGTCGACAGCGGCCGCGAAAGTCTAAGAATACTGAGCAAGACACACGGGAAATGACTTCGCAGACCGCGAAAAGTCGATCGCGGCCGCGAAGTTAGATCCAGTGTGGTGTGATTTCTGGACAGCAGGGACTGCGGACCGCGAAAAATTGACCGCGGTTCACGAAACAACAGATTGAACTTATGCAAAATGAAGCACCGCGGTCCGTGAAAAATGGACCGCGGACCGCGAAAATGGCTAATGACCTAGGGTTCCCAGAACTTGCAATTTCTACGCTAAAGTGTTCATTGAGATAAGTCCTACACAAGTAATCAGTGCAGTTGCATTCCAAAGGACTATTATGAACCTATTTGGGCTAACCCTAACATTTACAAGCCTAAAAAGAGAAAATAATGATGAAAAAAAAATTGAAAACTAAAGAAAATAAAGAAATTAAGAAGTTAATGAAGCACAAATACACTTACTAGATGTTTGGATGAAAGTATGGATGCAAGCAATGAATTTCAGAGGATGCAAAAGTGAGACACGGTTGAAAGTGGCTTAGACCAGCTACAGTGGGAAAAGTGTGAAATAAAACCCTAGAGTCCTATTTATAGAGTGAGCTGGGGACCACCCCACTTACCTACCGCGGACCGTGAAAAGTCGACTGCGGTCATTCAATGGCATAATGCATAAGAGGTAGAAAGGATTCGTGGACCGTGAAAAGTCGACCGCGGCCGCGAAGTCCATTTCCAAAGAACTGTGTTTGCAACATATTGACTTCGCGGACCGTGAAAAGTCGACCGCGGTCGCGAAGTCATTTTCCAGTGAGCTTCTGTTTCTATACTCAGCCAAATTCCTGTGTCGAAATCATCCTACACATCCAAAAACCAGTTAGTGTAACAGTGAAACCTATTTTACCAAGAAAAACAAAGAAAACGAAATTAAAGACACATGGGTTGCCTCCCAAGAAGCGCCTGATATAACGTCACGTCACGACACATTTTACCGGGATCATTGGAGATGAAGAAGTGCCACCACGTGACTGTCATCAACTTTGCCAAGATAGTGTTTTACCCGGTGGCCATTCACTCTGAAGACTTCACCACTTTTGTTCTTGAGGTCAAGATCCCCAAATGGAGTAACAAATACCACTTCAAAAGGCCCACTCCACTTTGACTTTAGCTTCCCGGGAAATAACCTCAACCGAGAATTGAACAATAAGACCAAGTCACCAACTTTGAACTCTTTACCTCGAGCATATTTGTCATGTAGGTACTTCATTTTGTCCTTATACAAGGACGGACTGGAGTACGCATGGAATCTAAACTTNTATTGGCATTGACCGTTTTGGATAATATGCTCTTTATCTCTCTGTTAGACACTTCAACTTGGCCACTAGCCTGAGGGTGGTACGGGGTAGTGACTTTATGGTTGACCCCATACTTAGAAAGCAAGGAGTCAAAGGCTTTGTTGCAAAATGTGACTCCCCGTCACTGATGATGGCTCGTGGAGTGCCAAACCTAGTAAAGATATTCTTCTTGAAAGGCTATTACACTCCGCGTCTCATTGTTTGGTAAGGCTATGGCCTCCACCCATTTTGACACATAATCAACCGCAACCAAGATGTACGTGTTCCCACATGAACTCACGATGGCCCCATGAAGTCAATGACCCAAACATCAAAGATATCTACCTCGAGAGTTGAGTTTAAGGGCATCTCATCCTTTTTGGAAATTCCCCCGGCTCTTTGGCATTCATCACACCTCTTCACTAGGGTACTAGCATCCTTATACAAAGTGGGCCAAAAGAACCCACAACTAAGCACTTTAGAAGCAGTTCTCACCCCTCCGTGATGACCACCATACGGCGAGGAGTGGCAAGACTCAAGGATGGCTAGTTGCTCTTCCTCCGGTACACATGACCGGATTACCCCATCGGTGCAAATCTTGAATAAATAAGGCTCATCCCAATAGAAATCCAAGCTATCCCTTCGAAGCTTCTTCCTTTGGTTAGAAGAGAGCTCACAAGGGACAACTCCGGTGACTAGGAAATTAGCAATATCCGCAAACCATGGCATTTCTCTCATGGACATTGAAAGGAGTTGTTCATCAGGGAAACTATCATTGATCTCAAGTCCGTCACAAGGACGTCCTTGCTCCTCCAACCGGGACAAATGATCGGCAACTTGATTCTCACTCCCTCTTCGGTCCACTATCTCTAAATCAAACTCTTGTAACAAAAAAACCCATCTCATAAGTCTTGCCTTGGAATCTTTTTTGGTCATAAGGTACCGGAGTGCTGCATGGTCAGTGTGAACTATGACTTTGGCACCCATCAAATAAGCTCGAAATTTTTCTATGGCAAAGACTATAGCTAGAAGCTCCTTCTCCGTGACTGTGTAGTTCATTTGAGCAGAATTCATTGTCTTGCTGGCATAGTAGATTGGATGAAACACTTTGTTAACCCTTTTCCTAAGCACAACACCCACAACAACATCACTTGCATCACACATATGCTCAAATGGGGCACTCCAATCCAGTACCGTGATGATAGGAGTGGTAGTGAGCTTGTGTTTTAAGAGTTCAAAAGCTTGCATACACTGCTCATCAAAATTGAATTTGGCATCCTTCTCTAACAGCTTGCATAATGGATTCACCACCTTAGAGAAATCTTTGATAAACCTCCGGTAAAAACCGGCACGACCAAGAAAGCTCCGGACTCCTCTCACTGAAATAGGTGGTGGCAATTTTGAAATAACCTCGATCTTTGCCTTATCAACCTCAATGCCATTCTTTGAAATCTTATGTCCCAAAACAATTCATTCCTCCACCATAAAGTGGCAATTTTTCCAATTCAAGACCAAATTTGTTTCTTCACATCGAGCAAGGACTCTATCAAGATGACTCAAGCATTTGTCGAAAGAATCCCCGACGACACTAAAGTCGTCCGTAAATACTTATAGAAAATCCTCCACCATGTCGATGAAGATTTCCATCATACATCTTTAGAAAGTAGCTGGGGCATTACAAAGTCCGAATGGCATTCGAGCAAAGGCAAAAGTGCCATATGAGCAAGTGAAGGTGGTATTCTCTTGATCCTCTAGGGCTATCAAAATTTGATTATATCCAGAATACCCGTCAAGGAAGCAATAATAGGCTCGACCTGCAAGCCTATCCAACATTTGATCCAAGAATGGTAAAGGAAATGGTCTTTGCGGGTCACCATGTTGAGCTTGCGTTAGTCCATGCACACCCGCCATACGATAACCGTTCTTGTAGGAATGAGCTCATTCTTATCATTTTTTATCACTGTCCTTCCACCCTTTTTCGGAACGCATTGGACCGGAGAAGTCCAAGCACTATCCGAAATTGGATAGACCACACCCGCATCAAGCCATTTTATGATCTCCTTTTTCACCACATCTTGCATAGCTTCATTGAGTCTTCTTTGATGTTCAACAGAGGGTTTGGCTCCATCCTCTAATATAATCTTGTGCATGCAAAAGGCGGGGCTAATACCCCGAATATCAGCCAAGGTCCAACCGATTGCTTTCTTCCTCCTCCTTAGCACTTCTAAAGTTGAGTCAACCTGCAATTGGGTGAGGCAAGAGGAAAGAATAACTGGTAAAGTACAAGAGGGACCAAGGTATTCATACCTGAGGTGGGAAGGAAGTGGCTTCAACTCCAGATTCGGAGGTTCTTCAATGGATGTTTTTGTTGGTGGGATCTTCCTATTCTCCAAGTCCAATGACAATTTTCTGGGAGCATAGGAATAAGACCCCATGCCTTGAAGGGCATGTGTGCTCTCAAGCACACCATCCACCACTGAGTCCTCGTGATTCAACAAGGCCAACTCCACAGGATCATCAACATGGATCATAACACTGGCATCATCAATAATACCTAGGGGCCTCTTCATTGATCGGTCCTCCATTTGCAAACGCATAGAGGTCGCCCTAGGTTGTCCGATCCCCAAGGTCTTGAACACAGAATATGGCATCAAATTTATTCTTGCCCCAAGATCACATAGGGCTTTTGCAAAGTCTGCACTCCCAATTGTGTAAGGAATAGTGAAGGCACCCGGATCTTCAAGTTTTGGTGCCATGGAGTGAACAATAGCACTCACTTGGTGAGTCACCTTAATTGTCTCACATTCCATGGATCGTTTTTTTTTCACCAAGTCCTTCATGAACTTAGCGTAGCCTGGCATTTGCTCCAAGGCCTCAACCAAAAGAACATTTATGGTAAGACTCTTCATCATATCAAAGAACTTCTTAAACTGGGTCTCTTGCTTCTGTTTTGCCAATCTCTGAGGATAGGGGGGAGGTGGCCTAGGCAATGGTGCCTTTGGGGCCACCGGCTCCGGCAGGTCAATTATGTATTCCCTAGACGGGTTCATATTTCTATCCAAATCCTCTCCATTGTCATGAATGTAAATTCTTACCTCACCTTCACTTAGCTCATCCAATGCTTGCTCCACATTAGCTGGTAGCTCATCTTGGGGTACAACTTAATCATCATCAACAACCTTCTTTTGCCCCGACGTACTTGCCTCCACACCTTTTCCACTCCGAGTGGTTACCGCCATAGCATGACCGGTGTTGTTA
>MDKJ01139677.1:0-42835 GCA_005239525.1 Nicotiana knightiana | reverse complement strand
ATTACAACCTTATTTAATCATCCTTGTTATTAAATTACAATTCAATCTACTACAATACTTTTGCTACTCTAACAGAATAGAAATACGAGTTAAGTTAAGATTCACACTACTCAAGTAAACTTTACACACCTATTCCCTGTGGGATTCGACCCTAACCTCGTTGGGTTACTATATTTGACATCAATCGCTTTACACTGTTTTAAGGTGTAATTTGATCATATCACTTACGAATAGTCCCATGAAATCAATGTCCCACACATCAAAAATGTCAATTTCCAAGATGGTGGTGAGGGGCATCTCATTTTTCTTAGAAATCCCACCGGCCCTCTAGCATTCATCACAACTCTTGACTAGATCACTTGAGTCCTTGTAGAGAGTAGGCCAATATAATCCACAACTCAACACTTTTGCCCCCATTCTTGCTCCACGATGGTGACCACAATATGGTGAAGAGTGGCAAGCCTCAAGAATTTCCACTTGTTCTTCCTCCGGCACACATTATCGAATCACACCATTGGTACAAATCCGAAAGAGGTATTGTTCATCCCAATAGTAGTCAAGGCAATCCTGTTTGAGCTTCTTCCTTTGGTTTGAAGAGAACTCATTCAGTACAATACCACTCACAATATAATTTTCTAAGTCGGAAAACCATGGCATCTCAGTCATTGAAATGGCTAGAAGTCGCTCGTTGGGGAAGGAATCATTTATCTCAAGGCCGCCATGTGGCCTCCCTTCCTCCTCCAAGCGAGACATGTGGTCCGCCACTTGGTTTTCACTGCCTTTGCAGTCTTGGATTTCTAGATCAAACTCTTGCAATAAAAGCACCCACCGCATTAACCTCGCCTTTGAATCCTTTTTCCTCATTAAATACCAAAGTGTCGCATGATCGGTGTGGAAAATCACCTTTGTACCCATCAAGTACGGGAGGAAGTTCTCCATAGCAAAGACAATAGCAAGGAGCTCTTTTTCGGTCACCGTGTAATTGACTTGGGCATCAATCATGGTCGTACTAGCATCATAGACTGGATGGAAGATCTTATCGATATATTGCCCCAAAACTGCTCCGACCGCCACATCATTTGTGTTACACGTGAGCTCAAAAGGCAAGCTCCAATCCAGTGCGGTGATAATAGGAGTAGTTGTCAATTCGAACTTGAGCAATTCAAATGCCTTCATGCAATCCTCGTTGAAATGGAATTTGGCATCCTTCTCCAAATCTTACACAAGGGGTTCACCACTTTGGAAAAATCCTTGATGAAACGGCGATAGAACCTGCATGACCCAAGAAACTCCTCACTCCCTTCACGGATGTAGGGGTGGTAGTTTATAAATAACCTCTATTTTGGCCTTGTCGACCTCAATACCATTGTTTGAAATTTTGTGGCCAAGGACAATGCCTTCCTCGACCATGAAGTGACATTTCTCCCAATTCAATACCAAGTTCGTCGATTCACATTTTTCCAAGACCTTATCCAAATTTTTCAAGAAATCATCAAAACAATTCCCGACCACGGAAAAGTCATCCATGAAGACCTCAAAAAAATCCTCCACCATGTCAGTGAAGATAACTATCATACACCGTTGAAAAGTCGGTGGTGCATTGCATAACCCAAATGGCATCCGCGAGAATGCGAAAGTACCATAGGGACATGTGAAAGTAGTATTCTCTTGGTCCTCTAGAGTAATAAGAATTTGATTATAACCAGATTATCCATCAAGGAAACAATAGAAAGAACAGTCGGCCAACCTATCAAGCATTTGATCATGGAAGGGAAGTGGGAAATTATCTTTACTTGTGACTTTGTTGAGCTTGCAATAGTCCATGCACACTCTCCACCCAGTCACCGTTCTTGTAGGAATCAACTCGTTCTTGTCATTGGTGACCACGACTATGCCCCCTTTCTTTAGGACACATTGCACCGGAGAGGTCCACGAGCTACCGGAAATGGGGTAAACAACCGCGGCATCCAACCACTTTATGATCTCCTTCTTGACCACCTCTTGCATTGCCTCATTTGGTCTTCTTCGATGTTCAAAGAAGGGTTTGGAATCCTCCTCCAAAATAATCTTGTGCATGCAAAAAGCGGGGCTTATACCTCGAATATCCGCCAATGTCCATCTGATAGCTTTCTTCCTCTTTTGTAGCACCGCCAATGTGGAGTCTATCTGCACGTTAGTCAAAAAAGAGGAAAGAATAATCGGTAAAGTAGAACAAGGGCCACAGAATTCATACCTGAGATGTGAAGGAAATGGCTTTAACTCCAAAGTGAGAGGCTCCTCGATTGAGGGCTTTGTTGGAGGAGTCTTCCAGTTTTCATGATCCAAGGACAATTTGCGGGGTTCGTAAGTGTAAGACCCCATTCCTTGAAATGCATTCACACATTCTACATAGCCATCCTTCTCATCATCTTCATCAAGGTTAAGCAAGATGACCTCAAAGGTATTATTATATTCATTGTGGCACTAGCATCATCAATAATCACATCGATCACCAAGTCCAAAAATGAACAAACTTCATTGATATTCGATTGCCTCATGGATTTGCATACATGGAAAATCAACTTTTCATCACCCACCCGTAAGGTGAGCTCGCCGGCTTCCACATCAACAAGTGCCTTCCTCGTTGCAAGGAAAGGTCTACCCAAAATAATAGGCACCTCATAGTCCACTTCACAATCAAGAACCACAAAGTCCGCCGGGAGGATGAACTTATCAACACGGACCAACACATCATCAATAATACCCAATGGTCTCTTCATATTACGATCCGCCATTTGTAGCCTCATAGAAGTGGGTCTTGGTTGCCCAATCCCCAACGTTTTGAAAACCGAGTAGTTGCATCAAGTTGATACTCACCCCTAGATCACAAAGAGCTTTGGCAAAGTCGGCGCTTCCAATAGTACAAGGAATTATGAAAGCACTGTGATCTTCCAATTTAGGATCCATTGAGAGCACAATTTCACTCACTTGATTTGTCATCTTTATAGTTTCACAATTGAAAACTCTTCTTTGTTACCAAATCATTCATGAACTTGACATAGCCAGGCATTTTCTCCGAAGCCTCAAGCCATGGCACATTAATAGATAAGCTCTTCATCATGTCAATGAAATTTTTGAATTGGTTCTCGCCATTTTCCTTGGCAAGCCTTTGAGGGTATGAAGGAGGAGGCATTGGCATTGGTTCCTTAGCCTTTGGCACTACCGGTTCCGGTGTGTCTACAGTGTGTTCCCTAGACGGGTTCACTTCTTCTTGAGTATCCTCCACATTTTCATCAATATCAATTCTCACTTCCACTCCTTGTAGTCACGGCCATGGCATGTCCCGTGTTGTTCCCACCCTTCGAGTTCACCACCATGTCACTTGCTAGTTACCCCTTAGGACGACTGTTCAGTGCTTGCGAGATTTGGCCCAATTGAACTTCTAAATTGCAATTTGAAGTGTTGTGAGAGGCTAGTTGAGCATCGGAGTCGGCATTCTTCTCCATCATTTGTTTGAACATGTTCTCAATTTGCCCTATCTTATTGTTGGAAGATCTAGTCCCATGAGAAGTATATGGAGGCGGGTTGCTTGGTTGTTGATACATCGGGGGCCTTTTAAAACCCGACCCCCGATTCCCTTGGTTATTGTTCCCACCCCCTTGGTTGTTGCCTCCCAAATATCCTTGATTGTTGCCACTCCAATTGTCTTTGTTATTTGATTTCCAGTTCCCTTGATTACCTTGAGAGCGCCGTTGATGTTGATTTGGGCCTTGAGAGTTATTTATTTTCCCTTGAAATTTGTTTACATATTGCACTTCCTCCTCTTGTTCATTATAGGATTCATCTTGGTCAAACCTACTATCTTCTTGCACATATTTTTCCGCACGGTTTTGCACTTGTTGACCCTTTTGCCTTCGCTTGTTCACCATCATATTTACACCTTCCATTGAATTTACTTTATTAGGACCTTGAACTTGTTGAAGTTGATCTTTGGATAATTGATTCATTGTGGTGGTCAACTCCGCAATTGCTTGCCCATGATCATGCAATTCTTTATGTAGGTGAATCATATTTACACCACCCTGAGTAACAATTGCTCTACTTTGCCATGCCAATTAAGTATCCGCCATTTCATCTAAGATCTCACAAGCTTCGGCATATGTTGTTGTCATGATATTTTCACCGGCAAGTTGGTTGACCACGCATTGAATGGTAGTATTGATCCCCCTATAGAAAGTTTGTTGAATCATAGACTGTCAGATCATTGTTTGGGAACTCTTTCACCATGGTATGGTACCTCTCCATATCTCATGCAAAGACTCCTTGGGTTCTTCCTTGAATGCTAGAATCTCGTCTCTAAGAGTAGCCATATGCCTGGAAGAAAATAACTTCGAAATGAATTTCTCCACCACTTCATCCCATGTACGGATAGAATGGTTTGGCAATCTTTTTAACCAATCCAAGGCTTTTCCCCGTAGAGAGAAGGGAAAGAGCCTCAACCTTAGAGAATCTTCGGAGACGTTGATCTGTTTACTCCCCCAGCAATAGTACAAGAATTTAGACCTATTGTGGCAACTAGAGTCGCTACAAAAGCACATGAAGTCTCCACTAAAGACATACAGCGGCGACATGAAGGTTGCTGCAAGCACTACCGTAATTGAATGTTTTTTGTGAAGACTCTTTAAAGTCGCCACAAAAAGTCACTATCGTAGTGACTCTACTCACCACAAATAATTAGAAAAATATGCCACAAAAAAGCTCCACGAAACAAATTTTAGGTAGGTCGCTACTGAAGAATGACATTTAGTAGTGTTTGTAGTCGCCACTAAAACTATTATAGCTGCAGTGGAAACCCTAGTCGCTACAATAGCATATAATCAATAGCGACCTTAGGGTTGCCACATATACTAATTTCTTCTATTGCAAGGTTCAGTCACCACTAAAACCTATTTTTCCAATAACTACAATAGCAAAAATCTAATACATTTTCATCAATTGCTATCAATATTGAAATCATCCAAAATTATCCAACAACCAATTAAATTATTTCTCAAGTCAAATATTATAAGTGCTTTCAATATCGCAAAGTGAGTTAAATGTATACTACACAATATTTCATTGCTCATTGTCATTGTACGCATATACATACGACAAAAAGGAAAAATAAAATTTAAGTGTATTCAAACGCTTCCTTGGTCAACGCCATTTGTGGTTGTTTAAGAAACTTGTTCTTGTTATTAAGAAAAAGATAACACATGACCATTTTGACTATCTCATAATATAATACTAACATCAAAAGGGGTGACCACGATAAAATTGTAGTAAGAACTTAAACACATTAAACTGTCACGACCCAGACTGATGCTCCGCGACGGGAACCTGGTACCTTACTAAATCGAGTACCAATATAATGTATCTTTTCATGTCATACTATCAAAGATAACTGAGCCGGAAGGCTGCCGTGACATAAGTAGAATACAACATGTGATACCAACTTATACATAAACCATACGGGCCTATAAGACAAAAATAACCACTCGTATACTAAACATAGGCCGACAAGGCCATACAATCTTTTACGTACATGACATCTGTCTACAAGCCTCTAAAAATACATAATTTTCATAAAGGTCGGGACAGAGTCCCACCATACCAAACAATGCACGTCTAAATCATACTAACCAAACAAGCAACTCTGAAGCAAATGGAGCGCACCAACATCTTTCGCTGAGCTGATAGCCTACTTGGAGGGATCTTGATCTGTCTATCGGGACCTGCGGGCATGAAACGCAGCGTCCCCAGCAAAAGGGACGTCAGTACGAATAATGTACTGAGTATGTAAGGCACATAAATAAGTACATAACAGACATGGAAGAATTATAGAGTAAATGACTCAACCTGTAAGTCTGGATAACTCCGTAAATCATGAAATAATTATAGTGTCATGCATATGCATATGAATGTCATGTCGTGCATAGGTACATGTTTCATAACATCATCAGGCCTCTGAGGGCATCCTATCATATCATCTCGTCCACTGTGGGCAAAATCATCAACGTATACCAGTTGATCAGGTGGTGGTGCATATATAACGCCATAAATTTTCCAATATCCTATATACATATATATACGCATATATAACGTCATCTAGTTATGGGGAAATGTGCATGTATAAATGCATGAAATGCATATGAAATACGTTAATAAAATCTCTCGGTACGTCATAAGGTCATTATGCCTCTAGTTAATATCATGAAATAAACTTTAACAACTTACATATTTCTGAGACCCATGAACAGATGATAGAATAATATGACACATGGAAGAATAAGAATATACACATCTCTAGCATTTCTACGAATAGAGTATTTTATGGAAGTTGTGCATTTGCTCGTTTCGCTTGTGTCGTATAGATCATGCCAAAAAGAAAGAAGGGATAGCCTTAACATACCTGAGTCGATTTTCTTGACAATCTCTTTAACACGCATTAATTGCGACAAAACACGTGACGGCAAGATCGGAGTAGGGAAATCCGTATGAAATGCTCGAAGCAATAACGTTGCTATGCAAAGATAATCTTGGCTAAAACTCTTTCTCAATAACGTTTCTATGCTTCCTTGATTGAAACTCTTTGTGAATATTGTTTCTATGTTCCTTGGCTGAAAGTCTTCTAAGAGATGACAAAATTCAATTTGAATTAGAAAGTTTATTTAACCTTTAAGTGGGCTCCACTTGATAAGGTGACTAATCCATATACTTCTCTAAGGGTGCCACATTAATTCATGACTTAACAGTCATATTTAAGTTAGTTTCTTGGCTGCCACGTTGGGCCCTTAAACTTTATCCAAAATCTTTTATTTCTTAGTTAATTATCCCATCAAAATCACTAAATAACCCAATTATCCACATAACTAGGAATTATCTCAAATTACTTAAAATACTACTCACTTTTAACACACTTTATACATCTTGTTATAAAGGTCATATGGTACTTTTTATGGCACTAGTCCATAAATATCGGGTATTATAGCTTGGACCATATTTTATCCTAACATGCCAAACTTGGAAGAAAATTCATTTTCTTTGACTTGCTTCCCCTCTCACCTTCACGAATTTACTCATCACTTGTTTGAAATAGCATAATCTTTATAATCTGCAAATAATCTTTTCCTTGGACTGATGTCAATTACCTTACGACAAATTCAACGTACAATACTACAGGGTGCAACATCGTCGTAATTTAATAATGCAAAATGTAACATCATCGTAATGTAGTACTGCAAGGCGTAACATCATTGTAATATAATATTGCGGGACGTAACATCGACGTAATATTGCAGGGCGTAACATCATTCCCCCCTTTGGAACATTCGTCCTCGAATATTGACTGATGCTCTTATCATTTTCATAACTTATAGCTCTTGTGAATATCTTAATAGTTTCCTTGCCATTTAGGCAGTTATTTTTTGAATAAATCTAAAGGCCGGGGCATTCCCCTCTTTAGGCCTCTTTCCCCCGCCATGACTTGTGATCGAATTCCTTCCAATCTTGTAATTGTTGCTACCTTCTATCATGTAGCCTCTACGATACAGACCTTGTAAGTGTGCCTATGCGACTCTCCTCTCCTTTTTCCTCCAGCTTTTAGCCAATCTCTAGGTGTCACTTTATTAGCATATACAGAGCTCGATAAGATGTCTCTATGGGCATTTATAGGTATACTGAAGTTCTTCGCTCGGTACTTTGTTAATCTTCACGAATAGTGCTATATCTTATCTCATAGACCCGGTTATCTATCTGTATGACTTTACTGCATCTAGGTAGGTCATATTATACCATAAATCTTACTTTGTTTTTTTGTCGTTGCTGAGATCTGCTACCAAATTCTAGTTTACTCTCGTTGCTCATCCTATATGTATAAGTCTAATTCCTTTAATGCTTCCTTATTACTATTCATCTTAATGAGATATATCATTTACCACTGATAACTTGATCTCTTATGTAACACTACCTCTAGGGCTCACGTCTCATTGGGGACATCTGGAGTAATTAGATTGATCAACCTAAGGGTGATACTATACTTCCATAACCATACTTTATAGCATCCCAATATGACTCACCTTATATGGGTATCTTAATCCCGTACAATTCATGAAATCCTCTTCAAGTCATTACTTAACCGAAGGCCTAAACGTCATCCTTTATCTACCACAATCACGCCCTCATTCCACTACCAGATCAACATTCCTTTTTTTCTAGATGTTATTAGTCTTAGACTTCTTTGAGTTCATTCAGGCTATATTGAACTTTCTATAACTTAGAGAAACCATTAGCTCTCTTATTTTCATGGGCTTAATTCTGAGGACTTATCCATTCTTGTCACCTTATCACTCGCCCTTTCTCATCCTTATTCTTGTCATAAAACTTTGTCACTTTACTATACTGTAGCTTGCGACCTATACGTATCTATTTATAATATCTGCAGCCTTCCTTCAACTTGCTTGCACCATGGACTTCTTTGTGATATTTTGGAACATAAAGCGAGACATCACATCGTCTCTAACTCTTCTTTACTCTCGTGACTAGATCTCTCGGTACTTAGAAACCATGGGTTGGAAGATATGCCACTAACAATGCCGCTATCATTCCTGGATATTGAGTCTCGGCGCTTCTGGCCTTCTATCTGAAGTATGGACTATTCACCACCTTCTCTATTTGAGTATCTCGTATGTTGTTCACCTTTACCTTACTTACCTTCAAATCTTGCATCACATCTTCTATCTCTTTCATGACCCCCCCTTCCATATAGGTATAATTCACGTCCATAACTTGAAGCTCTATTATAATACTTGCACCTCTGTTGCATACACAATCAGGTGGGAGCTTCATACTGACTTTTTATGAGGCTGGTACTCTTCCGTTGGCTCCACCGTAGAGTTGTTACAAAATATGGCTATTGTACCATCTCTCTTATACTTCTTCTATTTAAGAGAGATCCTGAGGTCTATAATTCTCTTGGTCCACTCTTGTTTTACTTAGTCGATGTAACTCTTTAGTTTCCTCTTCTTTCTAATCAGCCTTTATGTAGTCTTAAGCTATCTTCCGATCTGTGGCTCCTAGTATTAGTTATTACTTTATCCTTTCATGGGCGCTGAGGGATACCCATGATACACTCCTCTAACAATTCAATCCTTCGTCTATGACCTGGGCTCAATTCTTTCTTTTAATGTATACCAGAATCTTCTACGGCTGTATATGCTACTGGTATAAAACTCCAAACTCTTAAGTGCGTTCATAACGTTACCAACTCGGGATCATTGATAGAATAATTCTTTTCGTTCCTTCTTAGATTTCTTTAACGTAAGCTATTAATTTTCCTGGTCTTTCTGCCCTTTTTTGCGTGCATACTTAGCTTATCTTAGTTCCCATGCATGCCAGAGTTTTCGTGCAACTCATATGATCTCGAATATCACTTTTAATTTTACTTCTCGTTCATTAGCCACGGTAGGTGACATTTTCCTTTGGAGTGCTTATAATGTTGTTGTGAGACTGTTGTTACACGACCATTTCCTTTTTAGGTCGTTGTACTTAGGTTGAAGCCTTCTTCCTTATTTCCTCAGCTAGTCTTTCATTCTAGTACTTAGGGAGATTCCTTGACTCTCGTCAAGCTTTGAGCTTATTACGGACCCTTTGATGTCCTTCCTTGCCTATAATCATTCGTAGTTGCTTACCTCCGTATCCTTGTGCTTGTAGGGTTGCTTCTGAACTGAAATTTTGATTGTCTTCCCGACGGCACTTTATTTTATCCCCGTAACACTCCTAAGGTACCTTTAACTACCCCCAACTCCTATTTGAATATATCTCCAGTATTATAATGACATTACTGCGAGGCTGAATTCTCCATGTTGGCGTTTACTACATTTATCTTGTATGATCTGCTGATTTGTCTGTGACTTCTTGTCTAGTCATGACTAGTCTCTTCCTGAATCAACTACTAACTACTCGTCGGCCCATTCTCATGCCCATATTTCGTGTAATCTCTCTTGGGTTATTTTCTTTGTCTAACTTACGTCTTGCACTGGCTCCTTGTTTATCAATAACATTCCGGGCAGGAACCCATACTTCCTTTTCTGATGTCGTTCTTACATAACGTTCTAGAATCATAGCATATCTGTAGGATTCGGATAAGTGCAATCTCATTCCTTTCTCATTTTTATCGCACTCTTCCTTTACCATTCCATAGTTACTAGAACAACATAATTCTATCTTAATGCCTCAGCACTCCATATTCCCCCCTTTAGGGGAGTACTAAGATTTAGTGCTATGATGATCTACGTATAGATATTTTACCTTTTCATCTCTGGCGTCTTTTCACATCGTCGATGACCCTTACTTGCCTTGCGATAATCCTTCTGTATCAAGGATAACAAAATTCCTTACTCGCGAAAGTGACACTTAATGTAACTAGTACATACAGTCCCTTAAGCTTAACTTTGCTCACATTGCTTGCTTTAGGGAAGCGTCTTCCTGAATCACCATTTTCTGAATTTCTCATGAATCTTCTTCTGTTGTCCATTCTACTACCGCCAGAACGAAATCTGAAGTTTTCATGATGTTGACTATTATAAAATCACTCAGTCCCTAATTCATGTTTAGTTTGTCTTGTTCACCAATCCAAACTGGTTTCTATTACTCTGGGGTCTAACTTTTCCTTCTGTTAATCACGTAAGAGTCAAGAACTATTTCTCGAAATGAGGATGTGACTGTATGGCTTATACTCTCTTGTTGTCTTAAGATCTATCATCTCCCGTCTCTTTCTTCATTTGACAATAGATTATGTAACACTCTATTGTTTCCATCCATGTATCACATCTCACTCATAATGCTTCATTATCCCTCTTCGTACTTCCCTGGTAATATATCTATTTATCACTTTATTCTGAAAACTTTAACAAGAGATTCTTTCGCTTTTTACCTTCCCTTGCTCCATCTACTGGCTCTTCGGGCTGCCTAACATTCTCCCTCTACTAGGGACGGGAGCAATACTAAGGTAATATTTATCCCTTCAAGTTTTCCAGTTTCTATCTTTATAGTACTCATATCTAGCTGTACTATTTTAGTGTGCACCATCTGAGTGTCTCACAAGGAGATCTATTAGCACATTTGCAATATCCTTCGAAAATGTCAACTAACGCAAACAATTCATCCACCATTTTGAATCATTCTAACCCCAGCCGGATCGTGATATTGTGTCCTTCTCTTAAACTATATTTATTAGCTCCCATAGAGCATAACTCAAATCGATGTGGCCAATTATACACACCTCTGTTACTGTTGAAGGTAACTCAAAAGGCTTATATTCCTCTGTCTGAGTTGTAAATACTGTTAACCTTCATTAACTGGTCGCCTTGTGCCCTTCTTCATCTTGCTTCTTTTACTTGTTCAAACTCGTATGTATCTTTTGAATCTCGCATTTCCTTTTACCATAGGGGGTGGTGTCACGACCCCAAATCCCAACAGGTCATGATGGCGCCTATCGTGGAACTAGGTTAGCCAACCATCACAAAACTACACACTTAGTTTAATCAAATTACGCAATATCATTAAATATCATCATAGCAAGCATGAAAATTTCCTAAGTCTTTAGACAAATATAAAATAATCCACTGTCTAAACAATTCCCCCAGGACTGGAGTCAACATGGTCACGAGCATCTAAGAATATAACTAACTCTACTAATGTCTTAATAAATGTCTATGAATCAATGCTAATACTATAAGAATAAGGGAAGTGGAGAAGCTGCGGATGCTGAACAGCTACCTCGAAATCCCGTAAATGCTGCTGATAACGAACGAATATGGCTACTGCTCCGCACTAGTACCTGGATCTTACACAGAGGTACAGGGAGTAATGATGAGTACGCCAACTCAGTAGTAATGAAAATAAATCACAGTCTGAGAATAAGAAACACACAGCACAAATACACCAATCCACAAAACAATAAAATGCCACGGCTCAATAAGGTATATAGAAGTTCAAACCAGTTTCCGTAAAAATTCTTTAAAACAAGTATATTTTCCAGTATTTCTCAGTAAAACTCCCAAAAAAATCAATTTGAAAAATGAAGTGAATCATAATCAAAACTCAGTAAAATATCATCAAAAATCTACCCCTCGGGCCATAATCATCACTCATAAATATTCCCTCAGCATCTCACCATCACTCTGTAACATTCACTCAGCACCTCACGGTCACTCAGTATCATCCCCTCGGGCATCCTCACTGTCACTCATGCCTCACAATAACTCGACACTCGGCACTCGCACTCAGTAGGTACCTGCACTCACTGGAGGTGTGTACAGACTCTGGAGGGGTTCCTACAGCCCAAGTTCTATAAACAAGACAAATCATGGTATCAATCACTCTCAGGCACTCGGCCTCTCTCATATCATAACATCCTCACAATATTGTCCCTCGGCCTCACTCACTCATACACTCTCAATATGCCACTCAGGCCATAAATAAACAGGGTTCTCAACCCAAAACAGTATTTCATTTCAAGAATTAATATCAACAAGCGTTGAGTGTCAAAATAATTTATCAGGAAAGACTGAGTGTAAAATCATACTTTCTAAGTGAGAAATTATCAGGATAATATCCCCCAAGGGGTTAAAACAGATCGGCACTAGGCCCCAAACATGGCTTAGATCCCAATTATATCAAAACATATCAATATAATAAAGACTAGGCTTTAAAAGCAGTTTCGCAACTCAATAGTTGCCTAAAAAGGAAACATATTTCCAAATATCCAATTCCTGCATGCCCCACACTCGTCATCCAGTGTGTGCGTCACTCCAAAACCGTGAAAGGATGTAAATTCCGGGGTTTCATACCCTCAGGACAGGATTTAAAGACATGACTTACCTCAAACTAGCCCGGAAAGCTACTCTACAATCCGCTTGCCTCTCGAATCAACTTACGAGTGCTCCAAATCTTCCAAGATCAGATTTTTATCATCAAATTAAGCTAAGGAAATGAATTCCAATTGAAAAGTACCAATTTTAGCACAAAACCCGAAATTAACCAAAACCCGACCCCCGGGCCTGCGTCTCGTAACTCAACAAATTTTATACTAAAATGTTCTTCATCATCTCACGAGTCCATACATATAAAGAACGCTAAAATCGGAGTTCGTTTGACCTCTCAACTCGATCCCTAAAGGTCTCATAATCTCAAGCCCTAACTCCATCTTTTTCTACTGATTTTCATGAATTAAACACTGATATTTGATCCTTAATCACATATAATCGAGTATTAGGGTCCAAAATCCTTACCTCAATGAAGAACAATGATTGGCTGTCTTAGAAATCGCCTCAAAAGCTCTCTTTCCATACAAAAATGGTGAAAAAGTGGGTATTGATCGCGGAGGGTTTATATTTATACTGTCCAGAATTTCGCGGTACTGTTCACGCGTTTTACTGTTCACTCGAGTTACTGTTCCCCCGAGTTATTGTTCACTCGAGTTACTATTCATCCGAGTTACTGTTCATGCTGCTGTGAAAAAAATGCAACAGCTTTTCTTCTAGTCTAAATTGATCTGTTAACCTTTCGAAATCCACCCAAGGCCCTCGAAAAACTCAAAAAATATACCAACACATCCCATAACATCATTCGAACTTAGTCGAGCCTTCGAAACACCAAAAACAACATCAAAACACCAAAATCACATCAAATTCAAGCCTATGAACTTTGAAATTCCTAAATTCCACCAACGACGCCGAAACCAACCAAAACACATCCGATTGACCTGAAAATTTGCACACATATCCAAAATGCTATTACAAACCTGTTCAACTACCGGAATTCCATTCCGACCCCGATAGCCTATTTTCCACTGCTGATCGGAAATCACCAAAAACTAACTTTCGCCAATTCAAGCCTAATTCTACACCGGACATCACAAAAATATTCCGAACACAATCCTAAGTCCCAAATCACCTAACGAAGCTATCTGGGCCATAAAATCCGCATTCCGATATCGTTTACCAATAAATCAACTCTTAGTTTACTTTTTTTCAACTCTAAAGCTACTTTTAGAGGCTAAGTGTCTTAACTCCTTCTATAACCACTCCAAACCTGAGCTAACCAAATCAAACACATCCTAAACAGTATAACCAACCTATGACAAGGCAATAATAGCAAATATAGTGCAAATTCTGTGTAACGACCGATCGGGTCATTACATTCTCCCCCTCTTAAACAAACGTTCGTCCTCGAACGGGTCTAGAAACATACCTGGAGTCTCAAACAAGTGAGGATATCTGCCATGCACCTCCTGCTCGGTCTCCCAAGTAGCCTCCTCCACTGGCTGACCTCTGCACTGAACCTTCACTGAAGCTATATCCTTGGATCTCAACTTTCTGACCTCGCGAGCCAAAATAGCAACTGGCTCAACCTCATATGAAATATCATCCTCGAGTTGAACTGTGCTGAAGTCCAAGACATGATCCGGGTCACCAACATACTTCCTGAGCATCGACACATGTAATACCGGATGAACACTCGACAAGCTAGGTGGAAAGGCAAGTCTATAAGCCACCTCCCTAACCTTCCGAAGCACCTCAAAAGGACCAATAAACCGAGGACTCAGCTTTCCCCTCTTTCTGAACCTCGTAACACCCTTCATGGGTGATACATGCAGTACTACCTTATCACCTTCCATAAACAACACATCCCGGACCTTTCGGTCCGTATAACTCTTCTGCCTAGACTGCACCGTGCGAAGTCGCTCCTGAATCAACTTCACCTTTTCCAACGCATCCGAAATCAAATCTGTGCCCAATAGCTTAGTGTTGGCCCATGTCACTGAATGGGTTTTGAAGATTGACAAATGTTGACAAGTTGAACCAGGTCCATCAAAGCATACACACCTGAACGGAGCAGCTGGCATAAGAATCGTACAAGCATAGGAGATATCAGTGATTGCTAAGTATCAAAGAACTAAGATGATGTCTCCTAATACGAAAAGATTGCAAACTGATGAAGATGACAGAAGTCGAATTCAGCTAGGACAGAAATAAAGGAAGGAAGTTGAGTTATATTTGAACTCGTTCACCCAGGTAGAGTAGAACTGGAATTGGAAGACAAGCTCAACAACTGACTCTATAAATACTCAAAGTATTACTGCGGAAATTCGAGATGCACAAAGACTAAATTGAATCAAGTTCTGAAAGAAAAATTCCCAGGATATTTACAAGCAGAAGTATTGTGCAAAGGCTACAGTTCAACTAGAAGAAATAGTTCCATCTGGTTATCATTGAGTCTAGTTGGTTGTAGTAGGAGTTTTAACATTGTATCTTTTCAGCTTACATAGAAGCAATTGTAATACGTACACATTGTTCAAGTTAGAGTTAGCTTGAAGTCTATAGAAATTAGCTAGAGGCTAGTTAATACAAAGAGGATTAGAGTTAGTCCTAGGATTACAAAAAAAGTTTATTTTGTAAGTCCGTTTGGCTCAGAGTTTTTAGTGAAGTGTTTGAGAAAATACTACTGAGGAGTAGGTCGTGGTTTTTTCACCTTTTGAGCCAGGTGTTTTCCACGTAAAATATTTGTGTCTTTACTTTACTGCTTTATTATTCCGCAAATAGTAGTAAGTAGTACACCAAGAAGAACCAAGTTCTTCTTATTAAAAAGCACTCAAAAATTAGGTACTGAACAATTAACTTATAATATTGTGTAGTATTGACGCCTAAAACATCACTTAGCCTCACCGGGATCGAACCAACCAACCGGAGATCTACACCTCCTACCATATAAAGCCTCATATGGGGCCATCTGAATACTGGACTGGTAGCTGTTATTATATGCAAACTCCGCTAGTGGCAGAAACTGATCCCATGAACCACCAAAATCAATCACACAAGCACGTAACATGTCCTCCACTATCTGAATAGTCCTTTCTGACTGCCCGTCAGTCTGAGGATGAAATGCAGTGCTCAACTCTACCTTAGTACCCATACCTCTATGTACGACCCTCCAAAATTGAGATGTGAACTGTGTGCCTCTATCAGAAATGATAGAAACTGGAACCCCGTGTAACCGGACACTCTCCCTGATGTAGATACTTGCTCGAAGTATAAGTAGTACTGACAGGAATGAAGTGCGCAGACTTGGTCAACCTATCCACAATGACCCAAATAACATCGAAACCCTTCGAAGTCCGTGGAAGTAGAACTGCAAAGTCCATAGTGATCTGCTCCCACTTCCACTCCGGAATATCTAACCTCTGAAGTAACCCACTTGGTCTCTGGTGCTCATAATTGACTTGCTGGCAGTTGAGACAACGTGCTACATACTCAATAATATCCTTCTTCATCCGCCTCCACCAATACTATTGTCTCAGATCCTGATACATATTCGCGGCACCCGGATGAATGGAATACCGTGAGCTGTGAGCCTCTACTAATATCAACTCTCAAAGACCATCCACATTGGGCACACAAATATGACCTTGCATCCTCATAACACCGTCATCACTGATAGTCACATCCCTGGTATCATCCCGACGGACCCTATCTTGAAGTACTAACAAATGCGGATCATTATACTGCCGACCTCTAATCTGATCATAGAGAGAAGACCGGGAAGCCATGCTAGCTAATACCCGCAGAGGGTCTGACAAATCCAATTTCACTAACTAACCCGCTAAAGCCTGAACATCAAGTGCTAAAGGTCGCTCTGCTGCTGAAAGGTGAGCTAGACTCCCCAAACTCTCGGCTCTGCGACTCAAGGCATCGGCCACTACATTGGCCTTTCCCGGGTGATACAAAATAGTAAGGTCATAATCCTTGAGAAACTCCAACCATCTCCTCTGCTGCAAATTCAAATCCTTCTGCCTCAGCAGATGCTGCAAGCTACGATGGTCAGTAAAAATCTCACAATGTACCCCATACAAGTAATGCCGCCAAATCTTTAAGGCATGAACAATGGCAGCTAACTCAAGATCGTGCACTGGATAATTCTTCTCATGCACCTTCAATTGTATAGATGCGTAGGCAATCACCCTACCGTCCTGCATCAATACCCCTCCCAAGCCAACTCTAAAAGCATCACAATAGACTGTGTAAGAACCCGAACCAGTAGGCAAAACTAGTACCGGAGCTGTGGTCAATGCTGACTTGAGCTTCTGAAAGCTCTCCTCACACTCATCGGACCATCTGAATGGAGCACCCTTCTGGGTCAATCTTGTCAATGGTGAAGCAATAGAAGAGAATCCTTCCACAAAGCGACGGAGATACCCCAACCTCAAATCGATACCCCAACCTCAAATCGATCTTGGAGAACACCCTAGCTCCCTGAAGCTGATCAAACAAGTCATCAATACGGGGCAAAGGATACTGGTTCTTCACTGTAACCTTATTCACAAACAACACCGGTGCACCCCAAGGTGATACACTCGGCCGGATGAAGCCCTTATCTAAGAGTTCCTGAAGCTGCTCTTTCAATTCTTTCAACTCTGTTGGTTCCATACGGTAAGGTGGAATAGAGATAGCTGGGTGTATGGCACCAAGTCAATACCAAAATCAATGTCCCTATCAGGTAGCATGCCTGGCAGGTCTGCAGGGAATACGTCCGGAAAATCACGGACCACAGGAACAGAATCAACAGAAGGGGTATCACTACTAACATCCCTCACGAAAGCAAGATAAGATTCACATCCTTTCTCAACTATACGCTGAGCCTTCAAATAAGAAATCACTCTGCTAGGCACATGCTCTATAGACCCTCTCCACTTAACTCTCAAAAATCCAGGCATAGCAAGGGTCACGGTCTTAGCGTGACCAACAAGAATAGCATGACATGGGGATAACCAATCCATGACCAGTATCACATCAAAATTAACCATACTGAGTAACATCAAGTCCACTCGAGTCTCCAGACCCCCAATAGATATAATACATGACTGTTACACACGGTCCACAATAATAGTATCACCCACCGGAGTCGAAACATAAACAGACGTAACTAAAGACTCACGGGGCATATTCAGAAAGTGAGCAAAATACGATGAAACATAAGAGTATGTGGAACAAGGGTCAAATCAAGCCAAAGCATCACTATGACAAACTGAGATAGTACCTGTAATCACCGCCTCTGAGTCCATAGCATCAGGCCTAGCCGGAAGTGCATAGATACGTGGACGGCCTCCACCTGCTCGACCTCCCCCTCTAGGGCGGCCTCTAGCTTCCTGACCACCACCCCTGGCTGCCTGAGTAGGTGGTGAAGTGACTGGGGCTGAAGTCGAGGGCTGAACCCTCTGCTGAGATGATCCACTAGCACAACGAGGGCAAAACCTCCATCCATGACCAACCTCTCCCCACTCAAAGCAACTACCTGGAGCTGGAGATGGGGACTGAAGGGAACCCCTGCCACCATGATAACCACCAGACGAACCATGCATAGAGGAACCCTGATATAATGTTGCTCTGGAGGAGCTCTGATCTGGAAGGGTGCTAAAAGATGAACGGCCTTGATAAGAGCTGCGGGGACCCTGCCCTGAAGATGCGCTTCTATAGGCTGGGCGGTTTGGCTGTGGAGGTCTAAATGGACGACCTCTACTATTTTGAAATTTCCATCTGGAAGGGGCACCACTGAAGCTACCTGATACCCGAGGCCTCTTGGCCTCCCTCTCCTCAAACTCCAGCCTGCAAACCGACTCAAGGTCCCCAGCTATGTCAACAACCTCGTCAAATGTGGCTCCAGACACCCTCTCTCTAGTCATCAAAATGCGAAGCTGATACGTGAGACCATCTAAAAACCTCATGATCCTTTCCCTGTCAATAGGGACTAACTCCGAAGCATGTCTAGCCAAATCGGAAAACCTCATCTCGTACTGAGTAACTGACAACTCACCCTGGAGAAGCAGCTCAAACTCTCTACACTGCTCCTCTCTATGGGACTGAGGAACATACTTCTCCAAAAAGAGCGTGGGGAACTGCTGCTAGGTGAGTGGTGTTGAACCAATCGGCCTACGCCTCTCAAATGCCTCCCACCAAGTGAAAGCAGCACCAGCAAACTGAAATGTAGCAAATGAGACCCCGCTGGTCTCCAAAATACCCACAGTATGTAGTATCCTCTCGCAATTATCTAGAAACCCTTGGGCATCCTCGCCCTCTGTACCGCTGAAAGTCGGAGGCTGAAGTTTGCTGAACCTCTCCAGCATGCGATGCTCATCCTCAGGCATAGCAGGAACCACATAGTCCTGAACTGGGGCAACCGGCTGGGCTGAGACTACCCCTGGTGCCTAAATACTCTGTACAGCCGGCTCAGGTGTCCGGGCAGCTGGAGTCTGAATGCCTCCCCCGGCCTGAGCTGTAGTGGCAGTAGTAGACATAGCAAATACCTGAGCTAAACTGGTACACACCGTCAATATCTAAGTCAGGGTCTCCTGAAGAACCGGAATAACAATAGGCACTGTCGGTGCCTGAGCTTGTCCCGCTGGAGTACCCTCGGCGGGAACCTAATCCTGAATGACAAGGGGATCCTGTAGTACTGTCCCCGCTGCTGCACAGGCTGGTCCCCTAACTCCACCACGGCCTCGACCCCTTGTGGGTCTGGCTGGTGTCTGGTCACCCTGATCGGTATTGTGTGCCCTCACCATCTGTGAGAGAATGAAACAACATGAGTTTAGATTTCAAGAACCAATATATTGGCACGAAAGAGTTCAAGAAAATGAGATTTCTTTTTTCCTAAGAGTTCTGCAGCCTCTCGAAGATAAGTACAAACGTTTTCATACTAATCCGCAAGACTCTACTAAACCTGCTCATAACCATTGAGTCCTATGTAACCTAGAGCTCTGATACCAACTTGTCATGACCCCAAATCCCAACAAGCTGTGATGACGTCTATCGTGGAACTAGGCTAGCCAACCATCACATAACTACACACTTAGTTTAATTAAATAACGCAATATCATTAAATATCATCATAGCAAGCATGAAAATTTCCGAAGTCTTTAGGAAAATATTAAATAATCCATTGTCTAAATAATTCTCCCAGGATTGGAGTCAACATGGTCACGAGCATCTAAGAATATAGTTAACTCTGCTAATGTCTTAATAAATGTCTATGAATCAAATGCTAATACTATAAGAATAAGGAAAGTGGAGAAGCTGCGGACGCTGAACAGCTACCTCGAAATCCCATAAATATTGCTGATAACGAACGAATATGGCTATTGCTCTGCACTAGTACCTGGATCTGTACACAGAGGTACAGGGAGAAATGATGAGTATGCCAACTCAGTAGTAATGAAAATAAATCAGAGTCTGAGAATAAGAAACACACAGCACAAATACACCAATCCACAAAACAATAAAATGTCACGGCTCAATAAGGTATATAGAAGTTCAAACCAGTTTCCGTAAAAATTCTTTAAAACAAGTATATTTTCCAGTATTTCTCAGTAAAACTCCCAAAAATATCAGTTTTAAAAATGAAGTGAATCATAATCAAAACTCAGTAAAATATCATCAAAAATTTGAGACATCGTGCTACATACTCAAAAATATCCTTCTTCATCCGCCTCCACCAATACTGTTGTCTCAGATCTTGATACATCTTCGCGGCACCCGGATGAATGGAATACCGTGAGCTGTGAGCCTCAACTAAAATCAACTCTCGAAGACCATCCACATTGGGCACACAAATACGACCCTGCATCCTCATAACACCGTCATCACTGATAATCACATCCCTAGCATCATCCCGACGGACCCTATCTTGAAGTACTAACAAATGCGGATCATGATAATGCCGAGCTCTAATCTGATCATAGAGAGAAGACCGGGAAGCCATGATAGCTAATACTCGCGGAGGGTCTGACAAATCCAATCTCACTAACTGACCCGCTAAAGCCTGAACATCAAGTGCTAAAGGTTGCTCTGCTGCTGAAAGGTAAGCTAGACTCCCCAAACTCTCGGCTCTGCGACTCAAGGCATCGGCCACTACATTGGCCTTTCCCAGGTGATACAAAATAGTAAGGTCATAATCCTTGAGAAGCTCCAACCATCTTCGCTGCCGCAAATTCAAATCCTTCTACCTCAGCAGATACTGCAAGCTACGATGGTAAGTGAAAATCTCACACTGTACCCCATACAAGTAATGCCGCCAAATCTTTAAGGCATGGACAATGGCAGCTAACTCAAGATCGTGCACTGGATAATTCTTCTCGTGCACCTTCAACTGTCTAGACACGTAGGCAATCACCGTACCATCATGCATCAATACCGCTCCGAAGACAACTCTAAAAGCATCACAATAGGCTGTGTAAGAACCCGAACCAGTAGGCAAAACTAGTACCGGAGCTGTGGTCAATGCTGACTTGAGCTTCTAAAAGCTCTCCTCACACTCATCGGACCATCTGAATGGAGCACCCTTCTGGGTCAATCTGGTCAATGGTGAAGCAATAGAAGAGAATACTTCCACAAATCAACGGTAATATCCCGCCAAACCAAGGAAACTCTTAATCTTCATAGCTGAGGACGGTCTGGGCCAACTTTGCACCGCCTCAATCTTCTTCGGATCAACCTGAATACCCTCACTAGGCACCACGTGCCCCAATAAAGCTACTGAAAAAAACCAAAACACACACTTGGAGAATTTTGCATAAAACTTCTCCTCCCTCAACCTCTGCAACACAATCCTCAAGTGTTGAGCATGTTCCTCCTGGCTACAGGAATAAACCAGGATGTTATCAATGAATACAATGACGAAAGAATCAAGGTAAGGTTGAAACACGATGTTCATCAATTGCATGAACGCGGCTGGGCATTGGTCAGCTCAAATGACATAACCAGAAACCCATAATGACCATATTTGGTCCTGAAAGCAGTCTTCGGAAAGTCATAGTCCCGAATCTTCAACTGGTGATACCCCGACCTCAAATTGATCTTGGAAAACACCCTAGCTTCCTAAAGCGGATCAAACAAGTCATCAACACGGGGCAAAGGATACCGGTTCTTCACTGTAACCTTATTCAGCTGCCTATAATCAATGCACATATGCATGGAGCCATCTTTCTTCTTCACAAACAACATCGGTGCACCCCAAGGTGACACACTCGGCCGAATGAACCCCTTATCTAAGAGTTCCTGAAGCTGCTCTTTCAATTCTTTTAACTCCGCTGGTGCCATACGGTAAGGTGGAATAGAGCTAGGTTGGGTGTCTGGCACCAAGTCAATACCAAAATCAATGTCCCTATCAGGTGGCATGCCGGGCAGGTCTGCAGGGAATACGTCCGGAAAATCACGAACCACATGAACAGAATCAACAAAAGGGGTCTCACTACTAACATCTCTCACGAAAGCAAGATAAGATTCACATCCTTTCTCAACCATACGCTGAGCCTTCAAATAAGAAATCACACTTCTAGGCACATGCTCTATAGACCCTCTCCACTCAATTCTCAGAACTCCGGGCATAACCAGGGTCACGGTCTTAGCATGAAAATCGAGAATAGCATGACATGGGGATAACCAATCCATTGCCATTATCACATCAAAATCAACCATACTGAGTAACATCAAGTCCACTCGGGTCTCCAGACCCCTAATAGATATAATACACGACCGGTACACACGGTCCACAATAATAGTATCGCCCACCGGAGTCGAAACATGAACAGACGTAACTAAAGACTCACGGGGCATATTCAGAAAGTGAACAAAATACAATGAAACATAAGGGTATGTGGAACCAGGGTCAAATAAAGCCAAATCATCACTGTGAAAAACTGAGTTAGTACCTATAATCACCGCATCTGAGGCCATAGCATTAGGCCTAGCCGGAAGTGCATAAATACGTGGTTGGCCTCCACCTGCTCGACCTCCCTCTCTAGGGTGGCCTCTAGCTGCCTGACCACCACCCTTGGCTGCGTGAGTAGGTGGTGAAGTGACTGGGGATGAAGTCAAGGGCTGAACCCTCTGCTGAGATGATCCACTAGCACGACGAGGGAAAAACCTCCATCCATAACCAACCTCTCCACACTCAAAGCAACTACTTGGAATTGGAGATGGGGACGACTGAAGGGAACCCCTGCCACCATGATAACCACCGGACGAACCATGCATAGAGGAACCCTGATATGATGATGCTCTGGAGGATCTCTAAGGTAGAAGGGTTCTAAAAGATGAACGGCCCTGATGAGAGCTGTGGGGACCCTGCCCCGAAGATGCGCCACTATAGGCTGGGCGGACTAGCAGTGGAGGTCTAAATGAACGACCTCTGCTATTTTGAAATTGCCCTCTAGAAGGGGAACCAGTGAAGCTACTTGATCCCCGGGGCCTCTTGGCCTCCCTCTCCTCACGCTCCTGCTTGTGAACCGACTTAATGTCCCGAGCTATGTCAACAAACTGCTCAAATGTGGCTCCAGACACCCTCTCTCTGGTCATCAAAATGCGAAGATGATACATGAGACCATCTACAAACCTCCTGATCCTTTCCCTATCAATAGGGACTAACTCCGAAGCATGTCTAGCCAACTCGGAAAACCTCATCTCGTACTGACTAACTGACAACTCTCCCTGGCGCAGCTGCTCAAACTGTCTGGGTTGCTCCTCTCTGCGGGACTGAGGAACGTACTTCTCCAAAAAGAGCGTGGAGAACTGATGTCGGGTGAGTGGTGTTGAACCAACCGGTCTACGCCTCTCAAATGCCTCCCACCAAGTGAAAGCAGCACCAGCAAACTGAAATGTAGCAAATGAGACCCCACTGGTCTCCAAAATACCCGCAGTATGTAGTATCCTCTGGCACTTATCTAGAAACCCTTGGGCATCCTCGCCCTCTGTACCGCTGAAAGTCGGAGGCTAAAGTCTGTTGAACCTCTCCAGCCTGCACTGCGCTGCTCATCCTCAGGCATAGCAGGAACCACATAGTCCTGAACTGGGGCAACCGGCTGGGCTGGGACTACCCCTGGTACTGTCCCCGCTACTCCACGGGCTAGTCCCCTAACTCCACCACGGCCCCGACCCCTTGTGGGTCTGGTTGGTGTCTGGTCACACTGATCAGTATTGTGTGTTCTCACCATCTGTGAGAGAATGAAACAACATGAGTTTAGATTTCAAGAACCAATAGATTGGCACGAAAGAGTTCAAGAAAATGATATTTCTTTTTTCCTAAAAGTTCTGCAGCCTCTCGATGATAAGTACAGACGTCTCCATACCGATCTGTAAGACTCTACTAAACCTACTCATGACCGTTGAGTCCAATGTAACCTACAGCTCTGATACCAACTTTTCACGACCCAAAATTCCAACAGGCCGTGATGGCGCATATTGTGAAACTAGGCTAGCCAACCATCACATTACTACACACTTAGTTTAATCAAATAACGCAATATCATTAAATATCAGCATAGCAAGCATGAAAATTTCCTATGTCTTTAGGCAAATATAAAATAATTCACTATCTAAACAATTCCCTCAGGACTGGAGTCAACATGGTCATGAGCATCTAAGAATATAAATAACTCTGCTAATGTCTTAATAAATGTCTATGAATCAAATGCTAATACTATAAGAAGAAGGGAAGTGGAGAAGCTGCGGATGCTAAACAGCTACCTCAAAATCCCGTAAATGTTGCTGATAACGAGCGAATATGGCTACTGCTCCGTACTAGTACCTGGATCTGTACACAGAGGTACAGGGAGTAATGATGAGTACGTCAACTCAGTAGTAATGAAAATAAATCACAGTCTAAGAATAAGAAACACACAGCACAAATACACAAATCCACAAAACAATAAAATGCCACGGCTCAATAAGGTATATAGAAGTTCAAACCAGTTTCCGTAAAAATTCTTTAAAACAAGTGTATTTTCTAGTATTTCTCAGTAAAACTCCCAAAAATATCAGTTTTAAAAATGAACTGAATCATAATCAAAACTCATTAACATATCATCAAAAATATGCCCCACGGGCCATAATCATCACTCATAAATATTCCCTCAGCACGTCACCATCACTGTGTAACAGTCACTCAGCACCTCACGGTCACTTAGTATCAGCCCCTCGGGCATCCTTACTGTCACTCATGCCTCCCATTCACTCGTCACTCGACACTCGCACTCAGTAGGTACCTGCGCTCACTAGAGGTGTGTACAGACTCCGGAGGGGCTCCTACAGCCCAAGCGCTATAAACAAGCCAAATCATGGTATCAATCACTCTCAGGCACTCAGCCTCTCTCATATCATAACATCCTCACAATATTGGCCCTCGGCCTCACTTAGTCAGACACTCTCAACATGCCACTCGGACCATAAATAAACAGGGTTCTCGACCCAAAACAGTATTTCATTTCAAGAATTAATATCAACAAGTGCTGAGTGTCAAAACAATTTATCAGGAAAGACTGAGTGTAAAATCATAATTTCTAAATGAGGAATTATCAGGAAAATAGTCCCCAAGGGGTTAAAACAGATCGGCATTAGGCCCCAAACATGGCTTACAACCAAATTATATGAAAACATATCAATACTATAAAGAATAGGCTTTAAAAGTAGTTTCGCAACACAATAGTTGCCTAAAAAGGAAACATATTTCCAAATTTCCAATTCGTGCATGCCTCACACTCGTCATCCAGTGTGTGCGTCACTCCAAAACCGTGAAAGGATGTAAAGTCCGGGGTTTCATACCCTCAGGACAGGATTTAAAGACATTACTTACCTCAAACTAACCCGAAAATCTACTCTGCAACTCGCTTGCCTCTCGAATCAACTTTCGAGTGCTCCAAATCTACCAAGATCAGCTTTTTATCATCAAATTATGCTAAGGGAATGATTCCAATTGAAAAGTACCAATTTTAGCACAAAACCCGAAATTAGCCAAAACCCGACCCTTGAGCCCGCGTCTTGGAACTCGACAAATTTTATACCAAAATGTTCTTCATCATCTCACGAGTCTGTACATATAAAGAACACTAAAAACGGAGTTCGTTTGACCCCTCAACTCGACCCCTAAAGGTCTCATAATCTCAAGCTCTAACTCCATCTTTTTCTACTGATTTCATGAATTAAACACTGATAATTGATCCTTAATCACATATAATCGAGTATTAGGGTCAAAAAATCCTTACCTCAATGAAGAACAATAATTTCCTCTCTTCAAAATCGCCTCAAAAGCTCTATTTCTGTAAAAAAAAAAATGGTGAAAAAGTGGGTATTGGTCGCGGAGGGTTTATTTTTATACTGTCCAGAATTTTCTCAGTATTGTTCACGCGTTTTACTGTTCACCCGAGTTACTGTTCACCCGAGTCACTGTTCATCCGAGACTATTCACCCGAGTTACTGTTCATGTTGCTGTGAAAAAAATGCAGCAGCTTTTCTTCTAGTCTAAATTGATTCGTTAACCTTTCGAAATCCACTCGAGGCCCTTGGAAATCTCAACAAATATACCAACACGTCACATAACATCATTCGAACTTAGTCGAGCCTTCGAAACACCAAAAACAACATCAAAATACAAAAATCACAACAAATTCAAGCCTATGAACTTTGAAATTCCTAAATTCCACCAATGACGCTGAAACCAACCAAAACACATCTGATTGACCTGAAATTTTGCACACATATCCAAAATGCTATACGAGCCTGTTCCAACTTCCGGAATTCCATTCCGACCCCGATATCCTTCTTTCCACTACCGATCGAAAATTGCCAAAAACTAACTTTCGCCAATTCAAGCCTAATTCTACACTGGACATCACAAAAATATTCCGAACACACTCCTAAGTCCCAAATCACCTAACGAAGCTATCCGAGCCGTAAAATCCGTATTCCGAGATTGTTTACCAATAAGTCAACTCTTAGTTGACTTTTTTCAACTCTGAAACTACTTTTAGAGGCTAAGTGTCTTAACTCCTTCTACAACCACTCCGAACCTGAGCTAACCAACTCTAACACATCATAAACAGTATAACCAACTTATAACAAGGCAATAACAGCGATCGGCCGGGTTGTTACAGGTGGATAGACATTCTTGCCTTAAGACTCCTTAGCAAGAGGCTTACGCGTCTTAGTACACACATGGTCTACTAAAGACCTTACATTTATTCATCATAAGAATCATGAAAAATCGAGTTTCCCTGACTCAACCCTTCCATAGCCACATTCAATCTCTTACCAACTACCTTTCTGGATGTAGGCACCGTCGTATTATGAATAGGATAGAGTTTAGGAAGTTGAGTTCTTACGACTGTGCTCTACCACACGATCTAGAGCAAGAAGAAAGAGCAGTCCTAAATGCCTGTAGCCTCCTGCTTATAAGTGTGGTGCACGACACACCCATAAACAATACTCTACAAGACACAACTTGTAGACTCCCTAAGACAGAACTGCTCTGATACCACTTTTGTCACGACCCAAACCGATGGGCGGCGATGCGCACCCGGTACCTTACTCAACCGAGTACTAACATAACGTATTTTCATGTCATACTATCAAAGATAACTGAGCTGGAAGGCTGCCGTGAGATAAGTAGAATACAACATGTGATACCAACTTATACATAAAACATACAGGCCTATAAGACCAAAATAACTACTCGTATACTGAACATAGGCCGACAAGGCCATACAATCTTTTACGTACATGACATCTGTCTACAAGCCTCTAAGAATACATAATTTTCATAAAGGCCGGAACAGAGTCCCGTCATACCAAACAATACACGTCTAAATCATACTAACCAAACAAGCAACTCTGAAGCAAATGGAGCGCACCAACATCTTCCGTTGAGCTGAAAGCCTACTTGGAGGGCTCTTGATTTGTCTATCGGGACCTGCGGGCATGAAACCCAGCGTCCCCAGGTAAAAGGGACGTCATTACGAATGATGTACCGAGTATGTAAGGCACATAAATAAGTACATAACAGACATGGAAGAATTATAGAGTAAATGACTCAACATGTAAGTCTGGATAACTCCGTAAATCATGAAATAATTATAGTGTCATGCATATGCATATGAATGTCATGTCGTGCATAGGTACATGTTTCATAACATCATCAGGCCTCTGAGGGCATTTCATCATATCATCTCGGCCACTGTGGGCAAAATCATCAGTGTATACCAGCTGATCAGGTGGTGGTGCGTGTGTATATATATAACGTCATCTAGTCATGGGTCAATGTGCATGTATAAATGCATGAAATGCTTATGAAATACGTTAATAAAATCTCTCGGTAAGTCATAAGGCCATTATGACTCTGGTTAATATCTTGAAATAAACTTTACCAACTTACATATTTCTGAGACCCATGAACAAATGATAGAATAATATGACACAATGGAAGAATAAGAATATACACATCTCTAGCATTTCTACGAATAGAGTATTTTATGGAAGTTGTGCATTTGCTCGTTTCGCTTGTACCGTATAGATCATGCCAAAAAAAAATATGGGATAGCCTTAACATACCTGAGTTGATTTTCTTGACAATCTCTTTAACACGCGTTAATTGCGACAAAATGCGTGATGACAAGATCAGAGTAGGAAAAAATCCATATGAACACTCGAAACAATAACGTTGCTATGCAAATATAATCTTGGCTAAAACTCTTTCTCAATAACGTTGCTATGCTTCCTTGATTGAAACTCTTTGTCAATATTGTTTCTATGTTCCTTGGCTGAAAGTCTTCTAAGAGATGAAAATTTCAATTTGAATTAGAAAGGTTATTTAACCTTTAAGTGGGCTCCACTTGATAAGGTGACTAATCCATATACTTCTCCAAGGGTGCCACATTAATTCATGACTTAAGAGTCATATTTAAGTTAGTTTTTTGGTTGCCACGTTGGGCCCTTAAACTTTATCCAAAATCTTTGATTTCTTAGTTAATTATCCCATCAAAATCACTAAATAACCTAATTATCTATATAAATAGAAATTATCTCAAATTACTTAAAATACTACTCACTTTTAACACACTTTATACATTTTGCTATAAAGATCATATGATACCTTTTATGGCACTAGTCCATAAATATCGGGTATTATAGCTTGGATCATATTTTATTCCAACATGCCAAACTTGGACGAAAATTCATTTTCTTTGACTTGTTTCCCCTCTCACATTCACGAATTTACTCATCACTTGTTTGAAATAGCATAATCCTTATAATCTTCAAATAATCTTTTCCTTGGATTGATATCAATTACCTTACGACAAATTCAATATACAATACTACAGGGTGCAACATCGTCGTAATTTAATACTGCAAAATGTAACATCATCATAATATAGTACTGATAGGCGTAACATCATCGTAATATAATACTGCGAAATGTAACATCATCATAATATAGTACTGATAGGCGTAACATCATCGTAATATAATACTGCGGGATATAGCATTGACATAATATTGCAGGGCGTAACATAAACTAATTATATAAGCTGATTGGGAAGGAAAAAACATCGATATTAGAAGGACTATACAAAAATATACCAATATCAAATACATTAACCACTATAAGCCATCAAGAGGCACCAGAAACGTACACTAACTTTAAGAGCAACTCGAAAAGTGCTCACAGGAGAAGCTAACTTAATACAAGCTGATTAGAAAAAGATATAACTTTGTTCACCTCTACAAAAAAAAGCCTGTAGGAAGCTCCCAAGTCCCAGTGTATTTTTCAAATTTTTCTTTAACTACCAATACACTCAAGTGGAGTAACTTAATTCCTCTTAGAAATGCTATGGCAATACTAGTCACACCTATCATATTAATTACTCCTAACTTAAGTGGAACAATGATTAAACTTTATAGACCTGTCCATTATTTTTCAGAATGAGAGCAACAATACCAACATAATGAGAAGCATTAGCAGGTTGTGTGTGAGGAGTATCTAGAATTCAATAGACTAGCATCAAGTGTGTTGCTACATCATGATAATACCAAAATCCTTCCTCTAATAACTACCACCTAGATTTGTGGCCCATAGCCTAAAAAATAGTATGTCTAGAACATCAGTATACAACTAGAACCAGAAGCATTCTTCAAGCCAAAATTACAAATATTGTAATGATACAGTTAACTAAAGCAATTGACTTTCATCAACTCCCAACGAAGAGTTTCCAGTAAAAGCTAATAAGGATTATAATTTGTCAAAAATACAAGCTAACAATAATTATCGATTCAGCAAATTAAGTTAATGTAGAGACGAATCCACAAGGTAACAATATATAAATCTTCAATGCAAATATGTTGTATTCAGTATTAGTATATACCTGGTTTACAAATATTTTTTGTAAAGGATTCTCATTAGCATTTATGTAAAAAAGAAAAACTTAGATAGTGAGTATATTCCCAAAACCAAGAAGGTGAAGCAGAGACAAAATACCAAATATTTGTATTATAAGGCAAAAACATTCACCTTAAGTAAAGCCATCAATATGCCACAATAAAAGACTGGAGTCTGTTTCACTTAGATACCAAGATTTAAAGTTGAATCGATCTTTCAAATACTACTACTCAAGAAAAAGAGAGCCTTCCTTCAAGTTCAAACATTGACAGATGATTTGGTCAATGGACCTTAGGCCAAACTAACATGACATTATGTACAATTAGCTATCTTTGAATGTGTCCTAGTTCACATTGTCCAAATTCAGCAAGAATACAAGTCAAAGTCCAAAGATGCCCAGCAAGCTCCAGGGTTCCTTTTTACTAGTAAAAACAACCTCATCACAGACAAGGAAATAGCAAAACCCATGATAGATATTAGATATAATCCCAAGAAACAAATAAATGAGGGTTATTTAACTTTAAATGATTATGGACACAAAGAGAAAGTCTTATATAATTTAAGAAGAACGCCAAAGTTCAGAGAATACATAGAAAATCTCATAAACATAAAATACACACATGCGCTTACCATTAATTGAATATATTCTCTAGATCTCTGAACCAAACTAGCCGAGCAGCCTTTTGATTCCGCGATGCTCGCTTAAAGAGCTCCGCATCAGTCGTTGAAACCTAATATTCCCAATAATCATCCCTCGAATCCATTTGCTCAGAATCTAACGATTGCAGGCCTTAAGGCAGAGAGCAGAAAATCTGTGTGTTTTTCTTACAATTCTCTTCACATTGAGTTGATTCACTAGGGCTCGGGTAAATTTAGGTTAGATTAGAGAAAAAAATATGGAGGAGAAATATAAGAGAGAGAAAAAGAGACGCTTGAAGAGATCAAGGGAAATCGTCCATGGAACTTAACAGAGAAGTGATGTGTGGAGGAATTTTGGGTAGAGGATATCGGGTTTGCTGGGAAAGGCCGAATAGAATTTTGAGAAACTTTAATGTATATTTACATATCAAAACAAAAGAATTAGAGGCGACCTAAAGATTGCCACAAGAAGGTCCACTTTTAGTAGAGACCTAATCGCCTCAAATGATCTTTTGTGGCGACTACCTATCAGTCGCCACCAATACCTGTTCGACTGTATTTTATTAGAAACTCGGGTACGCAATCTTGAGTCGCCACTAAAATGTTATTTTTTGTAGCGACTAAAAGGTTCTCTCATGAAACTGTCTTTTTTTTTGGCAACCTTTTCGGGTCGCCGCAAAAACCCGGACTTTTGTAGCAAGTAATTGCGTCGCCACAATAAGTCGCTACGAAAAATCATATTCCGTGTTTTGATTCTACTTCTAAAATTATATTACGGTTTGCAAATGTAAAATACGAAATTAGGTAATAATGTTTTTGTTGTTGTTTTTCTCAAATATGTAAAAGATCTAAGGTTGTGACTTCCACCTAGGTGTTTGCCTAGCGGGTTGTGGATTTTAGAGCGAGTTTCGTTGGTCGGGGTGTATTATAGAAATCAACACATAATTACTCACTCAATACCTCTCAGTAAGAGAGTGGTTTTCCCCAATTTGTCTTTCTCAAGCCCAAATGGGTATTGCACAAAAAAGTTGATAAATGCTCAAGTCAGGTTTATTATCTCTAGGTTCAACCCTTTAATTGGGACTGTCAATCTCTTGAATTCATCACAATTTCTTGTTAGCCAAGTTTTCCTAGACTTTGTCTCTCTTTCTCAAGAAGAGACTAAGCCAAATAGGCATGAACTAATATTTGCAACCATTAATTCTACAATTATAAGCAAGAACTACGCTAAATATTACACACCCAACCATACACAAGCCCTAAATAAAACACTCATTAGGTACCCACGCTAGGGTTGGGTCACAACCCTAGCTAGGAATTTAGCTACGCATGGATGGTGATGAAGAAATTAAAGAAGAAAAGATGATCAAGTTCATATTGAATATAAGTAGATGAAAATCCAATGTAAAATCAACAAGATATGATAAAGTTTACTAAAACAGTAAAGAAAAACGGCTACCACCTTTCAGGTGTTCAAAACATAACCTAATTTCGTCAAAAAAAGACAATTTTGTGTGCGGTCCGCACTTTGCTTCAGATCTTGACAGGAGTATGTTCTGCGGCTGCACAATTCTAAACTGCGGCCATGTCTCTTGAGTTCTGAGGACCGCACAATTCTGAGTGCGGCTGCACATTTGATTTCTATGACTGCACAATAATTGTGTGGTCTGCAGTTCTTGTTTGGCTTAGATGTGAAACTCTCTAATCCTTGACTTCTGCAGCCACACAATTATTATGCGGTCCGCACTTTGCATTACAGGACTGTTGATTTTTCTTCACGTTCTACGGCCACAGACAGAATTCTGTGGTCCCCACTTTAGCATTTTTGCTTGATTTTTGTCCTTGTTTCTCCTTTTTGAGTTGAGTTTCTTCACTTTGGCTCATTTTCCAATACTCCTGCAAGTAAGCATATTTTATCAGTTTTCGGGAATACCTTTAAATATTTTTGAACTCAAACGAAAGTCAAAGGGCGCAAATAAGTAGTCAAAATCCCCACTTATCAACTCCCCCTAACTTAAGCTTTTGCTTGTCCTCAAGCAAATAAGGTAATTCTCACCTCCACAAGACAAGAGCTATTTCAGCTAATCTACGGTGAATCAAACACATATCAATTGGGACCAATAATTACCCACACACTCATGAATTATCAACAAGGCAATGTTTTGAAATTTAAAGCACAAATAGCTCTAATGTGATACTTGAGCATCAAGAGTTGACTTTACTCATCAAGGAAGTTCACTCTTTCATGTAGGTCACTGTGAATTCTAAACTCCTCTTCCTCTACACTCCGTTAGCTTATCTCACTAAAGAATGAAGCACTCAATTCAATGATTTTTGAAAATTTCGTTCATCACTCTCAAAAGAATATCACAAGTACCGCTCTAAGTACCATATGCTTGCCCCTCATGTAAATAATCACTAATGTAAGCTCACTCGGCTTGAAATCACGTGGGGCTTTTTCGGCATGTAATGAAGGCTTTTGGACTAAGGTAGGAAATGTTAGAATAAAATGGGTTCATCTTTCCTTAAGCGCTCCCTTTTCTCTTTTGGTTCATGCTTTGCCGACTCTTTGAGTCATTTTCTTCTTCCTTAGGGGAACTAGAGATACTTGACATCACTCTTTCTTGGTCATGATATTCATTTTCTTCTTTTTTGTTTTTTCCATGCTTTGCATTTTTGCCTTTCTTTGAATTCCATCAACTCTTCCCTTTATTCACTTTCTTTTTGTATTTTTCTTTTGTTATTTCTTTCTTTTTATTTGCTTTTCCTTTTCTTCATTTCTTTTCTATTTTTTTACCTTGATACCACTTTCAAACTCCTCATCTCTCCCCCAAACTTATGTTATCGCCAATTGTTTCTCATGAGTGTTAAGGAAAGTCCGAGTGCCAAGAGAGGGACACTACAAAATGGGTAAAAGCTTGTAACATGGTTATCCAATGAGAAAGGCTTTAGGCTCAAAGAGGTTGACTAGGGATAACATCATTGGTGGGCCATGGAAATTTTCAAAACGGGTCAAGGAGATCCTACAATTGCTTCTCAAGCCAAGCTAAACTTAGAATTTCTCCGAGAAACACATTCGGGGCAAGTTCTAGACCATTCGCACGGGTAATTGGACTTGCAACAAAATATCTCACCTCTTACACAGCTGGATTGTTAAAGAGAATAGAGTCGAGGGCCCACAACAACTGTATTCAAGATTGAAAATCACTAATGGTTCAACTAAATCATTCGATGATTTCCTAAGTCAACACAAGAGTCACAAGGTCACTATTAGAGCCATTTCTTTCCAAGAACTTGTTTTTAATCATAAGCGTGTAGGTAAGTGTGTTGGTACCAAGTGAATCATGCTTGACCCTTTTATTCATTATTACTACTGCTTTTAGCTAAACATTAAAAACGGACTCAATATCTTGAGAAGGTTGTCACGCCATCCATCATTGGGAAGAGTCACCCGATTCACACAAAAACCACCTTTGGAAAGAACCATAGCATTAAGAAAACCAAAGGCTTTTTGATCACTTAAACATAAAAAGAAGCTACCAAATCAACAAGAAGCTATTAAAGTAAATAAGAAGCTAAACTACTAAGAAAATAAATAAAGAAGCTATGAAGTAACTACTAAAAGCAAAAAATGAATATACAAATCGAGAATGGGAACATATGTTGGTGAACATCTGTAGAACCTTGTCAGCAGTATGGGCAGCAAGGTCTGGCTCGCCAGACTGGCCAGCTGGTTCCACTGGTGTTGATGGTGCTGATGGGTCTACTGGTACTGATGAATTTGTCTCCATCAGTAAATCAAATGGAAGATCACCAGTTCCTGCTATCTTGGTCACCTCACGTCTCAACTTGTCCACTGATTTCCTCGAGGCCTAGGATTTCCTCATCTTCTGCACCTGTTTACCTAACTCCTCAATAGCTCCCCCATGTGCCACCAAGGTATCCATGATGGTCTTTTGATTGTAAAAATTCTTCTTCAATGTTTCCTCCACTGATGGAGGAGCCTATGGTGCTGCTGGGTAGAAGACTGTGTTGCAACAACACTAGATATGTTAGACAGCTTTGTAGTAGTTGTCTGCATCCAGTTGTTGAGACTCACCAATGTCTGGGAGACTCGCAGCGCAGTGAGTGGATAAGTGGAGGAGGAAGGCACTGATATTGATGTTGATTTCCCTGAAGATAGAGGTGGTGGCATGGCAGCTATCTCGGTGAAAGGCCTGGCTGCTGTGGAAGGCATGGAAGCAGAATCTGCAACTACCACTGATGACTCATCAGACTGGCCTACGGTAGTAGTCTCCTTACCCATGTTCTTCGGGTTCCTTTGGTTCTTGAGAGAGTGCCAGGAGAAAGGCTTCTTAGCCCTAACCTTTGTATCAAAGCTCCTCGGCTCCACCCCCATATCTGTGAGATATTCGGTGATAGTGTTGGGATACGGGTAGGAGCTCTCATCCTGCCTGATAACCACCGACATGTTGGCCGACATGATGGCACCCTCATTGATTGGGTACCTGACCATGATAGATGCCACTAAGACTGCCCTGGGGATTGAAAGATTGTTCTCATTTCGGCTCGGGTCTATGCGGCTGCACACAAATATCTGCCACCCTTTTGCCTCAAAGTTGATGGTGGACCATGTAATAGGAACCTCCTGTGTGATCCATGGTGGCGGTGGTCCTGGAGCTGCCAAGATATCTGCTAGCCAAGGGCGAGCTGCATCACCCATTGAAAACTTTTCCAAGTACTAAACTGGCTCCACCTCCTCGAACCCCAAGTAGGTGTTCAGAGTGCTCTGATCAAATTTGACCTTCAGGTTCCTCACCTTGGTCACTTTAGTACCCTTCTTGATATGTGCCACATTGGCATAGAACTCCCGTACTAAATGCTCCTTGGTATCCATGACACTCTGAGTGAACCAATTCCACCTTTTTCTCTCCTTGAATGGTTTAGCCAAATTTGGATTGAATCTATCCAAATCCTTACAAAGAAACGGTAACTCAAGTATGAGCGATCTCTGGGGCCACCACTCTCTAAATTTGGTAAATGTTGTCAGGCTCACAAATCTGTCTTCCTAGGCTTCCTTATTTTTCGGCCTCTCTAGGCCGGTCACTCTAATATTATCCCCTCTACCATCATCTGGAATATCATCATCATCATCCACTGTGACTAGTGCAGCGGGAGTGTGTGTAGAGGAGGGTTCTGAACCCTGGTTGCCTTCATCTGAACCCTCAGAAGAACTTGCTGAGGTGGAGGATTCATTGCGGAGTTGGTATCTCCAAGGAACTGTGGAGGTTGAGATTGGGCCTCAGGTTGTGCCTCTACAGAGTGGCCCTCAGAATCTTCCCTAGACGGGACATAAGAACTTGATTCGGCGGACTCTGTGGCCCTGCCTCTCCTAGTGGTTGGCTTCTTTGCTAACCTTTTATGCACTGCAAGTGGTTGAGTACCCCTGCCTCGGCCGCGGGGAGGTTCACCCCTCCCTTTAGAAGTATCACTACAACTTCTTGATCAAACCATTGTCTGCAATACAAAGCAACATGAGTCAGTTAAAGTTCAGAAACAGACTATAAAAAGTTGCGGACAAAACAGTATGCAAAGGGGAAAGTGCGGTCGCAGAATGCCTTGTGCGGGCTGCACAATTACGAGTGCGGCCGTACAATTCCAGGCCCAATAATACCAGTTCTCTGAAGTTTGGATCTGCGGTCGCACACATTTCTCTGCGGTCGTAGATCATTTTCTGCGGACCGCACAATTTTGAGTTTGGTACGCACGTTGAATGCACAAACTTTCCCTAAAATTAAGGATATGCAGACCACACAATTTCATGTGCGACCACACTATTCAAAATCCCACGACAGTGAACTTAGCTTTTAGAAATTTTAGCACAATTTGGACATGGTATTTGCAATATTGACATGGTACATGATTTACCCAACCCCCAATGAGTACATATGAAATTACCCACACAACTTTAAGCACACATGATGAATCATCTGACATTTAGGCCTAAAATAACTATACTAATTAAGAACTAAAACTAAGAAAATTTGAAAAATGTAAACATGAATTGAACATGCCATTGATGAAGGATGCAGGGGAGAATCTAAGATGATGAAGTGAGTGTGATGTTTGAAACAATTTTTGTGCATTGTTCTTCCTTTGGTGTCAAGAGTTAAGAATGTGTAAAGTTTTGAACAGTGTGAGGGGGACCTATTTATAGGTTGACCAAGTTAGGTCAAAATTTGAAGTTGAGTGCAACTGCACAATTTTATGTGTGTTCCGCAGTCTCTACCTGGTGCCAGTGAAGATCGGCGGTCCGCACAAAATTGGGTGCGGCCGTAGATATTTGTGCGGACCGCACAATTCCAAGTGCGGCCGCAGATTGGCCATTTCTCTACAATTTCAAACTTCAGAGAGTTTGAATTTTTGGGTCTCCAATTGTGCGACCACACAAAGAATTGTGCGTCCACAGACTCCTTTCAGTCGTGGCACTCAAGATTGTGCGGTCCACACAATAAATGTGCGGTACGCACTTTTTCAACACTTAGCCATTTTTCGAGAATAGTTCCTACAAATCACACTCTTTCCTTCAATTCACTTCAAAACCAGTTAGCATAAAACAAACCTATCTACAAAAGAAGAAAAAGAAAAATAAAAAGAAACATGGGTTGCCTCCCAAGAAGCGTCTGATTTAAGGTCACGACACGATGCAGATTACCATCAATCACATGAAATGAACCAATGCCACGATGTGGCCATCATCAACTTTTCCCAAATAATGCTCCATTCATCATTTTTATTCTTCAAGTCTAATGCACCAAAGGGTGTCACATTCACAACCTCAAACGGACCACTCCATTTAGACTTCAACTTGCCCGGAAACATTCGTAATCGAGAATTTAACAACAACACAAGATCACCTTCTTTGAACTCCTTTTTCCGAATGTACTTGTCATGGAGGTACTTCATCTTCTCCTTGTATAAGGAAGAACTTGTATATGCATGGTACCGGAATTCATCAAGCTCATTCAATTGTGCCACCCTTAAATTGGCGGCGACATCCCACTCGAGATTAAGATTATTCAATGCCCACATAGCCTTGTGCTCAAATTCCACCAGAAGGTGACAATCTTTCCTGAACACCAACCAGCATGGAGACATCCCAAACGATGTTTTGTAAGCCGTCCTATAATACCACAGAGCATTATCAATTTTTTTTGACCAATCCGTCCGGTTGGCATTCACTGTCTTTGACAAAATACTCTTTATCTCCCTGTTGGAGACTTCCACTTGTCCGCTTGCTTGAGGGTGATAGGGGGTCGAGACTTTGGGAGTGGCATCATACTTGGTGAGTAAGGTATCAAAAGCTTTGTTGCAAAAGTGCGATGCCCTATCACTTATAATGGCCCTTGGAGTACCAAATCTTGTAAAGATGTTCTTTTCCAAAACTTCCACCACACTTCAAGCTTCGTTGTTGGGTAGAGCAACGACCTCAACCCACTTTGACACATAGTCCACAGCTACCAAAATGTAGGTGTTCCCACAAGAGCTTACGAAAGGTCCCATGAAATCAATGCGCCACACATAAAAATGTCAATTTCCAAGATGGTGGTTAGGGGCATCTCATTTTTCTTAGAAATCCCACCAGTGCTTTAGCATTCATCACAACGCTTGACTAGATCAATGGCGTTCTTGTAGAGAGTAGGCCAATAGAATCCACAACTCAACACTTTTGCCTCCGTTCTCGCTCCACCATGGTGACAACCATATGGTGAAGAGTGCCAAGCCTCAAGAATTTCCACTTGTTCTTCCTCCGGCACACATCGTCAAATCACACCATCGGTACAAATCCGAAAGAGGTACGGTTCATCCCAATAGTAGTCAAGGCAATCACGTTTTAGCTTCTTCCTTTGGTTTGAAGAGAACTCATTCGGTACAATACCACTCACAAGATAATTTGCTAAGTCGGTGAACCATGGCATCTCGGTCATTGAAATGGCTAGAAGTTGCTCGTCGGGAAAGGAATCATTTATCTCAAGGACGTCATGTTGCCTCCCCTCCTCCTCCAAGTGAGACAAGTGGCCCGCCACTTGGTTTTCACTACCTTTGCAGTCTTGGATTTCTAGATCGAACTCTTGCAATAAAAGCACCCACCGCATTAACCTCGCCTTTGAATCCTTTTTGCTCATTAATTACCGAAGCGCCTCATGATTGGTGTGGACAATCACCTTTTTAACCATCAAGTACGGGCGGAACTTCTCCATAGCAAAGACAATAACAAGGAGCTCTTTTTTGGTCACCATGTAATTGACTTAGCATAGTTCATGGTCTTACTAGCATAATAGACCGGATGGAAGATTTTGTTGATACATTGCCCCAAATCTGCTCTGACCTCCACATCACTTGCGTCACACATGAGCTCAAAAGGCAAGCTCCAATCCGGTGCGGTGATAATAGGAGTAGTTGTCAATTTCAACTCGAGCAATTCAAATGCCTTCATGCAAGCCTCATTGAAATAGAATTTGGCATCCTTCTCCGTAAGCTTACACAAGGAGTTCACCACTTTGGAAAAATCCTTGATGAAACGGCGATAGAACCCCGCATGACCCAAGAACCTCCTCACTCCCTTCATGGATGTAGGAGTGGAAGTTTAGAAATCACCTCTATTTTGGCCTTGTCGACCTCAATACCATTCTTTGAAATTTTGTGGCCAAGGACAATGCCTTCCTCGACCATGAAGTGACATTTCTCCCAATTCAATACCAAGTTCGTCTCTTCACATTTTGCCAAGAACTTATCCAAATTTTTCAAGCAATCATCAAAAGAATTCCCGACCACAAAAAAGTCATCCATGAAGACCTCAAGAAAATACTCCACCATGTCGTTGAAGATAGCCATCATACACCGTTGAAAAGTTGTTGGTGCATTGCATAACCCAAATGGCATCTGCGAGAATGCGAAAGTACCATAGGGACATGTGAAAGTACTCTTCTCTTGGTCCTCCGGAGCAATAAGAATTTGATTGTAGCCGGAATATCCATCAAGGAAATAATAGAAAGCACGGTCGGCCAACCTATCAAGCATTTGATCAAGGAAGGGAAGTGGGAAATGATCTTTCCTTGTGACTTTGTTGATCTTGCGATAGTCCATACACACTCTCCACCTGGTCACTGTTCTTGTAGGAATTAACTCGTTCTTGTCATTGGTGACCACGGTCATGCCCCTTTCTTTGGGACACATTGCACCGAAGAGGTCCACGAGCTATCGTAAATGGGGTAAACAACCCCGGTATCCAACCACTTTATGATATCCTTCTTGACCACCTCTTGCATTGCCTCATTTGGTCTTCTTTGATGTTCAAATGAGGGTTTGTCATCCTCCTCCAAAATATTCTTGTGCATGCAAAAAAGCGGGGCTTATACCCCGAATATTCGCCAATGTCCATATGATAGATTTCTTCCTCTTTTGTAGCACCGCCAATGTGAAGTCTACCTGCACGTTAGTCAAACAAGAGGAAAGAATAACCGGTAAAGTAGAACAAGGGCCAAGGAATTCGTACCTGAGATGTGGAGGCAATGGATTTAACTCCAAAGTGGGAGGCTACTCGATTGAGGGCTTTGTTGGAGGAGTCTTTCGGTTTTCAAGATCCAAGGACAATTTGCGGGGTTCATAAGTGTAAGACCCCATTCCTTGAAACGCATTCACACATTCTACACAGCCATCCTTCTCATCATCTTCATCAAGGTTAAGTAAGACGGCCTCCAAAGTATCAACAATATTCATTGTGGCACTAGCATCATCAATAATCACATTAGTCACCAAGTCCACAAATGAACAAACTTCATTGCTATTCGGTTGCCTCATGGATTTGCACACATGGAAAACCACATTTTCATCACCCACCCGGAAGGTGAGCTCTCCGGCTTCCACATCAATAAGTGCCTTCGCCGTAGCAAGGAAAGTTCTACCCAAAATAATAGGCACCTCATAGTCCACTTCACAATCAAGAATCACAAAGTCCGCCGGGAGGATGAACTTATCAACACGGACCAACACATCATCAATAATTTCCAATGGTCTCTTCATAGTATGATCCGTCATTTAGCCTCATAGAAGTGGGTCTTGGTTTCCCAATCCCCAACATTTTGAAAACTGAGTAGGGCATCAAGTTGATACTCGCCCCTAGATCACAAAGAGCTTTGGCAAAGTCGGCGCTTCCAATAGTACAAGGAATTGTGAAAGCGCCGGGATCTTCCAATGTAGGAGCCATTGAGTGCACAATTGCACTCACTTGATGTGTCATCTTTATGGTCTCACAATTCATCGACCTCTTCTTTGTTACCAAATCATTCATGAACTTTGCATAGTCGGTCATTTGCTCCAAAAGCCTCAACCAATTGCACATTAATAGATAAACTCTTCATCATGTCAATGAACTTTTTGAATTGGTTCTCGCCATTTTGCTTGGAAAGCCTTTGAGGGTATGTAGGAGGAGGCATTGGCATTGGTGCCTTAGCCTTTGGCACTACCAATTCTGGTATGTCTACAATGTGTTCCGTAGACGGGTTCACTTATTCTTGAGTCTCCTCCACATTTTCATCAATATCAGTTCTAACTTCGTCATTTTCTTGCACCCTATTATTTGGAATCTCATCTTCTTGAATCACTTGTTCATCATCCATAAAATTTCTTGACTTGAGGTGGTTGCATCCTGATCACGCTCAACTATGTCTTATAGAAAGACTAAAAGGGCTTGCAAATATAATCTGGGGTATTACGCCCAGAGTCGATCCCACAGGGAATTAACGTATCAATCAAGCCGTCAGAATACTAAACTTTTACTTAATCAACTTTCTCAAGAATTATGAATAGCACTTGATAGTGTTTTTACTACTTCTAATGAACAAAATTAATAAACTAAAGATTAACTAACAATACGGTGTAAACAATTGTAATAAAGGTCTAAGATTATGGTTTCCCCCGTCGGTGAACTTATTTCTTGGATACTTCCTATAGTTTGATTAGTTGTCTCTATCAATTATGATAATTTACTAGACGCACTCTCTCAAGTTACGCTAGCTATATTTCATTACAGCTCACTTTAGATTGCACCCGAGATATCGTTATTTCTAATCCAACCTCTAAACCCTCGGTTATGGCTTTCGTCTATACTCCGGGAGTGATGTTGTTCAAACAACTACCTAAATATGCACTCTTTCTCAAGTATATACATAATAAATAGGCATAGTTAATTGAGGGCCCTTCAATCAACTACAACAAGAACGTAGTTGAACAAATAGAGTTTAATCAACCAATCAAAACTATATTAATATCACAATAAGTTCATCCCCCAACGGGTTCCACCAAAACCTTAGATTAAATAAATTAGCTACTCATGCTCATAGTAATCAAATCCAAAATAACTTGCAAAATAATTAAATTACAAAGTAAGGAATAAAGGATGTAAAAATCAATGTTTTGATCTTCTGAGTAGTGTTCCACAATCTCCTCTTGTCTCTAATGGCAAAAGTCCTTCAAAGTTGTGTTTTTGGGTCTATTTATATGTTTTGGGACAAACCCTAAACGTGTAGGATACTTCTAGTCAAACCGGGAAACATTTAAAGTCTTTAAAACTCGGACTGGGCCGGATCGAGGACCAGGCGTTACAGGCCAAACGCCTGGCTAACGCCTGGCCATACCTGGCGTTAGAGCCCAAACGCCTGGCTAGGCCAGGTTTTACAGCCCAAACACCTCCCAAACGCCTTGCTAGGCCACGCTTTACAGCCCAAACGCCCCCAAAAGCCTGGCTAGGTCAGGCTTTACAGCCCAAACGCCTGGCTATAGCCAGGTTCACTCTTTTTTTACTCTTGAGTGTATTTTTGACGTTTATGCATCCATTTAGCTCGGCTTCCATCTCCAATTCACC